>JAOSBL010000009.1:17205299-17221336 GCA_027568915.1 Erythroxylum roraimae
GTAGTTCTTGTAAAAAGAACAAGTTTCTTTTAACAAATCCGTTTACGAAGGGGATTAAACAAAAAAGATACACAATTAACCCCCCTTCTTGTGCATCTGAATATCATTATTAAGTCGTGTATTAACGTGTGATTCACTTCATTACTAACGAGTCAACAAGTCGATTCGTCAAGCCAAACTTGTGTTTCATAACAAAAGTGAAACGTTTTAGGTATGTAACCCACTAGGCATGTCGAGCAGACACTTTGTCTTGGTTGTGCAAATGCTTCAATGCCTCATGATCAGTGTAAAGAATAAATTCCCTGTGGAATAGGTAGTGCCTCCAGTGCTTGACAGCTTGAACCATAACATAGAATTCTACATCATAAGTGTCGTATCTCAACTTCGAGCTACATAACTAGTCTTTGAAATATGCAACAGACTTGTTGTTCTGACTTAAGACTGCTCCAATGCCCACCTTAGATGCATTAGAATGTAGCTCGAAAGGTTGGTGGAAATGATGCAACACTAAAATTGGAGCTGTAGTGAGGTGCTGTTTGACTAGTTCGAATGCATCCTCTGCTTCATCAGTCTAGGCAAATTTCATCCCCTGTATACAGTCAGTGATTGGCGCTATAATGGTATTGGATTGTGGAATGAAACACCTATAGAAAGACGTCAACTCATGAAAGCTGCGAACTTCTATAATGGTATTAGGTCTAAGACAATTTCGAACTGCTTCAACCTTGGACTCGTCAACTTGCAGGCCATATCCAGAAACAATATAACAAAAGAAAAGGACCTTGGACACCATGAAAGAGCACTTCTTTATGCCTACATAAAACTTTTCCCTATGAAGAACATTAAGAACATCCCGCAAGTGTTGAAGATTCTCTTCTGGGTTAGCATTATAGATCAAAATATCAGTACACTACAACACACTTACCAATGAATGACCTCAAAATCTGGTTCATCACCCTCATAAAGGTACTAGGTGCGTTTTGACATGAATAACCACTCATACAATACCTCTTTTGTTTTAAAGGCTATTTTCCACTCATCCCCAAGCCTAATTTGAATTTGGTGATACCCATTTTAAAATCCACTTTGGTAAATATTTTGGCACCACTCAATTGATTAAGCAGATCATTTAAATGAGAATAGGAAAGTGGTACCTCACCATAATTTTGTTGATTACATGGTTGTCCACACATATGCACTAGGAACCATCTTTCTTTAGAGTGATAAGGGGCAGAACCGCACAAGGACTCATACTCTCATGAATGAACCCCTTTGTCAACAACTCTTTATCCTCCTCCTCAACTCTTCATGTCATTTTATAGTGAGGACGATTTAGGAGAGAAGCACCAGACTCAAGATTCATCTGGTGTTGAATATCCCGTAATGGAGGTAATCCGTCAGGCAACTCCGAAGGAAAAACATCCTGGAATTCAGTGATCAACAGTGTCACTACATTTGGTGCTATAACACCTTCAACTACCTCCTTCCCTACCAAGGCATACACCACCTTGACATCCTGCAATTCTCCTTCAAACTTGGCCCAAGAAAATAAAGCAACATTGTCTTTCATAGACTTGTTCTCGACAAATTCCTTAGAGGGCACTAACACAATTTTCACTCCCTTAAACATGAAACTATAAGTATTGGCTTTACCATCAAGTGTAACCTACTATTGAATTGCCACGGATGTTCCAACAACAAATGATACGCATCCATAGCAACAACATCACACCACACATAATCCTTATACTTAGAACCAATGGAAAAAGTAACTAATGCTCATTTTACCTCACCACCTTTTTTTTAACTAAGCTAGATTGTATGACTTCAGGTGCTGCTCCGTTTCGATGCCCAATTTCTATATTACTTTAGCTGACACAATGTTTTTGCAACTACCGACATCAATCATAAATTTACAAACCTTCCCCAAGATGGTACATGTGAACTAAAAGATATTATTCCCCAACCATTCATCATCGGCAGTTGCTCTTGGGGTCATACAGGATCTCTGAACAAATAATGTGATACCCACATCTCTAGTCACAATCTCCTTGTCAACTGCATTAGTATCAAACGTAGACTTCTCTCCCACATTCACGTGTTCCTCATTGTCACCCTAATCATTATCTACAAAGAGAGCCCTTTTTTCCACCTTCTTGCAATCTTCTTTTTTGTGCCCCACTTCACCATAACCAAAACACTTAATTCAACTTGTTCTAGGTTTGTTGAACCTAGTAGGATTATTAACAAAACCACCAGTGCCTGCATGATTACCACCACTACCACGAGCGTTACTGTTACTACCGTCGCCACCACTAGCACTTCCTACGGTATTAGAATTTGCCTGTCACTGCTATTTCTCCACCACCAATGCTCTTTGATGTGCTGCTAAAACAGAAACAAGATCTAACATGTTGATGGTATCTTGGATCTGCATTCTCAATCTATCAATGTATCTCGCCAACAACTACTCCTCAGTCTCCAAAATTTCATTTCTGACCAGGAGTTGATTGAACTCAATAGTATATTCATCTACTGATCTCGTGCCTTGCTTCAAATTTTGCAACCTTTGTTACATCAATCGTTGAAAATTGTAGGGCAAAAAATTGGCATGCATATGTTTCTTCGTTTTTTCCACGTGACAATTTTAGACTTACTTAATCTTTGTCGGGTTAATTTTAATTGTTGCCACCAACTTGTGGCTCTATTTTGAAATCTGGTAGCCACCATTTACACTCGCTTATTTTCAGGTACATCTTTGAAATCTAGAATTTCCTCTACAGTAGCCAGCCAATCCCAGAACTCTTCAGGCTGTAGATTGCCATAGAACTGAGGAATTCCATCCTCATTCCAGTCTCTGATCTCCTTTGATCTCTCTCAACATGCGCTTTAGAGCGCCTGTGCCAGGCTCATCAAAATACTCATCATCCTCTCCGTTGTTAGAATCATCATCAACATTTACAGGTACTGGATTCCTGCGACGACCAAGAATATTCAAATTTCCTAATACCTCGTTGAATCTCGCCATCATACATTCTACCGCAGTCTCTATACAGCAATCTATGATCTGAGCAACCAACTGTTGAATCTCGTCACGGTCATACACCTCTCCCATCTGGCAATTCTTTCATGGCGACATAATCACAGAGGTCAAACGTAGATCTAATACCAACTGACGTAGCGGAAACAATGCGAAACAAGAGTACAACTTAATATTATTGATTCAAATCACGAATACTGATAGCAACACTATTTACCTATTCAACATGAATGCCAGGAAATAAGGAAAAGAAAGGCACACAGCTATCAGAATCCATTATTCATCAAAAATTACAAAATACATAATTTGGGCGACTTAAATAGTTAAACCCTAAAAATTACAAAAAAGGGAAAATAATAAAATATCCTTATTATGAAAATAGACAGAAAAATATGAAAAACGCAATGAGTCATATTGAAAATGGACATTCCTACTAAAAGTTATGACAAATCAAAAAGTTTCAAAAATAGAAAAAACGCAAAATTGACTCCGAAAATGCAAAAATCTGATCGTTTTGGAAGTCAACAGAATTACGATTGCATTTTGTCAAATCTTCTTAAATATTGATAAGTGTAAATTGCATCGTGCTTTAGGGCATAATTTGATATGTGTTTAGCCGTTAATTTAATCATTTAGTATGTGCTTAGGTTAGAATTGTGTTAGTTTGTTAATTATTTACGTTTTAAGTGTTTTATGGGTTAGTACAAGTATTTGACCTTAAATATTATGTTTTTGAGCTACCTTGATGTATTTGGTAGTGTTTTAGGGTCAACGTCGAAAAACAAAGGAGTTTTGAAGACATTTGGGCTGAAACAATGGCCCACGATTATGGCATGTTAGGCCACGATCATGGCAAAACCTCCAGATTTGGCCCACGATCGTGACAGAAAGCTTAGATGTGAGCCATGATGGTGGCCTACGTCAGGAAGATGCTCACGAACTTCATGTTTCGACGAATTTTTTGGACCATTCAAACCCTGAAAAAATCCTAAGGTTACCCAAAAAATAAAGAAGTATAAAAAAACATAAAGAGGAAAGAAAAGGGATTTTTTCATCAGCCACCTTGAGAAACTCTAGAGAGAGATCATCGAGAGATAGAGGAAGAGAAGAAGGAAGAGAGAAGAGGAGAAGAAGCTGACTCAAAGTACTTCTGGATCAAGAGGTTTCCCGACATCACTGCCTCCCATAATCCAATTTAAAATGTATTTCCTATTCTTTTTAGTTTTATTATTGTATAGAATTGGATTGAACAGTTGATGATAAGATCTAGAATGTTGAGGATGTTCTAAACTCACATTTGGAATTTTATTCTTGAATTAATGAGAATCTGATTGTTTATGTGTTTATTGGATATTGTTGTGGTTTGATTCTGCTATTGCATAATTCGATAATAAACTAAGTGGTTGAATCAAATGAAAAATAATTAAATTGGACTAACGAGAGTTAGGTGATTTAATAGAAAACAGAATTAAATCAGATCGATAATTTGTGTAAAGAGAGATATGAAGTAAATCACTTGTTAAACCTCCAAAGATCACGTATAATATGTAAAATACACAAGAAGGGGGGTTGAATTGTGTTAAATCGTCTACGATATTAATCTTTAAAAAACTTCTTGATTTTCTTTACAAATTCAGACGATTACAAAATAATTCACTTAATTTGATCAGTAATGCAACAGTGAAAATTAGTATCTATTCTTCTAACAACAAGAAAATTAAAGAGATAAGAGTTAGAGAATATGACACTACGATTTACTAACAACAAGAAAATTAAAGAGATAAGAGTTATAGAATATGACACCGTGATTTATACTGGTGCACCCTTAACCTTGGGCTACGTCCAGTCCTCAGAGTTTGTCTGAGATTTCACTATATCCTTCAATGTTACAAGTATGACTTCTACACTTGCAGAGCCTCTTCAGGTCTCTTTCACAAAGTATTCTTTATCTGCTTCCTTAGCCTCTCAGGCTCTAGCCTTTGTTTCACTTGACAAGATATTGTTTAGAGCTTCACGTTATAGATGTATTTGCTCTCTTTCTTTCTTTCTTTTCTCAAAATATTTTTTCATTGCATGAGCGCTTGAGCACTTGAATACATATTTTCTATAAGTATGTTTTGTTGGACACCCTGACCTCGTAAGTAATGGGCCCAACATCCTAAGTGACATCCGAATACGTATCTCACTAGGGTGACGTGCCCCCACCAAGACAAACATTAAAACTATACATTGATCCTATTTCTGAACCGAATTTGGGAAAAGCCCAAACTTGAATTTCAATTCTACTTGTTCAGAACTTATGAGGTTCTATGTCTCTAGTTTATATAGAGACCAGAATGATCGCATTAGGAATCTATCGCTCTAAGAATCACATCATTTGGAGGTCGGATGATGAAGTTATTGACAAAAGAATCAAGTTTGTCTAAATCATTAATCATATTTCCCCTGTCTTAGGGCCATTAGCATAATTGTCCTTAAAGATAGCAGATTAGGATAATCTTAGGACACTTTGATAAAAGACTTCGAGATCTACAACTTTCATGAAGATATCGAAGACATATTCTATCGTCTGAAGGGTCAAATATGGAGCAGACGATAGCAAGAGGGCAAACGAAGCAAAAGCAGACGAATAAAAAAGGCAGACAAAACAAGAAGTAGACGAATGTGGAAAGCAGAAGAATGCAGAAGATGACAATAGCATTAGGTAGATGAATGCAAGAAGCAGACAAATGCGGAAAGCAGATGAATGCGGAAGCGGACGATAGCATGAGGCAGACAAATGCGAGAGCAGACGATAGCATGGTAAACTTAAGACGAAGCAAAGTCAACTTAAGACGATGCAACTCTTAAGACGAAAGGAGTCATCTTAAGACAAAGCAAAGTCAACTTAAGACGATGCAACTCTTAAGAGGAAAGGAGTCAACTTAAGACGAAGCAAAGTCAACTTAAGATGATGCAACTCTTAAGACGAAAGGAGTCAACTTAAGAAGATACACTCCTATAGACGATATGATGTTATTACAGACGAAGTAACATTATCACAGACGATACGCCCTTACAGACGATACACCCTTACAGACGATACATTCCTACAGACGATATGACGTCATCATAGACCAAGTGACGTCATCACAGACGATACACCGTTACAGACGAAACATTCCTACAAACGATATGATGTCATCACAAGTGAAGTGACATTATCACAGACGATACACCCTTACAGACGATACGTCCTTACAGACGATACATTCCTACAGACGATATGACATCATCACAGACGAAGTGACTTCATATCAGACGATACAACTTGATACTCCTAAACATCTCCCCTTCTAAGGACCATAACTTTTGAACATCTGGGTCAAATGTTTCCAACTATATATCATTGGAAAGCTAAAAGAAGGACCTACAACTTTCCTAAAGGCACAATTGCCTATTCCTACCTAGATTAATCCAGATCTTTCCCTGGAGTCCGAACACTAACTTTTACCTTATGCAAACTAAACAATGAAATGTATAAACTTGAAAGAAAATCATGAGCCAAATGCAAATCTTATTCTATTGATAATAAAAGATAAGAGCTTTATAAAGCTTTAGCGGGCATTTTAAGCCTCAAGTACATTAACTTCTTAAAACCCCAAAATACAAAAATTATATAAATTGTTAGTTGCTTAAAATGCAACTAAAGCCTTGCTTAACAAGAGTTCTTCAAATACAATATATTTGAAAAGCAAAGTGATGCCTTGGCTACTGACTACTCGATCTTTTGCTCATCACCTGCTTATGGGGAGGAAAATGAGGGGTGAGTTTAAAGCTCGTGGGTAACAATTTTATAATTGGTAACAAGAAAAATCACTTATAAACCATTTTCAATGCAGAAATTCATGTGTATGCACATTATGAATTCATCACTCTTAACAACTTGTCATTAACACACAAACATATCAAATGGTTTGGGTAAGTACAAAAACATGACGCACTACACATTTCCATATGATGGTCTGGTGTAGCCGTAAACTTGAGAGAGTCCATGAAGGAGCTCCGGGCCACTTGCGGGCAGGTGGGAGAAGCCTATACTTGGTCAACGTGCACGTGACGATTATTGAGGGACTACCACAAACCCACATAACACATATATTTCGAAATCTTGTAAACTTGTTTCCCAAATTGGCACATTTCTGAAAACATGAATTTTCATATGCTTGCTATATCTTGAAAACCACTTCCGAAATATGATTTCATAAACATGCATCTTTTCAAAAGAACCATTTTCAAAAGCTTTTCATTAATCATGAACACAATTTATGCAGCAGTCATATAGCACCAACTTACAACATTTAAAAAGACAATAAATGCACGTGAATGAGGTAGTTGAAAAATCACTTACTGTCATTTCTTGAAAAAGCTTTAATGTCTTATTACTTAATCATAAAAGTGAAACCCACCTTGAATGTTTCCTTGCTTATAACTTGGCTTAATGATGCGTCTCCTCTTGCTCCTCTTGTCTTTCTTGAATTTCTTGAACATGGATAAAATTCCCAAATCAAAAGGAATTCCAAAAGAGGACTCAAAGAAACACATGTTAAAAAAAAGTGATCCTAGAATACTTAAACCCATGTATTTCCTAAGCCTTATGAACCAAAATCTAAAGCATTTAAAATGCTCTTACCTTAAATCTCCACCACTTGAAGAGTTTCTTGGATCAAAAGAAAACTCTTGTTTTCCTCTACCTTTTTCCCTTCTTGCACAACCTCAAAATCACTCTTTATGTCCAAGAAAAATCAAAACCTAGCATCACTCTCTTCCTTCTCTTCTTTTTCTCTCAACCACCGAAGCCTCTGTTCTCTCTTTTCTCATTCATAGTTTTGGCTTCTTCAATGCAAGCTAACCCTTCTTTTCTCCTTTTTACACTTAATGATTGTACAATGTCCATTTTGCTCTTCCTTCAAAGCCTTAAGGTTTCTAAACTTATGTGACTTGCCAAATTTGCCCTTACACACTCTTACAACTTTAATACTTCAATTCCCTTAACTTATTTCATATTATCTTATCCACATTAACACGCTAATTAATTCCAAATATTAATCCCTCAAAACCTCAACATTAATTTAAAACATGCCTAATAAAAATAATAAAAAAATTCAGAGGCCAACATTGAGAGTTGATCTAGCTTAGCAAGGATTATAAGATTGTCAACAAAACAAAGGTTGATGAACCTCTGCCTTTTGAAATTAGAGTGGAATTTGAAGTCCTTTGTACATGCCACAACTGCTTCAAGAATTCTACTGAAATTTCTCAAAAAAAAGAATTCTACTGAAGACTTTCATAATAAGAGCAAAGAGGTAGGGGAGATAGGATCCCTTTGCCTGATCCCCTTGGAACTTTTAAAATGCTTAATAGGCTGGCCATTCACCAAGATTTTGAAAGTAGGGGTTGTGATGCATTCAGATATCCTTTGAATAAAAATCTGTGAAAAATTCAAGGCCTAAAAAGTATTTAGAATGAATCCCCAACACTATAAAAATCTTTTTTCAGGTTTACTTTTTGTTCCTCTTCTAATCATGTATGACCTTACAAATTTTTTGTAATAGCAGTATATTATCTCCCATAATCCGACCAGGTATAAAAGCTCCCTGGTTGAAATCAATATAATTGTGTAGAACACTCTTCAGTATTTGAGCTAACAACTTGGAAATGAGTTTATAAATTGTATTGCAGCATAAGATTGGCCTAAAATTAGAGAAGGTAGTTTGTTCATCTCCTTTGGGAATAAGTGTTATAAAAGTGCTATTAAATTTAGTCAAGAATTTCCCATTATTAAAGAATTCCATTATTGCATCAACCATAGAGGGTTTAATCAGGTGCCAGACTTTGTTATAAAACTGAGTATTAAACCCCATCAAGGCTAGGTGCCTGGAATGGGTTTAAAGTTTTTAGTACATCTTCAATTTCTCGGCTTGTAACATATTTAATCAATATCTTAGCTTCTTGTGGAGTGATGTGAAACTGCATAAGTTCACTCAGGAATTCCTGAGATGAAATGGCATTGGATTTGTCCTTCAACAACTTGGAGAAATAATCAAATACTCCATTTAGAAGATCTTGTTGGGAATTAAGCTCTTGATTGTTATGCATCAAGGAGATAATCCTATTTTTTCTTTTTCTAGTGATGGAAATCTTATAAAAATAGGCTGCATTTGTATCTCTCTCTTTCATCCATTTCACCCTCGATCTTTGCTTCATCAAAGAGTGATCAAAAGTAAGGGCACTGGTGAGATGTTGCATTGCAATTGTTTTTTGATTTTGTAGGCTAGAAGAGTGAGGGTTAGCTTGGAGTTCATATTGGAACTTCTCGAGTACACTTTTGTCTGACTTCAATAGATGGTGTGTATTGCCCACATTCTTCTGAAACAACTCGTTCATTTCCAGCTTGATGGAGGTAAGTTTCTTAGCAAGAATAAATTGCTTGGAACCAGGTATATAGACATCTAATGCTTTATGGATGCAAGGTTCAAATTCAACTAGATCAGCTAGGAAATTGTTAAATCTGAAGGGTGAAAATGTCCTCTCGATATCTAGGCGAGTTATAAAGGTAGAATGGTTCAAAAGGCTTAGGTTAGTGAATGTGGTATAACTATTTGGGTAGGTTATGAACCACAAATGGTTTGCTATGCGTCTATCAAGTTTCTTCTGGATGAAGTTTTCCCCATCTTGTTTGTTACACCATATATATAAGCAACCTCCCTTCGACATATGACATATGCATTGCCTTAACTCAGTGTAAGGGCTTCCCATAAACCTGATTCCTTGTGCTTCCTCATGATTGATGAAGGTGATTATGTTCGTCGAGCTTTATAATTATAGCCCTCAAATACCACAAGTGCACAGGTCATGAATTGTAGTAATTGAAAGGTCGATCTCACGAGGAGAGTGAACTAATCTAATTCTAGGGTGTATAAGGCTCAAAGAAATAATAAAGAGAAATTAAAAATGAAACAAAAATATAAACACGAGAATTTTATTGCAGGAATTCAACTCAAGAAATTAGCACAAAGCAAGAATTGAAATTGAGCAAAACAAAAGGTCAACATGAAAATTAGTCAAGAGAAATTACCAAGTTATGAGAGAGGGGATTCTACCTATCATTAATGCTAACCTAGCCAATTATATGTTATCGTGGTGTCAATTCTAGACTATCATAAGGGGAATTATTCTCTCTCGAGTTATAGTCTCACGCTTTAAATCATTAACCCTCATTAAATTATGAAATTTGTAGTCTCTCAATTAACAAAAGACTCGATCTATCTCACACGAGATCTCTCTCCGGACAAAAACTGATATGATTAACTATATGATCTATTGGATCGCCTAACTCTCGTTAACCCAATCCAATCAATTTTATACGACCCTAGTGTCATATAGCTATCAGTTTTTTAGTTATTATGGTGTTATATTTAAACTTTTTCTCAATGGTAAAGTTTTATTTTTTAAAATTAAAAGGAATTTTCATTAACTATAGTAAAAATTATATATAACAAGAAGATTGGTTCTTCCCTAGGGAGACAAAAGTATTACAGTGGCCTATATTCGAATTTGTACTTAATGGAAACAAAGCTACTAAGTGAAAGGTTCCAGTTCAATCGCATATTGTCTGTCATATTTTGCGTTGCATCTTTGGCTATTACAAGTCCTCGGATATCACTGATGATGTTAGTTGCTGGTTGGTATTATGCGGTTTGCTCTCTCTGGTATGACCTTCGATTCCTTTCCTGCTAGATATTGTATATGGATATGGTGAAAGTTGTATTAATCAACATGGAATCTTCCTTGCAATCATCTGCGATACTGATTACTTGATGAAGCATTTGGATCCAGTTATACAAACTACAAAAAAATCCCAATTTGTGAAGCATTTGGCTCCATACCGATTTAGTGTACTTGCAGTTGAAGAATAGGTGATTCCTATCTTTTGTTGTGAGGTGGCATAAGATGCATATAGGATCATAAGTGCCATACCATCTATCTTTGGTGCTGAGCCTATTCTTGATCACTAACCACGTGATTATGAAGGCTTTTGGGCTGAGACTTTTCTTCCAAAGAAGCTTGAACCAAGAGATTAATGGATATTCCAGTTAGAGACTTCTATAGTAAGACTTACTTGTAAAGAGACCTCTGGGGTAAGGTTTCCAAATTATCGTATCTTCATGATTGCTATTGGCTATATTTGGGAGATATTGACTTAAGAGTTTGAACCCTCTGTAGTTTCCAAACCATTGTCCATTGACAATGAGAGTTGAAGCTTTAGCTGGAGTGGGAGTCAATTTTTTAGTCGGTCTAATTCTGTCCTTTGGATTAATGGACTGAACTCAGTCCAATTGTCAAACCAGAAGGAGATATTGCATCCATTTCCTAGCTTGTGAAAGATGAGAGGGTGTATCCACGATCTGATGCTTAACATTTGTTTGAATACCTATAAGCAGTCTATAAGGTTTGTTATTTGACAAAAGTGTTAAGAATGCAAATAAGTTTGATGTATCCATTTGATCCATATGGCATTCTTATATGTATAAAGCCTTCATATTTTCTTACAAAGTAGCACTTTCTGCAACAAGTTGGTTGAGAGTAATCCTAACCCTCCCTGCTTTCTGGGAAGTGTGACTTCTTCCTACTTAACCTTAGCTTTCTATAGATCCTGACCATAAAAAAGCTTTTATAGTGTGTTCGAGCTCCTTGATCATCTTTCTTGGCAGTATCAAGTGATGGATCTAATGGATTTATAGATTATTTAGAACAGACTGAATAAGCGTGGCTCTAGCAGCCATGGAGAGGAACTTGTTTTGCCAAGCTAGGATTCTAGATTTGTATTTCTCTAGGAGTGGAATGCAATCTCTATATGTAAGTTTGGTGAGAGAGATAGGGACCCCTAAGTACTTAAAGGGAGTAGCGTATAGTACCATACTCAGTCACTATGCCAGTTCGATTTTGTTATTGACATTAGCTGAACAATAGAAGTTACTTTTTTGAAGATTGTCTTGCAAGCCTAACTAGTTGGAGAACCTCTGCAGTATGTCTTTAAGGATGTTGATTAAGAATGTATTAGCTCCAGATAGAAGAAGCAGGTCATCAGTGAACATGAGATGTGTGAGTTTTAGAGATTTGCATTTGTAGTGGAAACAGAATCGACCATTATAAAGTATAAGTTTGTCAAGCACTCTCAATAGCCCTTCCATGACTAAGATGAAAATATAAGGGGAAAGTGGATCCCCCTGCCGTATCCCTCGAGCACACTTCACTGGCTTTGTAGGGACTCCATTAACTAGGATGCTTACTGAGGAGGTATGTACACTTAGCCTTATTCAATCTCTAAACTTCAAGGGAAAATCCATAGCCGACAGATATGCTTTAATAAAATCCAAACTAACTATATCAAAGGCTTTGTAGAAATCTATTTTCCAGAGGCAGTTTTTCAGATTGTTACTAGATTGATAACTTCTATGTAGCTCTAACATATGCAGTATCTCCGATGGTTCTGCCTTCCATGAAAGCTCCTTGTGTAGGGTTGAGTATCTCCTTCAATGCTTTTTTAAGTCAACTGGCCAACAGTATGACAGTCACTTTGTAGATGGTGTTACAACTTTATATGGGTTTATAATCTGTCAAAGAGGATGGATTTGGGTTTTTGGGAATGAGACAGATGAATGTGTGGTTTATTTCTCTCAGCATTTTGTATGATGACAATGTTTTTTGAATGGCTTGGGTAAAAAGAACTCTAATAATACTCCATGTGTACTGAAAGAAATGGGCAGTGAAGCCATCTAGCCCAGGAGTCTTCGAGGGGTTTAGAGAGAAAAGGATTTCTTTAATTTCGGAATCACGAAAAGGTGCTATTAAGAGGTCCTTAATGGTAAGGTCCAAAAACCTATCTTGCTTGATTAGCCCCTTGAAGAACCTAAAAGGATCTCCTCGAAAAACAGGGTTATATAAGTTATGTATTAGGATATAGGAATGATCTGAAAGCAGATTGTCTCTAAAATATGCATAGGAGTTACAAAAGTTATGCAACCAGTCCGAGTTTACCATGGCTCTATCCAGTTTCCTTCTAATTAAGTACTTCCCATGCTACTTGTTATCCCAAGTAAGGAATCTTCCACTGTAGCTCAAATCAATTACTGGTACTTGTTGCAGAAATTCTTCAAGCTCCCTGTTGGAGACAAGTTGGAGTCCCCTTCCTCCTTCTGATTCTGTTTTCTTATGAATACAATTAAAATCACCAATGATTAACCAAGGATTTATGATAGTATTCTGTAGAAGTTGCAGAGAGTTCCATAGCATCGCTGGTTGAAATTGGAAGTTTGAAGCATAAAAATGAGAGATTTCAAACCTTATATTAGCACCATATAGTTGGCAAGATAGATGGAGATGTTGGTCACTTTCACCTTGCAATTGAACTGAAACTTTTTTGGTGTGATAGAAGCATAATATGTGGCCATTGTAGTGGGAAGATAGGTTGGTATAGACAGCCCAGTCCTTGGCCAAAAATTGAGAAACTTTAGAAAGGTCTGAAGCTCTGATTTTTGTTTGAAGAAGCCCTACTATAAACGGCTTATATTCCAGGATTAAGTCTCTTACCATAGCTTATTTTTGTGGGGCATTTAGCCCCCAGACATTCCAGACAAGAATCATCAGGGGGAGGGATCCCCTTTGGGATTTTTATTTAGTCTTCGAGTTGTTCTCCTCTGGATTTACTATTTGACTGCATCGTAGTAGCCTTTGATTCTACTTGATCCTCGTGGCATGTGGGAATTTTTGTTGTATCAAAAGAGTTGATATCCTCCTTATTATTATGACTAGAAATTGTATCTGTTGAACTTTCTATTATATCTACAAGTTCACCATCTACTGGACTGGACTGCTCTACCGCAATCTCCAATAGGGGGCTCCTTAGCTATGCCATTTCCTACATGTTCAACATCACCCTTGACATCTCCTAGTTGTTTATCAAGCTATTCAACCTTTTTACTATCTACAGAGCAATTTGTATTCATATCAACTAATAGGGGGCTCTGCTTTTCTTTTAGCGCTCCAGGGGCTGAAGTGGCATCATCCTATGGTGAATGGCCTGCAATAATTTTACCATTTTTTATTTTTTATTTTTCATCCTTAGACACAGTTCCTGAGATCCTTTCCTAACTTCTTTTTAGCACTATCATCTCATTATACTTTCCTTCCTGATCATCTTTATCAAAATTAATGCCTTACTCTTCTATGATATTTATTTGGAAATGAAACAACCTAACTACAGAATTCAACTATCCAAAATCAAGAAATTAACTGGTAATTTAAAAACCATGGATTGCCTCCCATGCAACACCTCTTTTAACGTTGTTAGCTTGACGCTCTTCTTTGCTCAAGGTGGTTTAAGAAAATTCTTCAGTGGTGGCTTGGTTGTCAATCTCATAAAATGTACGTGCCCTACCTGGTTACTTATACCACCTCCTTCCTTTTCCCGATTCTTTCGTTTCCTTCTTTTATGAGATTTATTCTTCTCCAAAGAACACTTTTGAACTTTTGAACATCATTCTTCTCTTTTTCTCTACCAAAATATGTTTCCTTTATGATGGTTATAGATTGGAGAGGATTTTTGTCATTCTTGGTTATGGTGAAAGACACTTGTTCCTCCCTTATCCTTAGAATCAGCTCACCCCTATCTATATCAATAATTGATCGGGCAGTGGCCAAAAGTGGTCATCCGAGGATAATTGGGGTTTTCACATCTTCTTTTATGTCCAGTATGCAAAAGTCCATGGGAAAAGTAAACTTTTCCACTCAAACATGTACATCACATATTATACGATTTGCACAATGAACTGATTTATCTGCTGTTTTCACCAATATCTTGGTGGGGATTATCTCACCAAACCCTAGTTTCTGATATACGGAATACAAAATCATGTTTATGCTGGCTTCCAAATCATCAAGACTCTCTCTATTTTGACACACTTAATAATGTAGGGGATATAAAAATCCCCCGGATCCTTCTTCTTTGGTGGTGTCGTCAATTTCTTTTCTTCCTCCAATTCTTTTTCCACCTTCCCCCTTATCGATTCCATCAGTGTAAGTTGTGCTTCTAGTTGCTTGATCATGTCTACAACTTCATTCAGTTCAACTTCCTTAGATTTCATCATGGCTTTGATAGAGAAGGAATCGAGGGTTGGTACTTTTTATCTCAGGCAAATTGTACCTTGCCAACAGAGATCCTTCCTTATTCTCTTGCACCTCTGTCTTCCCCTTGTCTGTGAATGGGTTTGGCTTTTTTTGTTCTACAATGGGGTAGGGATTTTCATGATGATGCTTCTAGGTTGTTTGTAATTCTGGTTTACTTTGAAAAACATTCTTATTAACCTTATTCTTGTCTTTCCCTTCATTGTCCTTAACTTGGTGCAATTCCTCCTCGTGCGCTTATATAATGACCATGATTCATTCTTTCGGATTGGACTTGGTGTTACTTGGAAGGGTTCCTACATTTGGTGTCGCTATTGCTTCTGCCAACTGACCTACTTGGACCTCCAAGTTATGTATCAAGGAGGCGTGATTCTTTGTAACTTGCTCGAACTTGCCTTCAAGTCTCTTATGTGCATCCTCCATACCTCTAATTTTATTTAAAATTTTGTACAGTTTGGATTCCATTGAACTTTTTTTTCTTGCTAGAATTGGTTTGTCTTGCTGGAAGCCTGGTGGTCCTTGATGTCTGAGCTGTCTTCCAGTGTTGTTTGACTAAGAGAAGTTTGGGTGATTTTTTCACCCAGGGTTGTATGTGTTAGAGTAGGGATTATTTTCCCCTCCTCAATCGTATTGAGTTCCCATGTAGTTTATTTACTTTGATCCATTATCCCTCATCAAGAAGCAATTGAATGTATTGTTAAGTCAAAATTGACTTTACGTATCGAATGATTTTGATGACAAACAAAAAGAAGACAAAATGGAAAAGCAGACG
>JAOSBL010000009.1:17283168-17294489 GCA_027568915.1 Erythroxylum roraimae
GGTTTAGGTCTTTACGTAAGTCTTGGTGTTTGCATGGGAGATGATCACCTACGACTGGGCCGTCGATGTCTGGGCCTAGAATTGGGCCTTGTATGACCAACCCAACCATACATCATATAAAAATTAATTACATAATGATTTATATTAAAAATATTTAACAAAGGCCTTCTTTTAAAATTTTGAACAGCTCCGACCCTAATTGGGAGAACTTTAAACATCTTTGTTTTACATGGTCGTTGGAGTCTTTACGCCTTTTATCGTCCAATTCTCCTTTGACTCTTGAAACGCTGGCGTCCGCTTTATGTTGATTCGCCTATTATTTCTTAGCGTTTCTCCGGTCTGTCAATGCTTGAGTGGTTTCATCTATTGTGTCACCGATTTGTCCAAGGAGAGTATTCTTAGTCTCCTAATCTTGTAATGTTCTTGAAATTATTATTTAATATATTCTTTTCTAATTTTTCAAAAAAAAAATTGAGCACTGCAATATATTTAATAATTCAAAATAATAAGAACAATTTTATAAATAGTTAAAACAATAAATAAATAAATTTGCATCTTTACGTTAACCCTTGATTTTGTAAAATTTAATTGTTGTGGTGTAGTTTCTTCACGGTAAACAAATAGTTTCTTTAAACTGACAGAACCAATGATCAGTCCACAAGTAATGATAGATAACTATTTCAATAGAAGCCATTTTCCATCGAAATCGTATCCAAGTCCAAAATCCTATGTCGACTCTGTCTGTCATCTGCCATTCCAAGTCCCAACGTATTGGTTTGGTGCAGTCAAATCCCAGTCGCTGTTAAATTATTAGTAGCGCCTTCACAAATTTTTATAATAAACCATAGGTTTCGATCCCATTATTTCTAGTCAATCCATAAATTGGTTCCCTTCTCTTGTTAACCGCTTCACTCTATAAATTCACGCGTCAACCCACGTAGTCTCACGTACTGGGATAAGCTTCTTAGTTATTACTGTTTTATTTTATGTCTCCAGTCTATCCAACAATTGAAACAAAAATTAGGACGTTGTCCGCATGTTTTGATTTTAAAAAATTGTATTAAACTACGTGAGTGTGTTGTAGTTGACTAAAAGAAAATTGTTCCTCATTACAAAAATTAAAAATTCATCTTTAAATCTCAACTAACAGTTATAGTGATTATTATGGATATGGTTAATACTTAATAAAGAGGAGGGATTCAATATGTTTCTTTGGGAACTTCTTAGAAAAGTGGGAAAATAACAAATTAATTTATGTGGTGCAAATCAAAATTTTCTCCATATCCCTAGCAAGATTTAAAATGCCCAAGTTCCTACTTGCCATTTATCGTCTGCTTCATTCATGATACCTCAAATTGTTTGACATTATGCCAATAAATAACTTCAATTAATTAGTAGCAAGAAATAAGACCAAAATAGCATTGATCCACACATCTTACAATTTGGTAGACTTTTCTAAGGGTTTTTGAGGGAGATTGCCAAGAAATTTAATTAGGTCTAATTAAGTTCATACACAATTTAAAATATTATATTTCATCTTCAAATTTTAAAAATAATAAATTATAATCTTTATTTTTGTTTATGATTCATTTTTTTCCATGTCTCTTTTTAACATAAGACAACTTCACCTTGATTTTTTTATTTAATTTTAATATCAATGAAAAGCTTTTGAGAAATTTAGGAAGAAAGTGAACTAATTCGAAGTGAACCTATACATAATTAGAAATACCGTATTTGAATTAAAAATCTTAAGACAATGAATTATAAATGATTGTCTTTCCTAAGTTCTTTTTTAAGGTGAGATGAATTTTCAATATACTTTTAATAGTGATTTATTATCTTTTTTGCAGTTATGATATGTAAATAAATATAAAATTTACTATTTCAGTTGAACTAGACTAGAGTTATTTACAAAATTCAAATTCTTTCCTCCATTATATTTAAAATTTTAAAAAATAATGGTTTGTTCATCCCATTTCAAAGCATAGTTATATTTAAATTCAAATAATAAATAGAGTAATCCCATAAAATAACTAAAACTTGATAGAAATTGAAAAATATAGAGCTATAGTGTGCCTTTCTTAGGTTTTAGATTGTTTCATGAATATAGTTATTTACATTTTTTATAGAAAAAGTGACCACTTAAAAGATTTTAAATTAGGTTATTATTAATTTGAAGCCGGTTCATGTTTTCTTTGAATTAGTTCTATGCCCAGGTTCCACCCGAAACCAGATCCTCTGTCCAGTTTTACTCTGTCTTATTCTGTCTCGTGAAATCTCAGCCATTTATTTTGCAGGACCCACGTGGGTCCCATGCGAGCCTCACATAAATAAATGGCTGAGATTTATTGGACACAATAAGACACCATAATATTGGACAGAGAATCTGAACTCGGTTCTACCCCCTCTCCTTTTCTATTATTATTTTTTTTCATGTATACTTACCTGAGGCATCTATTACTAATAAGAAAAGAGAGGGGTTGTTTAACGAAGCAGGTATCGTGTATAATGAGGAACATTAGTTTATAAATGTTAGATAATTATACTGTAACTTGGAGCCACTCCTCGTGTAAAACATGTCAACTTATATATATTTGACTGTTCGCGTTTGGAATCTCAATAAAACTACACAAATGACGATAACTTAATAAATAATTGCAGAAAATAACATAAATTCATAGTTTTACATTTTACTTCAATTCCCATCGCATCATATTTATATTCACATCTCTAGAGCAACACAGTTATAGAATAGATTAAAAAGATTGTAGTGTTGTACCGATATTACTTGTAATTGTACTCTAATAATTCTAAAATGCTGTATTCATAACTTGCAAAAAGATTAAATATAACACTCCCCACTACTTGTAGACACAAAATCTCACTTGTGCTTGATGAACTATCCCATTGTCCTGTCTTCATCGATTAATTAATGTCAATTAAAATTCACCAATTCCTACGGGTATCTCTCTCAAGCTGTTGCTTTAAAGCTCTTTTTCGCCAAATTGAAGGACCATATATAATCAGGCATGCAAGAGAAGATAACAAGACAACAACACAATTACCACAATTTACGTTCGCACCCTCCTAGCAAAAACGACAGGTAGGATAATACTGTTCGGTAGAACAACCAGTCAAAACCTCTATTCATTTATTCTGTCTCACACATTAAGGCCTAATACACACTACAAATCAATCTAACTTTCATGGTCTTGCGAATACAAAGAGCCTTTCTTTGCTTGGGAATCTAGGAGGATCTTCTCAAAGTCATCTAGCTTTCTTTTGTTTTTGTTTTTTTGTTTTTTGTTTTTATTTTTTTAGCTGCCGGTCTCCTATGTTGTTGAGTACTTTCTCTTCTTAAAAGCATCGTCAAGACCTTTTGTTGTTGTGTCAATTGAGAGACTGTAAATAAGACTGCGAATTTGATTTTCAGATAGGAAGACCTAACTTCCTTCAATCATTGTCTGTTTTATCTGTCTTAGGAAACTCTTTAGCCACTTTCTTTTCCTCTTTTTTTCTTGTTTAGTTTCCACTATTGATCTTGTATTTGGAATAAGTATAATTAGATCGAAGCTGGCTAGCTCTTCCTATTTCATCTAATTGATAAGTTTTGATTTCGTTAAAATTCACATAATTGATAAGTATTAAATTGAGAACAATTTTGCAAAGACATAATTCACTTCTTTCTCGTAAAGAGAAAGGTTATTGTGGACACAGTTCTCAGAAAATGGCTGTGCCGCCCAGTAAGCGCTTGCGGAGTATGTTGCAAGCTGCGGTGCAATCAGTTCAATGGACTTACAGTCTCTTTTGGCAAATTCGTCCACAACAAGGGTAACTAATCTCTCCAGTGATGTACATACTCAGTATCAGATTTCTTGTCTCTTCAGATTTTGTTCATTGTGACATTCACTTCAATGACATCGAATATAATCCAGGATCTTAGTGTGGGGAGATGGGTATTACAACGGAGCAATCAAGACTAGAAAGACAGTACAACCAATGGAGGTTAGTGCCGAGGAGGCTTCTTTGCAAAGGAGCCAGCAACTTAGAGAGCTTTATGAGTCATTGTCTGCAGGAGAGACAAATCAGCCGGCACGTCGGCCTTGTGCTGCCTTGTCGCCTGAGGACTTGACGGAGTCGGAGTGGTTTTATCTCATGTGCGTGTCATTCTCTTTTCCTCCTGGTGTCGGGTATGTTTTACGGTGCAATTACCTTTCTTTCCGCTTCCTCTACAGTTTCATTTTCAGTTGTTTGATAGACTGCAGAAGTTTCAGTATGCTAGTTAAGTTAGAAACTTTATGAGTGCATGATCTCTTCAGTTTTGGAGTCCTTTAGAATAATAAGCCTAGTAAACGTAGCTCTTGTATTCTTTGGAGGACCTGTTCTGCAAAAGAGCAACAGAAGAAAAAAGAACCTCTCTCCAGAAGAAGGTGGGCACTTAATGAGGGTATTCAATTCAGTTTTTGCCTAGGAAGGGAACAATAAACTGTGGATGTACCTTCGCTTGTTTTTCATCATTAAATGGGAGAACAAGTTGTTAAATCCTTCAGTAAGAGTAAATGCTTAAATGGAAGGAAAGGATATCCTATTCCTAGTCCACATAGGAAGAGCAACGAAGAATATTAAGAGAACGGTGAAATGGTAGCTAAAGATTGCACGATAGACAATAAGTTGTCTTTCGCAAATACACGCATTCATGTCTAGTTCGCAGAGCGACCCACATGACCTTCTGTGAATAGGAAAAGGGTAAACATAAAGCAACTGTTTGTGATTCATTTATTTTCCGAGAAAAAATTGACTTCTGATCATTTATAGTACAGTTCGAAGCCAGTTGATCACTTGATTGAAACTTTTACGACACGTTAGGTGGGAGCCTTCAACCCATCTAATTTAGAATGAGAAGGGTCTTCACATTTTCTTTAAGGTTGATGGAAGTCCATTCTGCTTAGGTTTCAGCAGTTTGACAATTTAGAGATCGAAAACTACTTTAGAAAATGTTAGCCAGAGGCGTATGGTCTTACAATCAAAGGAAGGGTCATGATGTAGAATGTAACACAAGCCTTAGTTACGCACTCAGAATCAAACGTGAAAGTAAATAAACGAAAAAAATACGAGAAATACTTGTTTTCCTATCCATAATTTTGAACGAGTTTTTTGATGCTGAAACTTTTGAGCATTCACAACCTTTACGAAAGTTGATTAACTAGATGCCGTTAACATCTTTCTGTAACTTTTTTAACGCTTGAACCTCTTAACGAGTCAGAGAATCCGAACGTTCATGTCTTACTTAAGTAGAAGAAGACTACTTTAACCTTATATATATAACATTCATATCGAGATCTACCCATCACAGATCTAATGCATGTATGACCCACACTGATTAGGGTCCTTTTTCGCTAGATTTTAGCCTATTAATGCAGATCTTTTATCAGGCTACTTTATTATCATTAACCAGATCAAATTCGATTTGATTAACTGTAAACTTATTAAAATCATAAAAGTGTAATTAATTATTGTCCGACCTTAGGAAAATTACTTTCTCCCATTTGGACAATAATTAATTACAATAGTTGTAATCGTAATAAAACCAGTAAAAACAATTAAGCCAAATCGCTGTATAGGTCGACCATATTTAAAAAATCATTTGATCCAAAGATAATGAAAATCCATCATTATGTTCTGTAAGGCTTTTGATAATAGAAAGTTTCAAATGCATGTGTTATATGCAACACAAATTCAATACAACTATGCATATGTAATACCTCACTAACATGAATGAGAAAATGAAGTGTGGCAAACTAGGATGATACCTGTATGATTTGAAATGTATTATTTTTCCGTTTGTAGGTCTCAATTTCTCTGAACTTTATGTTAAACCATACTAGAGAAATTTGTTTTCTCTCATTGAATGCTAAACTGCATTAGAGAAAACCTTCGTTGCATCTGTATGTTTCCTAATGATATAGTCTTCAATCTATATATATGTGCCCAATGACCTTCAAAATGCTTATGATCGACACAGATCTTAAAAATTTCACCTATATCATCACAATATATAACAACAAGTATGATTGAGAGCAAAATGATGACCATCTTTATTTATAAAACATATTGTCATAATACATGAAAAACATACAAATGTATAAGTAGAAAATGTATTGATCCCTAATTAACAGTGTCTAAGGACTTTAATATACCCATATTGTATATATGTCTTTAAAAAACATATACGCAAAGTCCTTTATTCAAAGGATCAGCAAGTATATCCTTAGTCCTCAAATGCTTCACCTCAATGTCACATTTCTGTATCAATTCTTTGATAGTCGAATACTTGACTTCTGAATGCTTAGACCATGTAATGTTCTCATTACTGTTAATTGAATAACACAGCAGAAAGATTATCACAATATAACTAAATGGGTCTAACTATTGAATCAACCACAAATAACTCAAAAATTGAATTCTTGAGCTAAATTGCCTATATAGTAGCCCTATAGCATGCCACAAACTCTACATGCATAGTCGAGGAAGTCACCTGTATCTGCTTGACACTCTTCCACGATACTGTACTATCTGTTAACATAAAGATATATCCTGATGTGAACTTTCTGTCGTCTAGACACATAACAAAATCCAAATTTGTATACCCTAAATTTACTGTATTCTAAAAAATATTATTTATTTGTATTTGCTATTTAAGTGTCAAAAATTTATTTTTATTTATTTAAACTAACATAATATTAAATTTACTTTAAAATTTAATAAAATATAATAAAAATTATTTGAGAGTTAAATAATACCGTAAATAGTTGTAGATATGGCAATTGCTTCGTTAAAGAATATATTTGAACAGTTAATGACATTTGGAAATATTTTTGGATTCTTATTTGATTCAAAAAAAATTGAGGTCGTTGGATGATAACGAATTAAGAGAATGTTGTACTAATTTACAACTACTTTTTCTCATGATGATGTGTCGGATGTGGATTTAAATTGTCTTTTTTTTTTTTCTGAATTAAAGGTGCTGCAAATGACTTTACCAAATGAGATAATGTCATAAGTTGAAATTTTAGAATTTGTTAAAGCTGCAGATTGTTATCTTAAATGTTTCAATTGCTTATCAAATTTTATTGACCATACTCGTGACTGTAGTAGATAAGTTTTTCAAAGTTAAAATTATTGTAAACCTACTTGAGGTCATCAGTGTCACGAAAAAGGTTGAATGATTTAACTATTTTATGTATCGAGAAGGATATATTAACCAATATTGATCTTAATAATATTATTAATAATTTTACCTTTAGGAATATAAGAAGAAATTGTTTTTCATAAATCATGATCATCTGTGTATTTGTTAGTGCAATTTTCTTAGTGTTTTGTAATCTAATATTGCTATTCGATTGCTGTTATTACTATTTTGTTGTTACTACTACTATTTTTAGTGATTTTATTGAAACTGACATTTGCAAGATATTATTAGTTGATGCTATGACCATTTAATATTTTGTTGAATATTTGAACTTCTAAATTGAGTCACTTATATATGGATATTAAATTTTAATAATAAAATATATTTTTAAAGTTTACATATTTATATATTATCGATTGGTTAGAGTCCTTTTTTTAATTCGTCCGGGGCTTATAAAATATTTAGAACGACCCTAATTATGACTACTGTTTAATGCTTATGAAGTAAAAGATTTTTTTTGTTTTTGTTTTTGAAAGGTTATGAAGTAAAAGATTAAACCCACCAATTCAATTATGTTGATTTAGTATTTTAGTAGCTGGAATTTGTTTGGGTCGTGCTTGTGGAGCCACAACTCTTCTGTAAGTGGTACAAAGAATTGCGGTTTACCGCCGGGAACCTCGTCAGCGTTAACTCCACTGTTTGAACACATACGCGGCCTGGACCATTGAAATGACCATTACTCACTTCACCAATCTACTAGTTTTCGTTTAGTAAAAATATGCAAATTTTTGGGCTCGATCACTGAAGGTCGGGTCTTGGGAAGGGCCAAGACATATGGATCAGGTTATTTTTCCTATCAACTTTACAAGTCTGTACTGCTTTATCAACCTAGTAATTAATGGTTAAATTCATGGGATGCTGATTTATCTTGGTGATGGAGTGAAATGCCATTTATCTATGTTCGAACATGGTGCAGACTGATGGATCATATCAGAAGCTTTTGCTAGAGAAAATCAAGTGTTGCATGTGAATATTTGTATGCTAGCTGTTCATAAATGCCCTGTTTTAATAACCAGAGTGAAATTCTTGGCGTGATTTGTTGGAGATCGAGCAGCATATCATTGACGATTGTCGTATTATGCAGGTTGCCAGGAAAAGCATATGCAAGAAGACAACACGTATGGCTTTCTGGTGCAAATGAGGTCGACAGCAAAACCTTTTCGAGAGCAATCCTTGCCAAGGTTATACCTGCCTGGCTTATTATCGTCTTCCATAACTTACCATTCACAACGTAAATTATATTCAACTCACTGGTTCCTAAACCAAATACTTTTTCTACATGTTAAGCTGCTTGGTATCTACTGCATGTTCCTTCTATAACTAATTTATTAACTTCAGTTCCTTTTTGTTTCTAAACATTATCGAAACATGGATCAGAGTGCTCGTATACAGGTAAATTATGTTAACCAACTACCTCGTGCGGTTTGACTATTTGTTAGAAAATTGCACTTTGTTTTCCTTAACTTCTTCATGATTATTAATTAAGTTGGTCACTCTTTCAGACCGTAGTGTGCATTCCTCTCCTTGACGGTGTCGTTGAATTTGGCTCAACCGAGAAGGTGAACCAACAACAAATAGCTTTATTGAACTTTTGCTGTACATACGTACACTTACATTTGTTTGGTAGGAAAATAAATGGCCGATAAACCGCATATTACAGGTCCAAGAGGATGTTGGATTAATACAACACGTAAAAGGATTCTTCACAGATCACCACCACCCTTCCCCACCAAAACCAGCTCTTTCTGAGCACTCAACATCCAACCCCGCCACCTCATCCGACCACCACTCTCCTCCCATTCCCACCATGTACGCAGCCAACGACGACGAGGAGGATGATGAGGAAGAGGAACACGGGTCTGATTCAGAAGCCATAATTGGTCTCGGGACCGCTGTGTCGTTCCACCCAAGTGAGGCTCAAACCGGCCTAGACATAACAACAGCGGCTGAACCAAGCGAGCTGATGCAACTGGAGATGTCTGAGGACATCCGCCTCGGCTCGCCCGAAGATGGGTCGACTAATATGGACTTGGATTTCCACTTGACGGCTACAGTTAATGCTGCAAATGACCAGAGACAAGTAGATTTGTTTAGAGCCGAGTCGGCTCGGAAGGGGACTCCAGATCCGTTGAATGGTAGCTTTCAACTACCGGCCTCTTGTCAGCATTGAAAGTCTATCCATATTCTTACTACTTAGATTTTACATTTAATGCTAATGTGGTTTTGTTTTAGGCAGTAATAAGTGTTAAACTTGCAGGGACCCTGCAACTTGACGAAATGACACAAGAAGACACACATTACTCTGAGACAGTCTCCATCATCCTACAAAACCAACCAATTAGGTGGGCCAAGTCCTCCTCAGCATCCTCCACTCAGTCAGCGTTCTCCAAGTCGACAACCCGTTCCGACCACCTTATCCATATGGCAGTCGAAGGCACGTCCCAGTGGCTTCTTAAGAACATCCTCTTGAGCGTACCCTATCTCCACAAGAAGTACCGCGAAGAGAACTCCCCCAAGCTACGCTACGGCGACGCCGCCAGTAGTTTTAGGAAAGGCACGGCTCAACATGAGCTCAGTGCCAACCACGTGCTCGCCGAACGGCGTCGTAGGGAGAAGCTGAACGAGAGGTTTCTTATACTGAGGTCACTAGTACCCTTCGTGACCAAAATGGATAAGGCTTCCATATTAGGTGACACCATAGAGTACCTGAAGCAACTGCGAAAAAAAATACAGGACTTGGAGTTGCGAAACCGACAGGTGGAGATAGAGAAAAGGTTGCCTGTCACAAGCCCTTTACAGAGAACGAATAGCACTTCGAAAGAGCAGAGAAGATGGCGTCAGAAGGGTTGGTCAAGGTTCAGAAATGAGGAAGTTGAAGTAGCAGAGGCTAGTACTGGTGCTGCGAAGGCCAAGTCTTTGGACGCGTCACCGCAGCCGCAGCTGGGGGAGGAGGGTCCAAGTGTACAAGTGTCGATAATAGAGAGCGACGGATTGTTGGAATTGCAATGCGGGTATAGAGAAGGGCTGTTGTTGGATATAATGCAAAAACTGAGGGAGCTGAGGATTGAAATCACTGCGGTTCAGTCTTCATTGAGCAATGGAGTATTTGTAGCAGAGTTAAGGGCAAAGGTGTGCCTATTGCTTAGCTTTTGACTGTAAAGGCTCGAGCTTTCCATTTCCGTCTCCATTTCTTTTGAAGCTAAAAAAATTTCGTTTGATGTGCAGGTGAAGGACAATGTTAATGGAAGGAAGATGAGCATAATTGAGGTGAAGAGGGCAATAAATCAAATAATACCACATGACTAATGTATCAGAATTTGTAGATCAGTAGAGTTGGATAACAATCCAAAAAGAATATAAATGATTTTTAATATTATTTTAATTAGTTTTTGTATATTTTTAGCTAATTTATGGTTGTAGGCCAAGAGATGAAAGTAACAACTTTGAGATTTTATCAGAGGGGATCCAGATAATGTCCCTGAAATTGTATTGTGAATTAAGAGCATATAGGATTTTCTAGCAAAAGTAAATGTAGGTGAGTTTAATAATTTTCTTTTTGACAAGATTTTCCTGATGCAGATTTTCTTAAGAGGACCACTAAAAACTTGCGATTTTAGCAATTTGTAGAACAATAATATACTTGAGATTTAGATGGAGTAATTTGATATTTTGTTTGTTTACATATACTTTATTAAATGTGTATTCAAAGGATAATAATTATAAATTATTTATCTTAAAAAAGTTTTTCTACAAATTTTTATAATTTTAATCTACATTTACTTAAAAAAATTTATTATTAAAAAATTTACATTTTTATGACTCTTGTATGCAATGTTTATTGATATAAAGCTAAATTTCTTGAATTTAGATTACTTATACTCATTAAAAGGCATACAAGATTTTGGACTCAAAGATAAACACAATTAATTATTAAAATTTGAACATTGACTAAAGCAAAATCAATAATATATAACACTTATATATATATATATATAGGTCGGGTCGGTCTTGCTAGGCCCAGGCCCAGACCCGGAATGGCATGTGGGCCGGTCGGCCCATTCATTAATGGTGA
>JAOSBL010000009.1:17294589-17309440 GCA_027568915.1 Erythroxylum roraimae
GGAACGTCCCGGCAACAAAAATTTTTGTTTTTCGCACCGCGAGTATGTGATACTTGCACCGGGATTTTCCTACAGAAATCACACAGCATAACAATTCATATTACTATGCCTCCTAAGCTCTGATACCAAACATGTTGGGCTCAGGTCCCGTTCCCTATCTCAAGGTGATCATTCAGGGCCGTCGGGTAAGGATCACGCAAATAGGAAGTCGGAAGCATTCAAATTCGAAGGATTGGCAGCGTGGAAAGTTTTGTTGCCACGGCGAACGCCTCGTGGGAGAATTTCTCCACGACCAACCCTTGGATTCGCCGCGGTGAACTCCCGAGGTTAAACGAGGAAACCCCTCGGGAAGACTTCGCCGCGGAGAGGGAAGACTTTCATCACAGCGAAATTTTCCCGAGGGGTTTTTTCGTTGAACCTCAGGAGTTCGCCGCAGCGAAACCAAGGGTTAGCCACGGCGAACGTCTCCCGCGAGGCGTTCGCCGCGACGAACATTTTGTTGCCATAGCGAACCCACTACTTTCCACGCTGCCAATCCTTCGAATTTGAATGCTTCCAACTTCCTATTCGCGTGATCCTTACCTGACGGCCCCGAGCGGTCACCTCGGGATAGGGAACGGGACCCGGGCCCAACACGGTATGTGTCCTGCGAGAGTGAGGTGTTACAGGTTTGATCCAACTCCAAATGTTGGTATAAAAGTGCATAGTCGATACAATCTAGTTGAAATTAACAAACGAAGCAGATTCAGACAATTTGAACCTTTCGTGTTGGCAATGCAAGCAATCCAGGTGTATTATGTCCTTTTTCCTAACTTACAACAAGATAAGTCAGATTGGTTGGTCATTTGCAAAGTTAAACCTAGAGTTGTTTTTGAATCATATGGAAAAGGAGAACAAAGAATTGAAAGTGAAGCGTTTCAGGAAGATGTTTATAAAATAAATGCATCTGTTACATATGACGAGAATGAACCTTTGAACGATCCAAATAATGAATATGTTGAAATTTCATCTGGAGAGGATGAGGACGGCTAAAGATCTGAAGAGGAGCTTGAGTTTGATTCTAATTCTTTAGAAAAAGAAGATGATGATTTTGATTTACAATTAAGTACTGATAGCGATTAATTTTTATTTGTAATAGAATATTATATTCAACAAATCAATTATTTCCTTTTTAATATATTGTGTGAAATATTGAATTCAAATTGTTATATTTCTGGAATATTCAATCAAATATGAATTTCAGGTTGAAATATGCCACCAAAGATAAAATAAGATATGATGCGACCAAGGTTCAGACCACGATTCAAAGCTAGTTACTGTCCAGGTGAAGCATCACATTTTGCGGCTGGAACTGAATCAGATGTTATACCTCCACTACTACATTTGTAGATGAGGCATCACCTTCCGTACCTGCTGCTACACCATCCACCACCCTATACCGATAGAGATATCAGGGGTAAATGATGCGGATGAAGGAGGCGGTCTCCAGCCTGAAGCTAAGGGAGTTGATGGAAGAACTTACATCACAATTGTCAACAATCTGTAAGTGAAAATACATGAAACACCATATGTTTATAATTAAGTTATAGGTTTAAATTTAAAAAATGGTATAAAATTAACTGTTTTCATATTAGGTTGATTTTGTCTGGACCGTGCTCAAGAAATATGACATCCAAATTCAAGGAGAAGATTGATATTGAGGGTTATATACTGAAGAATATCTCTCAAGCGACAAAGGAATTTTACTCTCAGGAGTTTGAGGTAAAAAAAATATTTTCTTTTTTAATTGATTTTTACACATTATTAGATAAATATTATTACATTATAAGTACTTATCGAATGTTTTTCCTTTTGTTTCAGAAAGAGTTTTTTTGGGATTCTAAATTTGACCCGTTCATTTATAAAGTATAGGAGAGACGAGCACGTACACGTGATCGAGACTTTATTGGTGTGATACACAAGGTTGGTGGTGTACGACTGCCTTATATTTCTGAACAATATGGAGTCGTTGGTAGCAGTATTGGACATCACCTGAGGCAATGTTCATTTCAGAGTGTAATTCTACCAACAGATCTGGAGGACCGGAGGGAGAGATTCTTCCTATACATAATGGAGGATCTATTACCTACCACAAGCATACAGAGAGATTTGTAAGTATTTACAATTGACATTTATATTATGATTTTTTTTACTTTGCTGTATTTCAATCTTAATTTGATGTGTGAATTTTGGAATGAAAATATGTGTATTATGGATAATGATAATGTTATAAATGTCTGGTATCATAAATGACTGTATTGTTGAGTTATTTTCTTTATTCAACAGGGGGTAAATATCATAAAAATAGATGAAACTTTGCCGAAATTTTTATAAATTGTAGCTCACTTATGACATTTTATTCTGATGCAAGAAAAGTCTGTAGGCATGAGGCTTACACCCCATCAGCTCTTTTCGCACACTTACACTAAGAAGCATGACAGTGTGACCTTGGTCAACACCCAATGCAGAGAACCAAATGTATGTGAAATTTATGCTTTAATATTAATGCTTAATAATTATCACTTACTAATATTCGGCTTAGGTTCATTTGTAAACACATGTTATTTGCAATCTTCCATGTCCAGTACAGCAGCATCTAGTAGGCGGTTCATAACTAATGAAGTCCATGAGCTTCGAAGTACAATACAAACATTGACAACTCAGCTGCAACAGTCGATGGAATACATAGCTCAGCTCCGTAATAAGATGGATGAGTTGAAGGAGAGGGGTAGCACCTCATCGCAACAATCAGATCATTCGTGGTTACCAAATGAATAGCGTATTTGTAGTCATTTCATATGAATTACAAATACTTATTATTCACAAATTAATTTGTTTATTATTAATTAAGATAATTTTTACTTTATATCATCAATCAACTTTCAGTTTTAACAAATTAAATGTAGAAACAAATCAAAATATTATGCACAGATAACTCATAATTGTTTAAATTATGTATCTGCCATATGATCATCAAATAAAATTTAATGACAGGAAATTAAAAAAAACTTTTTTGTAAATTCACCGAAGGAAAAATAAAGTTCGTCGATAAAATCTATTTGATTTACCGACCAATAACTACTAACCGTCAGTAATATTGACATTAACTTGCTGACGGAATAACCAATTCCGTCAGCAACTTTACTGACGGGATACAACACAGAATAACTGTCAATATACTCATCTATAGAAAACTAATAACTGTTGGTACTGTTGCCGACGGACAAATTTTGACTGTCGAAAATTTACCGATCGAAGACAACACAGAATAATGTCAGTATATTCATCGACAGTTACACAAAATGTTTGTCGGTAAATTAATATACTGACGTTATTCTACCAACATACATTCTATAATTCGTCACAAATTATTGCTTATGGCTGTTTCTACGATGCCTTTATAGGTGGGTAAATTTTGTTGCTAACTTAGCTTGCAGACGGAATGTTTAGGTTTTCCGTCGATAATTTCCGTCGCTAAACTACATTTTTCTTCTAGTGTTAACATTTCAGAAAGATTTGACTTAATTCCATCAACCATTATCCCATATTTACCAACAACATAGTGTACTTAGACTCTTTGCATCACTATTCTGCTTATGTTACATGAATTTATTTAATAGCACAACTGAACAAGAGCTTTTTTTCCTTGTATAGGTTGCAGCTCCTATTGAGAGCTAGTAAGTCCATTCTTTGGGAAGAAATAGCTCTGGTGAAGAATTTTCATTGTATGGCAAACCACAGCATTGTTTTGGAAAATCTTTGGTGATTTTACTGTTGCATGAATTGTACTGTCTGCCTCTTGAGCTATTCCTGCAATCTGCATATGTCGATATATATTACAGTCAATCAGTAGAAGTGTATGGCACAAGTAAAGAAAAGACAATATGCTTTCAGAAGTTTAAACCTCTGCCCCTTGATATTTCCATGCGTAACTCTTGCACGTTGAGGTTAAGTGCTTGAACAACCCTAGCTGGAAGGAGAACAGGAGAGCAAGCTGTATACACATACCAAGTGTTGATATCCACTAAATTCACATCTTCTTTTCTTTTCCTTATATTGTAATACAGGTATTTCCAGAGAATCAGGTACCCATACCTGGCTTCTTGTTGTATTGGTAATTCGTACCAGCCCTTTGTGGAAGGAAAACCCCTGTACCACATGACTTTTTGTGACCAGCATCTAGAAATATTACTTGCATTCCCTGTTCTCCATATGCCCAATTAGAACCGTAGAATCTTCTTGTACCATTTGTCCTCTGGATACCTTTTGAGGGCTGACGCATCGTATATAAAAGGCAAGAAACTCCGTTAATTAGGATAATGTGTGAATCCTGATGATGCTATAATGTTGAAGGGATCAAATGAAGAAAGGTCGAAAACGAAACTTCCCAAAGTAATATGTTCTTGCACAGCCATTCTTTACGTGTGTCTTCTTATTTTCTCTTCAACTTCTTATTGTGAACTATAAGGAATCAATGAGACACTAACTAATAATTCATGCTAGTCTCGTCACGTCATTTTCCTACAAAGCAAAAAGACTACCATCCAACTAATTTTCATTTTCATTGATTACCCTTTCTCTTTTCTTTGGTGTGTACGTGTGGACCATGTGAAACGTTGTCCGTTAAGCCTACGGCGTGCATGCAGAAGAAGATAGAGCGTAAACATTCATGTCAATTCCAAGTACCCGTCAGTTTCTATCAATCTATCTCCACATTTTAAAACACGGAAGCTCATTAGAGCAACGCTCGATGCCACAAAATTGACATGGAAAGCTAATTGGAGTGGTCGGAAACAACGTAGCTAAATCGATAATTTACTGCATCCGCCCTCCTGAATATGGGGAAACTAACAGCTAACAAGATATGCACTACTCCGCCGTTCATCTCTTTGCAGTTTACAGCCAAAGATTCCAACAAAAGCTCTAAAACAATGAATATACATACAGATTACAAACCTGATGTACCAGTGGCAGAGGCAATCTAGGCAGGCCGCGATGCTGTTGAAGTTGTGGGGGGTACTTAACACATTCCTGTTACGAAAAGACAGCTTGCATAAGTCATTCTGTTAGATTCAGAAACGAAACATAGCAAGAGTGTCTCGGGCTTTAGAGACTAGACCAACCTTGCCGTCCCATATTGCCTCGTCCAGAATATGAGAAGGTAGCCATGATATTCCTTCTTCAAACCCATCTTCACAATCCACTTTACAAGCCATGATCACTCAGACAACGGAGAGTTCTTCTTTTCGGTTCTCGTCTTTGTATTTGTAGTAGAAGAGATAGACCATGTAAGGCTTTTAATCTCCAACTTCTAACCTGAAACATAACTACGATGGGGTGTTGAGAAATAGAAAAATAGAACTGATAATAGATTAGATAGTTGGGCCCTACTACGTGATGACGATGATGGTGGAGATAATTATTGACTAATTGAACACGATTTTCGACTAAGATTATGCATACAAACCACGTTACCTTTATGCAGTGCCTCTATATACGGAAACTTACACTTCTTTAGTTATATGTATGTGTTTACTTTCCTATATATCTGACCTTTTTTAATAAATATTTTAGGGTTACTTACCATTTGTTACTTTTTTTCAATCTTAATTTATTTTGACCTCATATCCCAATTTATTTCATTTCCTTTCTTATGTATGATGAAAGAGATGTCAAAATGTCTTTTCAAACTTGGCCTTAAGAAGAAACAGTTAATATTCATTGTAGAAATCTTCTTTTTAATGGCTTGACAGTCCGTCAAATAAGGTAATATGGGCTATATCTAAAATTTTCTAGACCAAATTGAGAACATTTGGATTCAAATTTTGGAAGTAAAAAATCGCATTTTATGTTTACTTGTGAAAAAAAATTGTCAAAGATTAGAAGGATAGTTCAGGAACTTTATGATAATCAATGGCAGGGACGTGGGGTGGGCCGGGTTGGGTTGGATTCGGTAAACCCCTTCTTGCGCGGTTGGCGCAGTTAACGCTTGACGTAATGATCTTAACAAAAACATCGTCTATGCTACCTGTATTCTACTTTTAAGTTCTAATAATACTAGTATGGTATCTGTAGGTGTGATCAGTTGAACATGTCACAGGTGATGATTATCAGAATGACTGATGACCTTTACCTGTAACGTTAATACAACAAACGCATGATAAAGCTAAGCACTCTTTTAAGTCTTAACCACCACACCAACTCACCAAGTACACACGTCCTCGGATGTTTCTCAGATGTAACGATGTCGCCAAATGTCAAATAGGGAAAATTTGACGGTTTTTATATTGGCACCATCCCGATCTACATTTGGATTACCCCATTGGGAAAGATGAAGGCACTGAAGAAGTATGTGGTGATATTGGTGAACTACTTGTACCTGCCATCCATGTGTTGCTTGGAGACATGCCTTGGGAAAACTGCTGCTGTTCAGTAACTAATTTCTTTTCCAAGACGCACGAGTGCGAAAATTGAACAAAACATAGTCAGACCTGTGATAACTTAGGGGTTCAATTTTCATCTGGTTGTAGGAAACTAAATAACTTTTCTTGCTTTTGTTGATATGATACCTAACCAATTGAACATACAAAGGAAGATGCATTTTCAATCAACATTTATTTCTTGTCTAGCTCGGAATTACATAATTATCTATTGAATGTCTCATAACGGATGGTCTGATTTGGTCCCTGCAGATTATCCTCCCTGTGAAAGTGCTCCAACAGGATTGTATTCAATAGGCATTGTTGGCATCATCGGGACTTTACGCTCAAATGGGCTTGAAGATGAGGTGGCTGATCAATGTGTCCTCAGTTTTACCACTTTAAAGATCTTTAGAGTCCTTTCAAGCGGTTGACAATTCTAGGGTAAGACATGATCTTCGAGAGGCTAGCCTGCCCACTTCTGAAATAGTGGCATAAAATCCTAATCAATAGTTACTCAAAAACAAACGCATAGTTACATGTTCAATAATCAAATAATTTACAGCCTTTGAACAGCATAGAGGACTTACACTGCTATCTGGCGATTTCTCCAAATGCATCAAGTTACAGGACATCACGAAGGATGCTAGAAACAAACTGCTCACCTTCATGTTAATCTCAAGTTTTCGAAATCATTATTACAGGGTCAAACATGAACTCATCAATTAATTAAAAATCACGGCTCCATTTCCTGGCTTCTCTAGAAACTGATGTTTACACGGAAACCACAGAAGCAAAACAAGTAAGAAATCAGGATCCTCAATTTCCAGTAGTATGTTTTATCTCACAGATCAACAGCAATTTCAGACACACACATATGCTTGGTAGCCTTTATGAGCTTGCGGGTCTCTTCATCCATCTCAACATTATCTTTCCTCATTCGCTCTGCAATTATAAGGGGCATTTTTTCTGCTTTTGCATAAATTTGCAGAAGAGAATTATATATCTGAGTACTCAAATGTCCAGCATTCCGAAGTATAACCAAGAACTGTTCAGCCCCTTCAATATTCTCTTGCTCCTCCAGAGCCTTATAAACTTCTTCATTTAACTTTCTGTCAGGATTCCACTTTTTAACGCTACCAATAGCTTTCTTCAAAAACTTTAAGGCTTTCACTGTTTGCTTTGTTTTCAAGTGACCCCAAGTTAAGAGTTCCCAAGTTGTGTATGAAGGAGCGATGCCCTTTTGAATTATGTGTCGGTAAAAGTTTTCAGCTTCTTGCATCTTGTCACTATTAATATAAGCTGCAAGAAGTACATTTGAAACCCTAACATCACCGGTTCCAGACTCTGACTCCCACTCTTTATAGAGATTTTCTGCCTCTTGAATTTCCTCCAGTTTCACCAGTGAAGATATCATGCAAAGATACTCCGCATCATTAAGTTTTTGAAAGCATGCTTTCATCTTCTCCCAAATTCGATGTACCCCATCCTTATTTCCCATGCTTGTATGTAAACTGAGGAGGGAAGAAAAAGCTGCACGAGACTTTCGAACAGCCATCTTCTCCATTTCCTTCAAAGTTGAAACTGCTTTTTCATGGAGTTCACTTTTTATGTACAAATTACTTAGAATACTATAGGTTACCCAATCTGGATCCAATTTTGCTTTCTTCAGGAGTGTAAAGGTTTTTTCTGCATCTTCAACATCATGTCGTTGTCCACATGCAGTCAATAGTAGATTATAAGTAACAAGATCAGGTGAAGTTTTTATCCTTAAATCCTGAAATACTCCTTGAAACTTCTCCAACTTTCTATTCCCTATGTATAATGTGAGCATGTGGTTAAACGGAAGGGGAGACTTCAAGAAACCACATTCAGACATCTTCTTCATCAAAGCCTCAGCTTTCACTTCCAATTTATTCTCAACGTAAGTATGGAGAAGGGCTGTACAAGTTTCATGCCCTCTCATCCTATCAGGAAGGTCTTCAAAAAACTTCTCTGCACTAGCGAGACCTCGAACTTTTCCAACCAAGTCCAAGTGAACAGCATAGTCACCTGGCACAAGCCTCATATCTTGCTGTTGAGTCATCCATTCACACACCTAGAGAAGTTACCAATGACATTGTTGTGTTGAGTTCAAAGATCACAATATTCAATTTCTAATCCAGTTCCAATTAGAAGTTAGTGCTACTACAAAGCTTCAAAATAACTATAAGTTAAAGCAGAGTACATGCTTCCCACCTCACAATATCCAATCTTTACCAGAAACAACATAAACGCACGTCATACTCGTTTAAAACAAATAGTAGCAAGAGAGGAATCAAACCTCAAGCGCGTGCTTGTAACGCTTGAGCTTGCGAAGCTCTCTAACAATCCGATTAAGCTGATACTTCTTCACACTGTTTCCCTCTTCTTTCCATTTCCTTATAGCAACCACCGCACTTCGCTTTGTATAAACCAACTTAAACAGTCTCTTCCCTAGCGAGTCTTCTCCACCACAAATTCTCGAAGACACTTCTTCAACTGTCACAGACTTCTCCGCCGCCGCCTGCCCCGTTGAGAAGTAGCGCCGCACGGCAACTACAAGCGTTCCACGAACTGACCGGAGCCACATAGAGTAGCTATCAGGGTTTTAGTTTACGTGATAGGTCACCGTTAGTTTGGTCCTCATTTTATGAATTGCCGATTTGGGCTTGGGCCCAAAATTAAGGTCCTAATTGAAATAAAACGTTCTCGATCATCTGATTCAGGTTTCTGGATAGACCACTTTGTCTGTCTCTCTCCTTTTTCTCCTGCTTCAATCGTTTCGACCTTTAAAGCTTCAAATGTCTGGCCGGAAGTCTGTTGCCGGCGTCAGGAACGGCGTCCGAGTGGTCGTTGCTGGCGACCGTTTCACTGGTAAATCTAGCTTGATTGCTGCGATGGCTACCGAGTCTCTCCCAGAGAACCTCCCTCACGTGCTTCCTCCCACTCGCCTTCCCGCCGATATGTTCCCCGATCACGTGCCTGTCACCATCATCGATACTTCTGCAGCGTACCTTATACTACTGTTTTATCTGTATAATGTAAATTTTTTTATGTTTTAGCTTAAAGATTACAGCTTGGTGCTTAATTGTATAGGTTAGAGAATAGAGGGAAGCTTATTGAAGAATTGAAGAGAGCTGATGTTGTGGTGTTAACGTACGCTTGCGATCAACCTTTGACCCTTACTAGGGTAACTGGTTTTTGGCTTGAGGAACTCCGTCGATTAGAGGTACTTCGCTGTTTTGGTTTCATCTTCAATTATCTTAACTAAGTTTGTTTACACATTCTGTCTTTGTATTGCCGGATGAAGTTTAGATATTTTTTGGTTGGTGTTTAGGTGAGCGTTCCTGTAATTGTGGTTGGGTGCAAGCTAGATTTAAGAGATGAGAATGAGCCGATTTCTTTGGAGCAAGTCATTGGTCCAATTATGCACAATTATAGGGAGATTGAGACCTGCATAGAGTGCTCTGCAGTTACACTTATGCAGGTAATAACTATGCACTCCCCTTGATCATTGAGAGTTGATATATTTGGGTTGCTGTACGGTTTTTGATCTTCTGTTTTTCGATTTTCTAACTCGCAGAAATTTCCCACTTTTTTTTTCTTGCTCTTTATTTCTGGGGATTAATTGCAAATTTAATAAGAGGGCTAGATACCTTAGGCCCTAATGGGGAGGAGAACATAACTGGTCTTCTATGTGGAAATGCATGAACATGAGAAAGTCACAAGAGCAAATAAGAATGGGGAAACATGCCTAATTTGCACATGCTGATAACTCATATTCTTGTCTCATCCTTTTCTCATGTAAATTGAAATAGAGTAGTTTTTGCATCTTGATTGTTCTTAAAAATTTCATTTTCTGTTTGCTGGCAAACATAAATTTCCAAATATCAAATGTTGTTGTTTATATCAGAAACATCCGGGCAACATGAAAGTTAAGTGTAATTTTTTGTAGGTTCCAGATGTTTTCTATTATGCTCAGAAAGCCGTACTTCATCCAACAGCTCCATTGTTTGACCAAGAAAGTCAAACTCTAAAGCCCCAATGTGTGAGGGCACTAAAAAGAATATTTCTTCTTTGTGATCTTGACATGGACGGTGCACTCAATGATTCAGAGTTGAATGGATTCCAGGTTATTCCACTCTTAGTTCCTTTTTTCCCTTTCCTTTTCCTTTGTTTTCTACCGATGTTGTTTAGTTTACGTGTTTATTGTTAGCAGGTTAAATGTTTTAATTCTCCATTGCAACCTGCTGAACTAGTGGGCGTGAAAAGAGTCGTGCAAGAAAAGAAGAAAGAAGGCGTTAATGACTTGGGTCTTACTCTTGAAGGGTTCTTGTTTCTCCATGCTCTTTTTATAGATAAAGGGCGTCTTGAAACAACTTGGGCCGTTCTGAGAAAATTTGGCTATGATGATGAATTAAAGCTTAGAGATGATCTTCTTCCAGTTCCATCCAAGCATGCTTCTGATCAGGTGCAACTAGTTTGCTTAAGGGCTGTCCAGAATTTCACTTTTTATCCTTCCTCTTGTTTTTTCCCCCTCCTCTTTGATGGATTCAAGATACGTGACCTTGTATTCTTTAATTGTTATTCTCTTATTGATTTTGCTTTTTGTTTTATATTACTTATTCTTACATGACAATTCTTATTCTTTGTTATGTCTCTATTTCAACGTAATAGTATTATTTTTTGTTTGTCATCTTGCAGAGTATAGAGCTAACTACTGATGCCTTTGAGTTTCTGCGTGGGATCTTCAGACTGTTTGATATTGATAATGTATGTATTTGTTCTCGCTATACTCTTGATTCTTCTTCACAATTATTTTTTTCCTTCATTTTTTTAACTTGAGGCATATGTTTACTTTCATAATTACTAGCATGGAGCCCTACGTCCTACTGAGATTGATGAATTATTTTCTACTGCCCCAGATAAGTAAGTTTCCCCTTCCAAAATCTCTTTTCTCTATGGATTTTCTAGTTTCTTTAAATGCTCCAGGAACAACCTTTCAGTTGATTTTGGAGCAGGTAGTTGTGCAGGCTTTCAGTATATGGTATTAATTGTTCCTTTCTAGGTGCATTGTTATGAGATGCATGACTAATCCCTATCAATTAAAACTTCTTCTTTGCTTTGTGGACTATAAATGTTATGGTGTGTGTCATCATCCTTTTATAGCTTATCTGAAATCTTACCTCTCTATACCATTTAAGTGGCATTTTATGTTGCTAAAGCATTTGAACCATTCTTGGCCCTCACCTAATAACTTTAGCCTTTGGGTTGAATTGATTCTTAAGATGATAATGCTCTTTGACATTTCAAACAAATGTCATGTTTTCAAAGATAGTTAAGCAGTTTGTTCATGTAACTAAAAAGTCATATGTAAGTCATATGTAAGGAGCCGCTCCTAAAAATACATAACCAGGATAAAACATTGTGTAAACACACGTCCAAAACAAGTTTGTATCTGCAATCTTGATCTTTTATCTTATCTGCTTTCCAGTTGGAGCTAATGATTTGTATAGATTGCTAGTTGGTGTCTCATTTATGTTAAGATCTATGGGTTTTAATGAGTATTCTGGTTCTGAAATTGTATGTTCTCTAATTGTGTTGTACATTTGCGTATTTCAGTCCTTGGAACGAGGCTCCTTACAAGGATGCTGCAGAGAGAACAACGAGTGGAAATTTAACTCTTAAGGGATTCCTATCTGAGGTATGAACTCCTTTGTCAATTGTTAAAGTTTTCTCTCCCGGTTACCTACTACATTCCAGTGTGTTAGAAACTCAATAGAATAATAACGTAATAATGAGGATAAGAGAATAAAAGGAGAAAATGGGGTCTGTTGGGTGCTGTCACCAATGAAAAGCTAAAAAGAATTTGACAGTGTCTATTTTTGAGAGGTGCCTCTCTCCCAAGATCAATACAAGACTCATTCCATGCCTGCCCACTCTCTCTTTGCCTCTGATATACTCATGCATTCTGATAGAATTGTAACTACCTTGATACCTCATCATTCTGGAAACGTACTTGCAGACAAAACGTCAGGACTACCTAGATTCCTCATCATTCTAGAAACATACTAGTAGAGAAAACAATGGGACATGGACCAAAATACTGTGGTGACAACTTCTCATTTTCCTGCTTGGCCAATGACTTGCTTTGGTAAGGCCTGGTTTTGAGATAAACCAAATTGCTTACCTAAACTGAGACATCCCAATGGTGTTGGTCCACATACTTCTTCATGTTTTCTTATGCCAATCACAGTTGTTCTTTCAACTCCTTAATAATCAAGTCCTTCCATGTTGAGTTATAAGTACCCATTGACTGGTACTATATGAGAGGAGGGGGGGTCCCTTCCATACAACACCTTAAAAGGTGTCAATTTGGTGGCGAAATGAAAGGCGATATTATACCAATATTCGGCCTAAGGTAGCCACCTACTCCAGTGTTTAGGCTGGGATTGACAGAACAACGTAAATAATTCTCCAAACATCTATTAACCATTTTTGTTTAGCCGTCCGTCTGAACATGGTAGGTTGTGCTTCTCATCAACTTTATCTGTTGTAACCAAATGGTCCAAAAATGACTCTTAAATATTTTGCCTCGATCCAAGATGATAGATCTTGGAAAACCCATGTAGTTTAACAACATTTTGTACAAAAACACCAATGATAATAATGGCTGTAAAAGGATGCTTTAGAGCAATGAAGTGCCCATACTTAATCGATCCACAACTGCCATAATAGCGTTGGATCTGGCAAACTTAGGCAACGCTTTGATGAAGTCCATCGCAATATCCTCCCATACTTGTTCTGAAATTGGCAAAGGTTGCAGGAGTCCCCCTTTCCAATATAATTATGCCATCCATCATACTCCTATGGGGCTCAGCCAAGATTGTTGGAATGAGCGGGGGAGATTTTGAAATCACCAGGCGAGTTTGAAAAAAAAAAACACTTTTTGAGGTTACAAATAATCAATGAGCCTTTAGAAGAGAAAGTGTCTACCTAAAGTGTTGTAGTTGACAATCTAAAGAGGGGCTATTAACTAGTATATCGTCAAAGAACATCAACATTCATCTACTCAACAATAGTTTAAACACTGAATTCATCACCAATTTAAAAGTGGTTGTGGCTTTTGTAAGGCCTTCATAGTGGCCCTCGTGGGTACGGAAAGCTATTTTTGGTACATCTTCAGTCTTCACCCTTATTTGGTGATATCCTGACTTTAAATCCAGTTTTGAGAATAGACGAGATCCCTTCAATTCATTAAATAACTCATCAATTGTTGGGATTGGAAATCAATCAAGTATTGTTGCTTTGCTTAATGCCAAGTAGTCAATACAAAACCTCCAACTCTTGTCCTTCTTCCTAACTAACAATGTCAAACTTGAAAATGGGCTCACACTCAATTGAATAATTCTTGCCACTAGCATTTCTCCAACCAACCTCTCCATCTCGTCTTTCTGGGCTTGTGGATAATGGTAGGGTCGAACATCAATCAGGGCAGTGCCAAGTTCCACCAACACTTTTGCCCTTCCCGTTAAATTGTCTTTACCATAGCTTTAAGGGAAACGACTGACTTGCTCAGGCTTGGGTCCCCTTGCAATGTTACGATTTTGCCATCCATCGAAATTTTCAAGGATAGTATGTGCCAATCAAAATTAGTACGAGGCACTGCAAAGAACCATTTGAGTCCCAAGATAACATAGAAGCTACCGATATCAAAAGGCAAAAAAATCCTCAACAATTGTGACCTCCTGCATTTTCAGCATTATCCCAAGACAAATGCCCTTTTTGGGAATGGAAATTTCGGTGCCCATCCCCACCCCATAGCTAGCCATTTCTGTAATCGAGATCTGAAGTTTTCCTAAAAATTCTTCACTAATAAAATTGTGTAGCTCCATAATCGATCAAAACTATCACCTCATTTCCCCGTATTTTCCCTTTGAGTTTGATCTAGAGAGAAGTCAAACCAGTAATTGAGTTTAGAGATAGCTGTACTTCCCCCAACTTGGAGCAGAACTTCAGAATCTTTGGTCTTGTCTTCCACGGATGTCTCCCCTTTTGCTTCATCATCTAAGACAGCCAACATGTTAAGCTCCCGACCCTTACATTGATGCCTAATATGATATTTTCATCGCATTTAAAACAGAGCCCTTTTTTCGTTTTTGCTTGTATCTCGGCTGTTGTCATGCGTCTGAAAGGTGTTTAGGTAGAGTTCGAATCATGTCTGTTCATTTTTGGGTTTTGGGTTGTGTGGATTGTGTTGTTTTGGGTTATAGTTGTAAAAAACTTCTCTATATATTCAGATAAAAATAGATTTACATATGCTGCTGTTCTTATATAGAGCTAGGGTACATAGTTATGGGAGTCTTCTTTAT
>JAOSBL010000009.1:17400802-17427023 GCA_027568915.1 Erythroxylum roraimae
ATGAATTCTCCTTTCTTTATACCTGAATAATCATGAACAACTTCTCATTTAATAGTCCTAACTTCCAAGAAAGGTTCAAGGCCCAACAACTAACCTTGCTAATGAAGGATTGTCCAACCCTGTGTACAATAAACCTACTTCTTTTAATGGCACATCCTTCTTTGTTTGGATGATTAATTTATTTTCCTTTATTATTTTCCCCATTTATATAAAGATGCAGATTTATAGATGCTACAGATGTTTTAGCCCTTTATTTTTTGTTTATGAAACTTCTATCTAGGATATATTTGCATAATTGATTTTTATAAATAAGTATATCCAAATTGCTTATCTAGCATAGGGAGTCTGACTCCATTTACTTTATCAATCTTGAACAAATGAAAAATATGATAGGTATATGGAGTCTAGTTTCAATGCCTTAATCAATGTTTTAGAAGAAAAGAATATTATAGGCATGTGGAGTTTAGCTTCAATGCCTTCAAAAAACTTTGATCATTTTAAATTGTCAATGGCGGGGGTATAGAGTCTAACTTCAATGTTTTAACAAAATTTTTAAATTTTAATATATTGATAGTAGGTGTGTAAAGTCTAGCTCTAATGCTTAATGAAATTTTGAAATGGTTAACATGTCGATGGTAGGGGTATGGAGTCTAAATCCAATGTCTTAATAAAATTTAACTTCAAAATAACAAGGATGTGGAGTCCAACTTTAATGAATTAAAAAAAATCTTGAACGTTTGACCTGATGATAATGTGTGGAGTCTAGCTTCAATGCCTTAATAAAAATTTGAAAAGTTTAACATATAGGTGGCAGGGGTATGGAGTCTAGATCCTATGTCTTAAATTTAACTTCACGATAGCAAAGGTGTGGAGTCTAACTCTAATGTATTAACAAAATTTTGAAATGTTTAACTTGATGATAATAGGGTATGGAGTCTAACTCTAATGTCTTCACAAAATTTTGAAAAGTTCAACCAAAAAATAGTAAGGATTTGGAATCTAACTCTAAATACTTTATCAGTCTTAATTGAAAGAAGAATATGAACTATAATACCAATTCCTTAATTTATTTTCATCGAGGTTTGAGCCTCATAACCACATGCATAATAATTTGTTCATTATTTGATTTAATAGAACTTTTATTTTTAAAATAGAAAGATGAAATGAATTATCCTAAGCTAATGCCTTTGGACTAGTAGGTTTTTATTTCGAGTTAGGGAGTTGAAATGACTTCTCTTAGACTTCAGACTTTATAACTTAAAGGTTTTTGTTTTGATTTAAAGAGCTGAGATGTCTTCTCCTGAATCTAGGTCTTTTGAACTTTTATGTCTTTTTTTGTTTTAAGTCAAGGATTTGAAATGTTTTGTCTAGGACCTAAGGCTTTCATACCTATAATTTTTTTTATTCTGGCACCTAGGATTCAATTAGATGATAAAACAAATGAGACATTTTATTGATAATTATGTAGTTATGCATATGAGATTTTGGAACTTATTCTGATGGCAATACTTACTCAAATAGGTTTCAATCTAAATACTAGACATCATTGATCCATTGAGTCTATCAATTTTATAGCTTTCAAGCTTGATAATATCTTTGATATGGTATGACCTTGACTAATTTACAAATAACTTCTTGAGAATGTGTCCTCCATGAGAACTTTAATTTTCACAAGACTAAGTCCCCGTAATAAAGGTGTTGAATTTTTATCTTATAACTATTTAGTTATCAAATCGTTTTTTTGGTATGTTTTATTTCCCATGCTTGTGACATCCCTACTATCAGTCTAAAGTTCGTCCTTTTTAGTCTAAAAGTTATGCATTTATACCTTTAAACTTGGTAATTTCAATTCTATAGGAGTTAAAGGTTTGAAAAAAATGCCAGCCTGAATTATGTATTTCTGATAGGTGTTCTAGGTGTTGTTCGATATGTCATAATATATTATAAATATCTTCAGCTCAAGTCCTTTTGCATCCTTAATTTTGGCTTATTGTCCTATTCATAAATTGTGATTATTTATTGGCCTATTGGTATGCAATGAATGTGAAGTGTGTTTAATTCCTAGTTATTAGACAAAGTCCCTAAAGGCCCTGCTATCAAATTGGATCCTATTGTTTATGATTACTACAAAAGGGACTTTGTACCTGCTTATAATGTTTCTCCTCAGGAAGCTTTTGATTACCTTATTTGTTACACTGGATAGGGGTTTAATCTTTACCCACCTTATCAAATAATCAATTTCAATAAGAAGGAATTTGATTACCTCATTGCAAGAGGAAATCGTCTAAGGATTTCCACTCTCTATTAGGTGAAAGGGATAACACTTGATTGTATAATATAGTCAATGATATTTGAACATTGTATACCTGTGGCACTTCTCATATCTTCTAGCTAGCTCTCGGGCATCACCTATAAATTATAAGCCATAAATATCCATGCCTTAAAGTTTTATAAGCCAATGGTTATCCTCCCTAATGGGTTCCATATACTCCTTTATAAAATTCCTTATATATGTGCTTTAGATATATATTTTAGATACACTAATGTGAAGGACCTTCAGTTTAATTTCCTATTTATGACTGAATATCTCAAAACCTCAATTATAAGCTCTTTTACCTTTTTTTCCTTCTTAGAAGTAATTTTAAATTGAATATGTCCAATTTATCTCATTTCCCGCTATAGAAGACACCTAGCTAACCTATGTTATTATTGGCTTGATTTGGTCCTTTTAAAATATCCCTCTAGGGGCTACAACATTACTAGCTCCTATTTTAGAAAGATGTTTCCCTTTATGATTTGTTTCCTAGGTATTACCTTGATGTTTGCCTTTATATGTCTTTTCTTATATTTATCTAACTTTTCTTTTACCTCATGAGTGTCATTAAGTTGGTTAACCATAAGTTATAGGTCTAACCTAATGGTTATGAGCCTAGTTTGGATGTTACAGAACATCTACATCTCAAACAATAAGGTCTTATAGTTTACCTTATTACTAGACATTTTGAATAGGTGTCACTTTATATATTACATGTTTATTCCCTTTATCCCTTTTAAATATATTCCTACCCACTACCTTTCTTCATCATCTGCATCGTTCACAAACATTACCCATATTGATTATTCAATATTGGGTATATTCTTGTCAATAAGTTTTTCTTTCTTTTATAAGGGTGTTGGCATCCTAAGCACAAAATCCATTATAATTTGTGACTTTAAGGAATTTAATAAGATGTATCAAATGTCAAACTCCTAAAGCTTGATTGGCCATTTAATAAGTCTTCTTAAAATGTTTAGTTTGATAGGCACTTGCCTTAATGCAAGGTTTATACATAAATTGATTGTATAAGTTTGTAAATAAGATCTATCTTTCTTATAATATTCAGTAGCACCTATGTCATTTTTTCCAACATTAAGTAGTTTAGTTCTAAGACTTGCAACATCTTAATCATATAGTATTTTAGCCTTTGGATGTTCTTTTCTTCCTTAATAAGGACAAAATTGAGGGGAATTTTTGAAATGATTATTTAAAGGTACAACATATATCCAAGGTATGAAGTTGATAGAATTAGTGGACTCTTTAAATATTCCTTTGGTTGATCAAAGGCTTGTTGAAATTTCTGGTCCATTCAAACTCTTTGGGCTATTGAAGTATTTTGAAAAATTATAGGTAGTGGTTGATATATATTGGGACAAACATTAAAAAACTTGTTACCTTGCTTATTAACCTTTGCAAATCCTTTAGGTTTTTAGGTTTTTCTGCGCCTAGGATAACCTCAATATTTTAGGAGTTAACCTCTATCCCTCTACGGGTGATTATAAATCTAAGAAATTTTCTAGCCTCCAAATTGAATACACACTTTATTATGGTTTACTTCATATGTATTTATGCAGGATTGTAAAGCATTCTTCTAGTTATTTTATATGCTCACCTTTAGGTTTTATCTTCATAAGCATCTTTTCTATGTTTGCTTTTATATTTCTCTTAAATTGTTTATGAAATACTAAGTTTACTAACCTTTGATAAATTTCTCCTGTATTTCTTAGATAAAAAACCTGGCTTTGTAGTAGTAAATACCCCTATGTATGATGAAAGATGTCTTTTCTTCATTAAATTTATTCCTTTTGATCCAATTATATCTTATGTAAGCATCCATGAAACTTACTATTTTGATGATGTATCCGCAAACTGGTCTATCTTAGGTAAGGAATTGATTTTGGGACATATCTTGTTTATGTGTGAAGTCAACATGCTTCCTCTACTTTCAATTAACCTTCTTGAGCATGAATATATTGGCTAACTATTTAGGGTAGTTGACATCTTTGATGAAGTACAATTTTAGTAGTTTGGCTACCTACTCTTCTATTGTATATTAACTCTTTGTTTTAAAATTTCTCTTATTCTATTTTATTAGCTTGAAGTGGACTTTATAATTTAGCTTATGGGAGACTATCTCCCTCTTAACCTTATGCATGTCTAATGGACATCATAAAAAATGTACAATTATTGGAGCAACAACTTTTTTAGGTCTTTATTAGCAGTATTTTTTATACTGGCTCTAATTTTAAGGGTATCATAGTCTTTATGCCTTCTTATTATGACCTAACATCTAACTCTTCCCCATTTATGGTGAAAATATTGTTTCTTTTTTGAGCATTATAGACTAATATTATTTATCATTCTTTGGTCTCTCTGCACCTTTGCCATCTTAATCGAGGTTAAGAACTTTATGATAAATTAGTAAGGTGATAGGATTGCACGTACTATATATAAAATTTTTTATGACATTATACACAAAGGGTCTCCTTACTATATAGAACTTTGTTATATATAACCTATCTTCACCTTGTTACTAACATCATGTATGTCAAGTTTTAAGGTCTATATCTACTATTGGAGAAGTGTTATATTAACCACACAATTATTTATTAGAAAGTAGCTACCTAGGCAAGGAGTAGGGTCTGAGACCATGATGAAGATGGAAGTAAAGGCATTGCATTTTAGGATATTCGATACACCATAAAGGTTCAGAAGTTATCTATAACAATGCATATGGTCGATAGGGGCATATATGCCATCAGAGGTACCCATGATTATAATCTTAAGTCCAATTATTAGTAGTTTAACTAAGATTATAGGTGTTAGGGGGTTGTCCCTTAAGTTTTGTATTCAATTGATAGGGTTACAAAGTAAATATGACACTACTGCTAATGGTGGTTATAGGATGTCAACTTAGGGTGCAAGGTTAGGGGTGTGGATGAGGCTCCCGTGATGATGGTTATAGGATATGCACTATAAATAAAAGTTTATATGGTTTGAATGGTTCTAAATGGTAGAGGTTGCAGGATGTGAGCATAAAGAATAAGGTTGTGGGGAGTAAATGAGGCCCTCCTAACAGTGGTTGTAGGATATGGGGTTGCTTCCTCTCATTAGTATGCTACTTTTACAACATTTGTCTCACTTATTTTTACAACATCATAATTTTGGTTATTTGGTCCCTAGGCTACTCATGGATGCAATGGGCTTAAAGTGTGTTGGTTATTCTAGTGACATTAGGATAAGGATTGTTTCTATTCATTTCCATTGTTCGTATTTAGGATGCTGATAACTCATCTATTTTCTAGATTATCTCAAATAAGGTCTCATTTATTTTCTAGATTCTCTCAAATAAGGTATTCAAAGATTTCACTAAATACCCATAGGCAATTCCAAATGATGTAGATTGAATTCCTGGTAAGCTTTTTAGTCTAATCTCAACTTATCATACCTTCAAAGATAAATAACAACAAGTTAAGGGTATTCTTTCCATAAATAATATGATGCTTAAATTAGGTAGTTAAAGAATGCTACTTATGTAGATAAATCACAAAGTGTACTTAGTGGAAGTAGTTATGAAAACTTACTTTGATATATATCCCTTTTATAGGCACTCCATCTAAGTGTAGTTAAACTAACTATCCTCAGTAGAGTTAGATCTAACTTCTACTATATAGTTGAGTTATTCTTTAATTAGGACTTTAACTCTTCACATGACTGAATTTTACTTTAATTAGACTTACCTTTCTTGAGTAATTAGACCTCTTAAGTGATTCTAAAGCATATAGGTGTATAGAGGATTGGTGGGTCTATTAAGATAATCCAAGCCTAATTCATACACATATCAAGTGTGTGTCACTTATAAAATATCCTATCCATTATATCATACAAATAGTGCATTAATGTTTTTTCATTACAAACCATATGCTTTTGGGTTAATGTCCTCAAATAGTTAGTTTTTTCACCTTAAAATATGACATGATTTTTCTTAACTATATTGCCCTCTTATTGGAATGAAATTTCCTTTTCATGTGGATGCAACATCCTACGAGTGAAAAAGTAAACCTTATCAATCAATGACTCATTAAATAAATAGTCATTTAAGGTAATGAATCATATATATTTCGTATACATGTGGAAGAAAAATAAACAATATATGATTAATGAAATATAATATTCAATAAAGTATCCCTACTATCATAATAATGTAATTTTTTGTTCAAGCAATAAAATACTAAAAACTAATAGATTTTAATTCCAATGTGTCCTTAGTATTTGATTTTTAACTTATTTCATGTGTTCTAATAAGTTGTAATTCAAACTAACAGCATTATATATGGTTCTAATCATAAACCCTACTCAAGATACAACTTAAGCAACAAGATAACAACATTGAAAAAAAATAATCGATAAGTCACAAAAGTGTAAAAGGCCTAAAATAATACAGTAGTTGATTGGTCTTAATCACGATTAAAAAAAAAATACATAGGTTTCTAATAAACTAGGATTTCCTTCCTAAGTGTGATTATCATTTGATCATAATTTATAATCAATTATTTGAATGATAATTAAAAAAACACAATGATCATTAATAAAAGGGTCGAAAATAGTTAAGGATGGAAAAATGACCTAAGCTGGTCCTATCCATCTTGTTCTTATCCAAAGTCAATAAGTTTGATATGAGTTGATTGGGTATTGAATTGAGCTTAGGTTTCATACCAAATATGTATCTTGAAAACAACATTATTATATTAAACTAAAAAAATAGTGTCATTTTATTAATGGATGGATTAAAACTAAAAATCTTAAATTGAAACCCACATGCTCACTGTTGTCGCTATCTTCCTTTAACTATCATGTGTTGACATCTTCCATCTCTTTGCCACTCACTTAGTTTTTGATCATTGCTCTCGTTCTCACCAGCTTTCTTTGGTATTTCTCTTCTTGACAACCTTTAAGTTATCATCTTTTTTGAGTAACTAAAAGATCTAATACAAATATATAGCATATCACTAAGTATTATTAGAGGATTTGTAGAAGTTTTATGCTACTTATTACCTCTAATTTCTATAAGTTAAATGTGAGTTTAGATATTTCTTTGATTGTCTTTTTCTATTACTTTTTACGATTGCATGTTTTTGATACGCTATATAGGAAATCTATTGTGCATATGTGAATCCTTATTTTTTTTGCAAAATCAATTAGTGAAATTACTTGCAAGTTCTTTGTCTGCTTTCATAATTTTTAAAGGGGTAGTGGAGATTAGATTATCTCATTAAAAATTATTATTAAGTAGTAAAGTAATTGGATTATTAATTTAGTTGGGCTCTGATCTTTCATCTTCTTTTATAAGTGCAAATCCACCATTAAAGTGTAAAAACAAAAGAGTTAGCTTATAAATACTTCAGAAGTCAAAATTTATGTCTTCTATTTGTCAATTTATAGAATTTATACTATAAGAAAGTTAACATTGTTTATAATTGAATTTGATTGTGAAAGAAATAGACTTACACGCTTTACTTCTAGTTCTAATTTTGTAAAAAATGACAATAATAACAGTGTATTAAAAAGTACAAGTTTTACTGATCGATATTGTTTTTTTGTGCCTTTAAAGTTATGGAATTTCTCCTTTTGGCATCTCTCTATGTTTGATACGGAGAATAAGCAAACTAATTCCAATTAGATTCTTATCTTCAATCTTCTTATTTGGATTATAGGGGTAATTATACACACATATATATAATATCCTTTGTAATGGTAGAAAGTCTTTCTTTCTCAATGTTAAAAGTGTTTATCTTAATTTAATACTCCCTCCTATTCAAAATAAAAGTCGTTTTAGAGGGATGCACACTTATTAAGAAAGCTAATAAAATATTTGATATACCCTTATTAATTACATATTGGACTGTCTTGAAAATGTAATCTATGTAATCTGGATGTGAGAGAAATTAAAGGATAATTTTGGAAGTAAAATTATAAACATACATGAAAAGTCACGAATGAAATTAATTCGTAACAAATATTATCCCCCTTTGTCATTAACTATTCTCCCCCTTTGTCATTATCAAAAAAATAGAAGGGAATGAAATTAATTCGTAACAAATATTACGATTATGTAAGAAAAATCCAAGTAAAAATAGCAATAAAGTGTAGCACTCCACTCTCGCAAGACACGTATCTGACATCTTAGGTGATATCCGAATACGTATCCCGCAAAAGTGGTATGCTAGAGCACTCATATCACTATCTTAATTATGGAATCATAAAGAAAGACACAATATTTTAAGATCAAATTCCTCATTTAATTTCTTAAAAACCGAATATACATTGTACCTTTTACAATATCATTCGAAATATATACATCATCAAAATCTAATACAAAACATACTACATGAAATAGGAATTATATAAAATGTCTAACTAAATCCTTCAATCCTAACTGACCGACTTTTGAGCCATTTTTTTCTTCACAAAAGTACAAGAATTGTGCTTCTTGTATAGTCTCTCAGTAGCTAAAGTCCTCTCTTGGTCCTGAAAAATCAATGTTACAATTTTGGTGAGTTTTGCGAACTCAATGAGGTAACCATCATCGATGGTTCACTTAATTCATGCAACACATCAACATACGTAACATATAATTCACATCTTTGCATTTTGCATGGAACATCACATATCACACTCTCATTCAAGTACAAACCAACTGTACATTTTAATCAGTCAAACACACGTATTAAAATGTATATGCAATGTTTGTGAGACTTACTTTCAATTATTATTGTTGTTGTGACCGAGTGCCTTTTTACTAGCCTATATCCCTTAGTGGATACCGAGTTGTATCAAATAATGTCCCATATCCATTAGCAGATACCGAGTACATTCACCACTAAGCCAGAGGCTTTTATCACAGTCTGAGCTTTAAGCTCCTTATACTGGTGACTCTGGTCATAACTGCCTTTATCTTTCAAGCATTCATGTAATGGAATGCTTCACATTCTCAATCAATCACATGATCTCACATTCACATTCAGAACACATTTATCATCAAACTTAGTCTGACATTCAACAAAATTGTTGAGTAACACTTATTTCTTCACATTCACATACATGAAGCACTTCAATTATCACATTCATGCATGAAAACCTCAGACCTTTAATGTCCGGAATCAAACAATCAAATCACATTTATAAGATAATTCAAAATAGAATTTAAGAAACAAATAATTAAGTGAGACTGTCTAGGTTACTCACAGTTTGCTCCCAAAGTTATTACCTTGAAGTCCTGGCAACGTCTGGATGTTGACGTTCCAAATGTTCCTCTATATCATGCAATATACACATATCACAATTTTGCACAATTGTATAGATATTCATTTATGCACATTTATGTATATGAAATATGTACAATGCATGTTTAATGACATTCTAGGGTATCTTTCCATTATTCACGTCATAATATCATTCAAATATCAAAACTCACTTAAGTATCATTTGAACTTAAGGTTTATCCCTCAATAAAACACTCTGAATCTAATTTCATAACCCAAATGATCATTTCAGATTTTTCCAAAAACAGACTTTCGGATTGACTTTACATGATCAATCTGACTAGGAAAATGAAGTATTTTGGCAACACTTTCTTGTAGAAAATTGTTCCCCTATGTATTATGTTTCTAATGACTCCAAGATCATACAATTTGATTCAGTATTAAGAAAGTTATACTCAAAATACTTTGGACCGTTCTTAAACTATAACAGTGCTCCGTACTCCACTTCAAATTAGATTATGGAATTCCTAGAGACAGAAATACAATTATATTCCTTCATAAAATTTGTATCCTTATGTCTCTAGTTTAATCTAAATAAAAAATAACCTCATTTGGACATCTATAGATCAAAATATGGCCAAAATACCGAAACATATTTAGTGAAAAATACTCCATTTATCAAATTCCAACACACTTCATCATTTTCGTCCCAAATTTATTAATCAATATTTTCATAATTATTTCAGATGGCCATAAATTTTGGTGGAGATCAGGAACAATGTGTTATGAGTCTGTTGGTTCAAAAATCAAGTCATTTGGAGCTCGGAAGAAGAAGTTATTTCCAAAATATTGAAGGATGTTTGAAACTGTCTCCTTTTCTATAAAGTCAATCATGCGATGTCAGGATCGTGCTTCTGCATGATTGCGACCTGCGAGATGGATCACCAAAGTCACAATCATGCTTTTCCAATTTCCTCCTTCCGAAACACTATAGATTTCTTCTTCTTCTTCTTCTTCTTTCAATTAAACCAACATTTCTAACTTATATCTTCCCCCTTTTTGACTCTGATTTAACAAAAATCATCCACAAACAAATCCAAAATCCAGATTAAAACATAAACATCAAAAACAAAAAATCACACTCACGCATATCACTATTTTTCTGCACTTTCTTCACTGCTGCACTTTTTCATCTTCTATACAATCTCTATTTTCTTCCCTAACTTTCATTTTTTATCATTCTTAAAGCACGACATCAGCTTTTTCCTTAACTCTAAACTTATTTAAAATCATCTCTAAAACCCCCAAAAATTTTCATAAACACAGTGAACAACACCTACGTATCCACAGTAAAACAGAGCACATATGAACATCATCTTTCATGAATTTCTGCACTGTTCTCATGCACATTTTCATTGATCATTCAAATTCAAAAATCATTTCATCTCTATCTTATAACATATTAATCATCAAAACGTAACAAAAGCACATCAATGTTTTCATCTTATTCATGGTGTTCATGAAAAATGTCCATTTTTCTTATGATCATTTAATAACAAATAATCACCAAATTTATCTCACATTCATACCACTCATAAGGATGAACATATTACTTATTAAAACTTCAAATTCTTTAAAATATCAAGAATCCCTAATTTTCATGCAACTCACGTACACCATCTTGAAGGTGGATTTGGTTAGGTTTTCTTGGGGAAAATAGAAATGACAACAAAATAGGAGTAGTAATGGACAGATGAAAGCAAGATACAAAGTTAATGAAGGTTTGGTGAATTAAAAACCGTGAAGAAGAAGAAGCTTGAAGAAGAAAGATAAGTCAAGAACAAGCAGTGACTTGGTCTTTCAAATGAAAAGAATAGTAGGCTTAGTAAGATTTGGCTTAGCTTGGCTTGGCAAGTGACACTTGTCACTTGTCCAATTTCTAGGACTTTAACTAGTTTCTCATTTAACTAGTTCATTCTTTCTCCAAATTTCCCCCCAATTGTCTCTAAATTTTCAATATCATTCAATTCTCATTTCTATTTCCATTTGTCACTTGACTTGCCACTGACACTTTTCCTAGTCCAGTAATATCCAACATTTTCCAAATTTTCTAAAGTTCACCAAAATTCTAAATTTAGGAACTCATACTTTCCACATCATTTTTCAATAAAAATATTTCACAATTCTCAACATAATCACATATCACATATATAAATCAGTTATATCCGGAAAATGTCAATGAATGCATGTACAATTATTTTAATGTGCAAAATTTCAATAATCACGCGTATGTATATGCCATAATATGCATGAGCATGAAATTCACTTTCTAATCTCTCAGTAATCTCTAATATATATACTATTCTAGCCTCAACATGGGTAACGGGATGTTACATAAAGTTAGTTAAGAGAATCAAGATTTTTTCTAAAAAGAACTTACATGTCCAGGATTTGGTTTTCCAGGCTGTCAATTTGATTGCATATTTGGTCTTGATTAAAATGAAGGTCCCTAAGTTCTTGACGAATCAAATCATTTGCGCTTTGGAGTGTGGTAGGGGCCGATTTTTGTGGGGTAGGACCCAACAGATCTACTACTCTTTCAGACTTCTTCTCTACCCACATATTGTCCTTTAGCTTATAACCTAATTGGTAGGGAATGGAAGAGTGGAGCTTTGCAGGTTCATACCAACTCATATTGTCAAAAGGCACACCAAAGTATGCAAAAATCTTGGTTATTAACATCCTATATGGCAGACCACCAGTGGTATTCTTATGACTTCCCTTGTCCCATAAACTTTAGAATCATTGTTGGGAGGTTCATCTTATTTCCTTTTAAAAGATTGTAGAACATATACGTATCCAGGAGACTGCATCTTTCTACTGTGCTGCTCCTTGGAAAAATTAAAGTAGCCAATATGGATGCAAGGCATAATAGGTCGAAGTGTTTACACCAGGGTCTCCCTTCATGGGATTTTCAGCGTGCAGACATATAAAGTCCACAACCTCTCCCAAATCATGGTCAGCAATGTCCGAATTATGACAAGGAAGGTCAGTCCTACTTACAATAATTACACTCAGAATGTTCCCCAATATTTCTTCCGTAATCAACAGCTCACACTCACGTACCTGAGAAATAATTGCCAGCTTCCCATCAATTTCTTCTTCTCTCATATGTGTGTAAAAACATCCAACTAAGTCATCACACATTGTTTCATTCAAGTTCAAGAAATTTTCCCAACCAACAGTAATCAGATGTGAAGAGATGGGAATATCGATTCATCAAAAAGGGGAGGCAACATGCGTCGAGAGACCACCTTTCTTTTCTTGTAGCGCATTTTATACCTTGCTTTAGCTTTCATCGACTGGAACAACTTCACCGGTGTTGAAGACTTTCCCTTCTTAAGTACGGTGAGTTTCTTTGATTTTGTCCTTTTGGCCTTAGGGAATTCTTCAATGACCTTAGGGAATTCTTCAAACATGACTTCTTTAAAAACTGGCTTATCCCTAATAAATGGGTCCTCAATTTTTTCGTTGACCATAGGCGTTTTGCCTTCTCTTATTTCTTCCCTTTTTCTTTTTCGTGATTCTTCATCTTCTTTTGTTTTCAGCCTCAGGAGTTTCTTCTTGTACAACTTGCTTTACCACAATTGCTTTGGTCCGTGGTCTTCTTATTAGTAGAGCCGATTCTTCATCTGAACCATCATCATTTACAATCTAGTGTGTTTCAGGCACTTTCTTATCCTTAGAACCAGGTTAAGAAGTAGTGGAAGGTGGTGTGGAACTCTTGGAAGAGAGGATAGGCGAAGTAAAAATGAGTAGTGAGAATGGAGGAGAGTGGAACCGTACTTTTCTCGCTAGCTCCCCCTCACTAGAATATTCTTCTGCTTCTTCTTTTTCTTTGATTTTTTCCTCTTCTTCCTCTTCTTCTTCACTAGAGTCAGAGACATACTGCTGTTTGTGCTCGGAGGAGGAATTATAATCTAAATATAGAGATAGCATAGCCAAAATCTGTCTTTTTCTCTCCTCTAGAGTCTCTTAAACGGGTATTTCTAAAACTTGGGGTTTAGAGAAGACAAGTTCAGTAGGAGTGTTCAAAGAACCTACTATTGGAGACAGAGAAGAGGACTTAGAAGCAAGAGTTTGTTCGTGGCGGAGAATTTCGCATGGCTAGAAGTTGAAGCAAAAGTTTTCTTCAGTCCCTTTGATTTCGTTTGTGCCATTGATGTTTAAGAGATTTTGGAAGAAAAATAGAGAGAAAGTAGAAAGGGTGCAAAGAGGAAAAGAACAATGCTTCTGAGAAAGACAATGATGAGTATAAGAGAGAAGTCTGTTTTTGGTAACATTAAACGATTCTTGAGCGTTGATCTCGTGTGAGGATGGGCAGTTGTACCCACCAGTAAAGGAAGTGTGATCGTCTGCATATCTTCTATCAGAGATGTTAGAGCAGCGCACGCATTTGTAAAAACTGAAACGATGCCATGAATGACTTCCTTTTTAAGACAATTGTATCCTATTTTGTCAAACTAAGAGGAGCCTTCTAAAATAAGAAGGGCATGCTAATTAGAAGGAGCCTACTGAGCTAAGAGGAGGTCTCAAAATTGATAGGGACCTTTTAAACTAATAGGAGCTTACTAAAATAAAAGGAGGCTTCTAAAGAATCAGATTAGAAAGAGCCTACTAGTGTCTACAAAGAGAAGCAACATAGAAAATTCATATAGAAATAATATCAGATAGTCTAACATACTAAGCTCATTTCTTAATACACAAAATCTATCTTTAGAGAGTGGTTTAGTGAAGATATCAGTTACTTGATTTTCAGTATTAACATGAAAAAGATTAATGATTCCTTCTAAAACATGGTCTTTAAGAAAATGATGTTTGATTTTTATATGTTTCATCCTAGAATGATGCACATGATTTTTTGAAAGATTTATTGCACTAGTATTATCACATAATATAAGAATATGATTAAAGTCTAGAGAGAAATCCTGGAGTTGATGCTTCATCCATAAGATTTGAGCACAATAACTGGCAGTTGCTATATATTCAGCTTCAATTGTTGAAACCGTTGTGTAATTTTGTTTCTTACAAGACCTAAAAACTAGACATCCTCTATGAAATTGGCAGTGATCGCTTGCGTGTTTTTTATCGAATTTATCACCTGTATAATATGTATCACAATAGCCAACTATGTTAAAAGAATCAGTTTTTGGATACCATACTCCAAAATCCATAGTTCCGTGAAGATATCAAAAGATCCTCCGGACCGCTTGAAGGTGGCTTTCTTTTGGATTTGATTGAAAGCGTGCACAAAGGCACACTCTAAGCATAATTTCTGATCTTGCGCTTATAAGATATAATAGTGACCCGATCATTCCTCTGTACTTTTTCTCATCCATAGCCTTGCCTTCTTCATCCTTAGCAAGTTTAGTTCCAGTATACATAGGAGTGCCCATCAGTTTGGCATTCTCAAAATGGTACTTCTTTATGAGTTCCTTTGTGTATTTGTTTTGGCTAATGAAGATCCCTTTTTTGTTTGTCTGATTTGTAATCTGAGAAAGAAAGATAGTTCTCCCATCATGCTCATTTCAAACTCCCCCTGCATTAATGCTAAGAATTCTTCACAGAAAGATTGATTAGTAGCACTAAATATTATACCATCAACATATATTTGCACTATGAGTAATCATTCTCCTTTTTCTTAATAAATAAGATTTTATCTACCTTTCCTCTTTCAAAGTTATTCTCAAGTAAAAAATTACTTAACCTCTCATACCATGCTCGAGGAGTTACTTATCCTCTCGTACCATGCTCGAGGAGTCTGCTTTAGACCATACAGAGCTTTATTAATCAGGATGGTTTTCATCTTCAAAGCCTGGAGGTTGCTTAACAAACACTTCTTCGTTAATATATCCATTTAAGAAGGCACTTTTGACATCCATTTGGAACAGTTTGAAGTTTCTATAACATAAAAAGGCAAGTAAAATTATAATTGATTCCAGTTTAGCAATAGGTGAATAAGTATCACCAAAATCAATACCTTTATGTTGATTATAACCTTGAGCTACAAGTCTAGCTTTATTTCTTACCACCTTACCATTTTTGTTAAGTTTGTTTTGAAATACACAGCAAGTTCTAATGATTGACTTATTTTGCAGATGAGGTACTAGATTCCAAACTTTGTTTTTATCAAACTGATTTAGTTCCTCTTTTATAGTTGAAACCCAGTTTTCGTCAGTAAAAGCCTCTTCAACGATCTTCGGTTATAATTGTGAGATGAGGGCAATAAAGTTATTCTTGAAGGATGATCTAGTTCTTAGAATTTCAGAGGGGTCTCTTATAATGTATTGATTTGTATTAAGACCTCTCCATTATCTTGGTGTTCTACTTTGTATAGGCTCCTAATGAGAGAAAGGAGCCTGCTCTGTCTTAGCTTTAGAAGGACCTTCTTGATCTTGCAACTCCGAAGGTACTATAGGTGCAATTTGAGTCTGCGATGTATTTTTAGGAGCTAAGGGATGCTCTTCATCATCTGAATCAGCTGTTGTTGTTAAGGGTAGTGCTTCATCAAATACTACATGTATTGATTCTTCTATCTTCTTTGTTCTTTTGTTGTAAACTCTGAATCCCTTATTAGCGACTGTAGCCTAGAAAGATAGCTTCATCTGATCTTGCATCGAACTTTCCAAGTTTGTCTTTTCCATTATTTAGAATGAAGCACTTGCAACCAAATGCTCGAAAGTAAGCAACATTTGGTTTTCTTCATTTTCACAACTCATAAGGGCTTTTTCAGAATAGGTCTTATAAGGAACATGTTAAGTACGTAATAGACAGTTGACATGGCTTCTGCTCGGTAACCATGGGGTATATTGCTTTCACATAACATTGTTTTGGCCATGTCAACGAGAGTCCTGTTTTTTCTCTCTCAACAATTACATTTTGCTGAGGAGTCATTGGGCATGAAAAATTGTGAGATATCCCATTTTTATTATAGAAATCTTCGAATTTTCTGTTATCGAATTCTCCTCCATGATCACTCCGAATAGATGTAATGCAGTACCCTTTTTCAATATGAATTTTTTTGCAAAACTTCTCAAAGACTTCAAAAGTATCATCCTTATTTGATAGAAAATAAACCCATGTAAATCTAGAATAATTAGCTGTTGATTGCAAAACCAATTTTACGCTAAAAATTGCAAGTATAAGGGTTGTTACTTGTAGTAAAAAGCAGATATCGTCCCACAGAGATTGTGTTTAGGCACCACTTAATTCAAGTTGTGCTTTGTTTAAGACTCAAATTCGAATAATAACTGAAAAGTAAACTAAATCAAAACAAACTAGCAACAATCAAATAATGTAATAATGGAATTCTGTAAAGAGAATTAATCAAGTTATGACAGAGGAGACTTTACGTATCATCAATGTTAATGTAGCCTTTTATGTGTTTATGGGGTGTCAGTTCTAGACAATTGTAGGACTGATTACTCTCTCTCGATTTATAATCATTCCCTAAATTGTAAACTCTAATCAAATTATTTACTTGCGATCTCTCAATTCACAAATTACCCACATTTCTAATTAGTTCTAAAGCTTTCTAAAAAACAATAGGGTCTCGTACGGAATCTCTCTCCATGAAATTACCGACTAGATTGATTAAGTGGTCAATTAGATCTCGTTAATCCAATCTAATCATTTTTATCTGGTTCACCCTCTCGTTTTATTACCAAATATGTAAATACATCAATCAATCACAATACCCAACTCAAGTAAACACAAATAAACTAAATTAACATTAAAGATAAGCAAAATCCCAAAGGAAAAGTTAGAACATCATGAACAACTCAAAATCGATGTCCATACAACCCATCTCAATCTTACACATTTAAATGAATAAAAAAGTAAATGGGGAGGAAATGAAACTTATGTTGGATGATTCGGGAGAGCAACGGTGTCGGGAGATTACCTATTTCGGGAAGCTTCGATGTCGGAACACTCCTCTTCTTCCTCTTCTTCTTTCTCTCTCTCTTTTGGGTTTCCAAATGTGACAGAAATGTAAGCTCCATTCTAGGGTTCCATCATTATCTTTTTATAGTATTTTCCAATTAAAGTAACCCTAGTGTCTTTCCAGGTTCTGAAATGTCTTTTGAAAACTCAAATCTGAGAGTAACTTCGCATTTGTCTGCATGCAGCCCACGATCGTGGCCCTTAGTGCACGATCGTGGCTAGTTTACCTACTCTCAATCATGATTGTGGCAGATTCTCCACGATCATGGCAGATTCCTTAAGCTTCTGTCACGATCGTGGCCTAATGTTGGTGCTTCTATCATGATCATGGCAGGTCCCCCATGATCGTGGCCTAGTGTTTTGGTTCGAGTCTCCTCTGAAACTCTGCCGGATTACCTGAAACACTAACAAACTTATCACGACACCTTATATACATAAAATTTAAGCTCAAAAACATGTTCTCACTTAAAGAACACTTAAAACACAAATGTTTGTAAACTAACACAATTCTTAAACTCAATATACATTAAAAAAATCAACTTAACCGCTAAACACATATCAAATTACCTATAAAAATACAATGCAATCTACACCTATGCAATCTATCCTAGCATGCAATCCCTCATACTTTGGCCAACCCAAGTGTCAAGCTACTACACACATCATGTCTAATTTTCATTGGTGCACTTAAGCAAACTCAACCCATGAAACCATCACTCAAAGATAAGTACAAATTCAAGGTGGACATTCCTTACGGATTTCACTCATTTCTCTTAAGTGTTTGATGGTTAGTGTTTCTCTCAAACTTCCTGGAGGAAACCACACTATCATAGGCTTGTTAATACACCAATTCTTCTCCACAATGATTACATGCTAGGATAGATCAAAAGGGCTTTGTTTCGGGTTGTAATGTGGCATGGGTTAAGGTGGGTTAAACAGGTTTTAAAGGTTTATCACAAGCATTTATCAACTACTAAGTGTACAAAGGGATGGCAAAGATAAAATTCTAAGATATATAATACTTCTCCGCTCTTATTGAAGCTACTACATGTTATTCCTTTTTCTTTTCTTTTCTTTCTTTTTTTTTTCCTTTTTTTTCATTTTGTTCTTTTCTTTTTTTTAAAAAACACAATTAAGAAACAATGATCAGAAAACAACAACAATATGCAATGTGCTCTTAACTTGTGATTCCACACTAAAGTATCACTTAGCACTCTATTAACTTATGATTGGGTAAGCTAATGGGGTTTGTGGCTTTTAAATTTGGGTGATTTCAAGAAACAAAAGGTTAAAGGCTCAATGGGGCTAGCAAGGGATAATAACAGGGTAGGTCATTTAAGCCAAAAGGTTAAAGCAAAAAGGCCTTAATCATTTCTATCTAGCATGCGTCCAATAGATTTAAACCGATTCAAAGTAAGTTCTGAAGGTAATTACCTAAGGAAGCATCACACAAACAAAGAAATGAAATGACTATAGAATGGAGTCATAAAGGCTCAATTCCTCACATAGGCTCAAATGAAAATCCATTATGCTTCTATACATTACCTCATTGTTCAAGTGTCAAGTTTTGAGTAAGCTTATGCGATCAACTACTTTCATCACTCCACATGGTACACTCTCCACTTAAGTAGCCTAATTTAAGTTCACGCTTGCATTTAATCTCATTCCAACTAGCATGATAGAATCTCGTGGCAACACATTCATCATAAAGATTCAAATGTAAGGGAAATGACACACCTAATACTAACAACCTAACATGCATTCTAAATGACATGTAAAAATGCAAACATAAATGCAAAGACTACCTCCCCATACTTAAACAAAACATTTTCCTTAATATGTAAAAGAGAACATCCAAAACCAACAAACAGCACCATGAAAAATAAAACACAAAACACAAAAAGATTAATAGAAGAGATTAAGGGTAAGATGGGCTTATGTTAGTGGTGCCGATGGAAATGACACATTTTTCCTCTCATTCTTTGGTCTTTCAACAAGCTATGATGCATAATAATTCTTCAAGTAACCTTAAAACGTATCATTGGAGACCTAAACAACAAAAGAATGAAGTGTGAAACCAGTTAAACCAAACTAGATATTATCAAATCAAATCAACACAACACAAACACAAAGACAAACAAATGAAAGACAAACATGCTAAGTTAAGGTCATTAGCTTGACCATTCCGCGTGAAGTCATAAAAGGGTGAGTGAAAGGTAAGAAAGTACTTCCCTTTCTTGTTAGAATCGCTCTTCAAAGTAAACTTTGCATCTATGCCCATTAACCTTAAAAGTTTCACCCTTTTCATTTTCTAACTCCAACGCTCCATAAGGAGACACTTGACTAACCTTGAACGGGCCACTCCATCTCGACTTAAGCTTTGCTAGAAATAAATGAAGTCATTAATTGAATAAAAGCATGAAGTCCCCACTATTGAATTCCTTCTTCTTAATGTGGCCATCATGCCACTTCTTAGCTCTTTCTTTGTACAACTTGGCATTTTCATATGCATCATATCTTAATTCTTCCAATTCATCAAGTTGTAATAATCTCTTTTCTCCTGCTAGCTTCCAATCCATGTTTAATTTTCTAATTTCCCAATTGGCTATATGCTCCAACTCCAATGATAAATGGCAAGCCTTACCATGCACAAGTCGATATGGTGTTGTGCCTATGGGAGTTTTGAAAGATGTCCTGTCAGCCCATAACGTATCATCCAGCTTTAAAGCACAATCTTTCCTTAAAGTGCTCACTACCTTCTCCAAAATCTTTTTCAACTCTTTATTCACCACCTCCACTTAGCCACTCGTCTGCGAATGGTAAGGGGTTGCCACTCTATGATGAACATTATATCTTCTCAAAAGAGCTTCAAAGGGTTTGTTGCAAAAGTGACTGCCTCCATCACTTATGATAGCTCTAGGCACCACAAATCGAGTAAAGATCTTCTTGATGAATCGTTGCACCACCTTGCTATCATTTGTTGGAGTAGCTATTGCTTTGATCCACCTAGTCACTTAATCAACTCCAACCAATATATAAGGGTTACCTAGGGAAGATGTGAATGGTCCTATGAAATCTAAGCCCTACACATCAAATATGTCCAACTCCATGATGTTTGAAAGTGGCATCTCATCCCTCTTCGAAATATTACCCACTATTTGGCACCTATCATAACGTAATACAAAATCTCAGGCATCCTTGAACAAGTTCGGCCAGTAGAATCCACACTCTAAAATGCGACCAGCTGTTTTGTTCGCTCCATAGTGTTCGGTATAAACTGAACTATGACACTAGCTCAAAACTTCAGGCATTTCATCTTCAGGGACACACCTACGAATCAAACTGTCAACATATATTTTATATAACACAAGTTCATCCTAAATATAGCGAGAACATTGAAATAAGAACCGCTTCCTTTGTTGATGTGAGAGATTAGGGAGAAGAATACCACTTAAGAGATAATTGGCAATATTTGCAAACCAAGGAAGAAAAGGATTTTTCTACCATCATTAAAGTCTCATCAGGAAAAAGCTCTTTAATTTCCTTCTCTTCTTCATTTTATTTCCCTTCAAGTCTCTATAGGTGGTCTGCCACAACATTTTTTGCTCCTTTCTTATCCTTAATCTCAATGTTGAATTCTTAAAGTAGAAGTAACCATCATATAAGCTTAGCCTTAGCATCCTTTTTTGCAAAGAGATAACGCAATGCCGCATGATCTGTAAAAATAATAACTTATGAGCCCAAAATGTAAGAACGAAAATTTTCACATGCAAATACCACTGCAAGCAGCTCCTTCTCAGTGGCGGTGTAGTTCAGTTGTGCTCCTGTTAAGGTCTTGTTGGCGTAGTAAATTACATGTTACTTATTCTACTTTCGGTGTCCGAGTATACAACCAATGGTATGGTCACTTGCATCACACATGATCTCGAAAGGAAGTGACCAACTTGGTGTCGTCAAAATAGGTGCTGTTGTAAGTGCCATCTTTAGTTTGTTAAAAGCATTTAAACAATCATCATCAAACACAAAAGGCACATGTTTAACAAGTTAATTAATGGTCTAGCAATAACAGACAAATCCTTGATGAACTGTCTGTAGGACCCTGCATGACCAAGGAATGCTTAGATGCCCTTAATGTTGCTAGGAGGTGGAAGCTTTTCAATTACTTCAGTCTTAGCTCAATCTACCTCAATCCCACTACATGAGATCTTATGACCCAAAACAATTCCCTTTTAAACCATGAAATGACATTTTTTCCAGTTCAAGACTAAATGATACTCCTCACATCTTTGTAACACTCTACCCAAATTAAACAAACAATGATCAAAAGAGTGTCCAAAATAGAGAAGTCATCCATAAATACCTCTATGAAGTCCTCATTCATATCTACAAAGATACCCATCATGCATCTTTAGAATGTGGTTGGTTCATTGCATAGACCAAAAGGCATCCTCCTGTAAGCGAAAGTCCCATAAGGATAAGTGAAAGTGGTTTTCTCTTGGTCTTATGGGTATATAAACACCTGATTATATCCTGAATATCCATCAAGAAAGCAATAAAAAGCATGGCCAGTCACCCTCTCAATCATTTGGTCCACAAAAGGTAATGGAAAACGGTCTTTCTTAGTGGCCAAATTAAGCTTCCTATAATCAATGCACACTCTCCAACCTATGACGGTCCTAGTGGAAATCTGTTCACCTTTTTCATTCTCCATCACTATCATGCCTACCTTTTTAGACACACATTGCACCGGACTTACCCACTCTCTATTTGAAATTGGGTATATAATACTTGCATCTAAAAGCTTCACCACTTCATTCTTCACAACCTCTTGCATGTTTGGATTTAACCTTCTTTGTCTCTCCCTTACTGTCTTGCATCCTTCTTCAAGGTTAATCTTATGCATCACTACATTAGGGATAATCCCCTAATATAAAAAATTTGCCACCCCATGGCTCTCATCCTTTTCTTAATGATCTCTACCACTTTTTTTCTTGCTCAGCATCCAATTGGTTGGAAATGATGATGAGTAAGGTATGGTCTTTGGCTAAAAATATGTATCTCAGGTGAGAAGGTAAGGGTTTTAGTTTTAAAGTGGCAGGCTATACAGTGGAAGGTGGTATGGGTGCATCTTCTCTCTCTAACTTCTCTTGCTCACCTTCTCACACAATTCCTCTTCACTTACACTCTCATCCATATACACTTCAATAATTTTCTTAACTTCCTTTTCACTTTCCTTCTCAACCTGCTTCACACAATCATCCACAACATCAATTTTCATACAAGCACTTCCATCCACCGGTTTCTTCAAAGATTTAGTTATATTGAATTCAACTTGCTCATCATCAATTCTCAAAACCAGTTTTCCTTTATGCACATCAACTAATGCCTACCAGTATTCAGTGGGCAATTCCTATCTTCTACAAAATCTAACAAAACAAAATCAAAAGGAATTATAAATTTATCCACTTTTACCATAACGTCTTCTACTACCCTAAATGGACTTTTTATGGATTGATCCACAAGTTAGATAAGCATGGATGTTAGATTGACGTCTCCTAGCCCAAATTTCTTGAAAATAGATAGAGGCATCAAGTTAATACTTGCGCCTAAATCACATAAGCATTTAGAAAATTCAAAATCACCAACAACACATGGAATAGTAAAACTCCATGGATCTTGTAGTTTTAAAGGCATTGTGCTTGTGATGATTGAACTACAGTTCTTCGTCAAGGTCACCATTTGATTATCCTTCGAAGTGCGTTTGTATGTCATTATGTCCTTGAGAAATTTGGCATACTTTGTGGATATGGAATCTTAGGCTTATAGGGTGGTGGTGGTACATATGTTTTCTATTCTTCTTTGTCTTCTACCTTTTCCTTTTGTTGGCTATCTTTTTGCACACTTGGCTCCTCCAATTGCTTGCCACTCCTAAGTGCGATCGCCTTAAGTTATTCCTTTGGATTGGCTTCAGTGTTGCTCGGTAAGCTTCCTGCATTCCTAAAAGACAAAGCATTAGCAAGTTGACCTGCCTGTACCTTCAAGTTATGGATGGATGAAGCATGGTTCTTCACAATCTGGTCAAACTTTGACTCTATTCTTTTCTGGATCTCTTCTTTTCTTCTTGGTCCTTCCTCTTGGCTTGAGAACTTTCACCCTAATACGTCTATTAACTTGTCCATTTTATTCTCTAAAGATCCAAGATGGTCTTGTTGAAATTTGAGAGGTCCTTGTGTTCTCACTTGGCCACCTGCCTTGTTAGTACTCCACAAAAAATTTGGGTGATTTTTCCACCCAAGATTATAAGTATTAGAGTATGGATTATTACCTCGTTACGACTGACCTAAGTAATTTACTTGTTCTGTACCACTCACTCCCAGCAAGAAACATTCAGCTGTGCCATAGTTGTCCTGTCCACATAATTCACATTGTACCTGCATGGTCTTGACTATGGATGAAGAAGCTCCTTGCATGTTGCTCAACTACTTAGTGGGGGCAGTAATCTGTGCTTGCAAGGCTGTTACTGAGTCAAGTGGAATCATTCTTTTTTGCTCTTTGGACCCTTGTCTACTCCTTTCATTTGACCACATACAACTATTACTCGCTAACTCTTCCAAAAGATCATGAGTTGCATCAATGGTTTTCCTCATCAAAGACCCTCATGTAACTGTATCTATTGTTCCTCTTGTGCTCTGAGTCACACCATTGTAGAATGTTTACCAAAGAAACTCCCTCGGAAGGTTGTGGTGGGGGCAACTCCTTTGTAATTCCTTGAATCTCTCTTAAGCTTCATACAATGACTCCCCTTCACTTTGTTGAAAGTTGGTGATCTCTTTAATGATTCTTTTTGTCTTGGTTAAAGGAAAGTACTTAGCCAAGAAAGTTTGGGCTAGCTGCTCATGCCTTTGCCCGATCCCTTATGGTAAAAGAAAACAATCTCAACCTCACGACATCATCCGACATCCCATTACACCTAAAAATATCACAGATCTCTAAGAAATTTGCAAGATGGGAGTTAGGATCTTAGTTGGACAACTCATAAAACTGCACACTGCTCTGAAGCATATTAAGGAGTGCTGGCTTGATCTTAAAATTATTGGCCTAAATCACTAGCTTTGTAACTCCTTCAAGACTGAAACTTGGCCTCATAAAGTCCATCAATGTCCTCTCAGCTTTTCCTTGCTCTCATTCTTATACCATATTCCTTTGTATTTGTTTTTGGCATCTAGCTCTTCTTAGCTCTCTTTCGTGCCTTGTAATATTTGAATGCTCTTCCTCACTAAGCTTGTTGGACCTTCTCGTGTTTCTTGTGTTCATGCACTTGAAAAAACTCAAGGAAAAGTATCAAACACTTTTAAATCAAAGTTATCTAAACTAAACAAGATGCTAAACAAAACAATCCCCTATAACAGTGCCAAAAACTTGTTGATTACAAAACTAATTACTTGTTTTACTCTAAAAAATGCAAGTATACAGGTCGTTACTTGTAGTAAAAAGTAGATATCATCCTACATAGATTGTGCTTAGGTACCACTTAATTCAGGTTGTCCTTTGCTTAAAACTCAAATTTGAATAATAACTGAAAAGTAAACTAAATCAAAACAAACTAGCAACAGTCGAATAATGTAATAATGGAAATCTGTAAAGAGAATTAATCAAGTTATGGGAGAGGGGATTTTACCGATCATCAATGTTAATCTAGCCTTTTATGTGTTTATGATGTGTTAGTTCTAGACAATCGTAGGATTGATTACTCTCTCTAGAGTTATAATCATTCCCTAAATTGTAAACCCTAATTGAATTATGGACTTGCAATATCTTAATTCACAAATTACTCACAATTCTAATTAGTTCTAAAGCTCTTTAAAAAACAATTGGGTCTCGCACAAGATCTCTCTCCATGAAATTACAAACTAGATTGACTAAGTAGTCAATTAGATTGCCCAACTCTTGTTAATCCAATCTAATCATTTTTATTCGGTTCATCCTCTCAGTTTATTACCGAAATATGCAAATACATTAATCAATCACAAAACCCAACTCAAATAAACACAAATCAACTAGATTAACATTAAAGATAAGCAAAGTCTCAAAAGAAAAGTTAGAACATCATAAACAACTAAAAATCCATGTCCATACAACCCATCTCAATCTTACACATTTAAATGAATAAAAAAGTAAATAGGGAGGAAATGAAACTTAGGTTGGATGATTCGGGAGATTAGCGGCATCGGGAGGTCACCTATTTCGGGAAGCTTCGGCGTTGGAACGACCCTCTTTTGTGTTCCCAAATGTAGGAAGAAATGTAAGATCCATTCTAGGGTTCCATCACTATCCTTTTATAGCATTTTCCAATTAAGGCAACCCTAGTGCCTTTCTAGGGTCTGAAATGTCCAAAACGTCCCTAAAAAACTCGAATATGAAAGTGACTCCGAGTTTGTCTACACGCAGGCCACGATCGTGGCCGGTTTACCCTATGCTTGAACTTCTGTGACAATCATGGCATATTTACCACGATCGTGGCCCAATGTTGGTGCTTTCCCCACGATCGTGGCCTAGTATTTTTGTAACATCCCACCCCCGACTGGAAGGGTAAAATAGTAAATTTGGCATAGGATGAGATAGATTGGAATGACTTAGG
>JAOSBL010000009.1:17482446-17493404 GCA_027568915.1 Erythroxylum roraimae
TAACTCTAAAACACCCACAACACATACATAACATATGATAAATCAATGGAATCCTCCATATAGAGTCACCCAATCCATACCAAATCCAGAAATTATCTCAAAAATACAACAAATACCGTTCTACTCATTAGACGTGGCCACGTTCAATACAGACGTGGCCATGTTCAATACCATACTACATCTCCTTTTTTTTTAAACATATGCAAAACACAAGAAAACTCAAACGTCTTTCATTTAATCAAATGCTCATAGATTCGTTCATACTTTTCATTCATTACAAGGAATCATACCATATTTTCTCATTAAATTTTATTTAATAATTTCTAATTTCCAAGGAAAGTTCGGGGTCCAACACTAATTTTGAATGTTGGACTAAGGTCCAATGATACGGGAATGAATGAGTTTATGCGAATGTGAGTGATGCATTCCATTTCATGAATGCGTGAAATTTAATGGTTGTTGTGACCAGAGTAACCACCGATCAGAGCTTAAAGCTCAATGGGTGAAAACGAGCTTCGAGCTCAAAAGTAAATCAGAGCCTTAGGCTCAACGTTTAATGAGCCCTATATCCCCCAAGTGGATAAGGGACAGTTATCAATGAGCCCTATATGGGACAGTTTAGGCACTCAGTCACAACAAAATAACAAATGAAAAGTGGGTCTCATGTGCACTGCATATGCTTAATATAAGTGATTAAATTGTATTGAATGTGAAGTGTGAAATGTGTAATGATGTGAATTATGTGTTATGTGATTGAGTGAAACATCGATGATGGTCACTCATTGAGTTTGCAAAACTCACCCAAAATTTGCAATTATTTTTCAGGCTTTGAAGAGTACCCCGTTAGACAAATGGGAGTATGCCTACTGCATGCAAGTGAAAGATAGAGATCGGGATCAGTTTGCGTCTGCATTCTGTGTTTTATTATTTTGTACAAATTTGTATTCTGCAATTTTTGTAGCAATAAAGGATTCTGAAATTTTTGTACCATGTGTATACAACAGAGTTATGCTGTAATATAAAGTCATTATCGCTATAAAACAGTTATAGTTGTGATGGGCCCTAAAAGGTTATTGAAATTTTGTTGACTGTGTTGTTATGGCTGAGAATGTTTACATAATAAAGCGGGCCCAAATTGTTTACTTGTTTCTTCGCATTTGGTTTAAAAAAAAGCTTTGACTATTTGAGTGCAGTAGCATGTCACCCTCACGGGGCACGGATTCAGATATCATCCACGATGTCGGGTTCGGGTCCTGCGGGAGTGGGGTGTTACATCGAACATGTTAAAAGGAGACATCCTGATGACTTAGTGAGAGGATGCAACAAGAGTGTACTTAGGTACTTTAAGAGAAGAAGAGGATGACCAAGGAGGAGGTGATAAGGTATGATGTAGTCCTACTAGAACTTACCGATGACTTGCCCTCAATAAGAAACTATGGTGAGCTAGATAAGGGTAAAGAATTTTATATAGAGAGATCCTTCTCTTTTCTTAGGTCTTTTGAACTTTTTCCTTCGATTCTTGTGTCTTGTATTTAGCCTCAATAAGTTTGCTTCTAGTACTTGCCCCTTTAGTCATTTTAGTTATTTTAATTGCTTGGTTATTTTATTTATTTATTTGACTTCTTTCTTATCTGTTTATTTATTTACATATTTTTGTCTTTATTTTTATTATTTACCTTGTACTCTTTATTTTATTTTATATTTTTATTTTATACAGATATTTGTTTACACTTTTAGCTTTTATTTTCTTTAAATCATTTCATAAAATTTTTTCTTCTTATAGATCTATTGAAAATAGTCTCTCTACTAGTTATGCGTAAGGCTATATACTTTTGGACCTTCTAAGACCCGTATCTTTACAGAATTTCTACTGGGATGTTGTTGTTGTTGTTATTTCTAGAATATGATAATAGTTATCATTAGAAAAAAAATGATTGCATGACTTTTCTTGACAATGTATGATATGATAAAGATCATATGTATTCCTAGTTCATACTTATGAGTATATGATACTAAATATGGATTCAACATGGCTACAATGTTTAAGGCATGATAAGAAATAGAGTATTGGGTGAATGTAATTGATTTAAATTTATACAAATAGTTTGTATATGTTTGCTCAAATGAGATTTTTGCTTAACATAAATCGCAAGAAGACAAAGTTCGATAATTGAGACTATCCCTTTATGTGATATTAGTTAAATCAACATAATGAGAATCATAAAGTTCCATACTAGGATATATGTATCCTTTTGATTATGAATTATATAAAACTTATAAAAATTGTTGAGTTGAAGAAGAATAAATATTTAGCGAAATGATGATGATGGTATTAAATTGTTAAATCTTATACAAGTGATGTGTTGGATGTGATAACAATTAAAAAAAAAGGATGATACAGGTATTTTATTAAATTATTAATGAATTTATATGATCTCTGGTGAATACCTCCATAACTAAATTCTATAAAAGGATGGATTTATGTAAGGAGTAACATAAAGCACGAGATATTGTGTGATGCAATATAATTTCTTTTACAGCTATTCCTAGTGCTACAATTTACCTTCAGGAGTTCCAATTAAATCAATTAGCAAGATTTTATATTAAATATGAAATGTTAAGACTTTAAGTCAAAGTTACTAATTTAAAGGATGTGATACTTAGTTGAAACGTGCATTATCCACTAAGTTTACAATTAAATTGGATAATAATAGATTATGAGAGATTCAAAAGGTTGGATGATTCAAAAGGTTGGATATAATCTTACAACCCTATTGAATAAATTTTTTGTTTCAATGTATACGTATAGGAGAACGGTTCTCATGATAAGTAGTTGGAGTAAGACAAAATTTGAAAAGTTCAAATCTTATAACAATCATCCAATAAGAACTAATGTCTTTGTTGATATATTTGATATATAGTTAAAAGGCGACGAGTGTTTGAAAGATTCACTTTTATGATAAATTCAAAGATTTTATTTTGAATATATAAGAAAGTTAGTAGGAGTATAATTGTCCTTTTAAGTAAGTATGTAGGGATATAATACCTATAAAGAAAATAATAATTCATATTTTCGATTATTGAAAATATAATTGCCTAAGAACAATTCATATTAAATACGAAAAGGTAACAAATTAATTCTGAAAATTGGATCAATAAAGATTGATTGGAAGTTGTTAATCTATATACTATAAGTACGTAGATAATGTATTAAAGGTGTTTAGTATTTAAGATATCTGATATTTGTTAAGTATTAAAGATATCCATTATTATATGTATGAGTTAGTATTTGAGTTCAAGGTTGTAACATCCTGTTTCCATACTAAGGGTTAGAACCCTAGATTTCTGTAAATGAGAAATAGCAGTGAGAGATTAGGAAATGCACTTCATGCTCATGCATAATATAGTACACGCACTTCATGCTCATGCATAATATAGTACACATGCATGTGAATTTGATTATTGCACATATTGCAATGATTTGTTCATGCACTCATTAGACATTTTCTGGGCATAAATGATTATTTTAATATGATTATGATATGGATAGTGAATAATTTGCATTAAAATTTGATCTGGTGAATTAAATCATTGATTTAGAATTTTTGGTAAAATTTGAGAATTTTTTGAAATTATAGGTATTTTTTGGACTAGGAAAAATGCCAAGTAGCAAGAAAATTAATAAATGGTAGTAGAAATAAATGTCAAATGGTAGTAGAAATTTTGATAAGTGACATTAAGATTTAATGACAAATGTCATTGAAAATTGGGTTGAAAATTGGAGACAAATTGACTAGTTAAATAAAAGACCAAGGAGAGACCATAAGAAAGTGACATGTGGTAAATGACAAGTGTCACTTGCCACACCACATATCTTAACCCACATTGTTATGCTAAAAGGCCATCTCTTCTTTCATTTTGTTTTGGCCAAATGCTCCCATCTTCTTCTTCTTCTCTTCTCTCAACCCACAACATTTTCATTCTCACAACCCAACCCCTTTATGTTGATTTTTGTCAAAATCCTCCACTAACACTTTAAGATCCTTACTATCCCTTCTTGTTACAAGGAAAACATAGCCTATTCATCCTTCAATAATGATGATCGTTTGATGCTTGGAGGTTAGGGTTATTTGATGATTTGAAGAAGCTTTGGGTAAATCAAGTAAGTAACATATTAATCTTCATGTCTTTGTTGAATGAAACATGTTTTGATGATAGTTAAGAGTTAAATGATCATAAAATGAGGATGGGTACATGCTGAAACTTGAATGAGAAATATGGTTTTGTTTTGTGTTTATGATGATTAATATTTCATAAGTTGTTGTTAAGATGAATTGAGTTAGAATGAGCATTAAAGATGGTGTAGGAAAAAGTGTAGAAAATTTTGATAGATAATGGATTTTATGTTCCATTTCCTTGGTGTATTAATATGGATCTCTTTAGGTTTTTTGGAGATGAACTAAAATGAGTATAAAGCTAAAGAAAGGGAGTAATGTGGTGTCTTGAAATGGGAAGAATTAAGGTGATAGTTAGAAGTAAAATGAAAGTGAAAATGAGGTTAAACATGTGCAAAAAGTTGATGATGAATGTGTGTGTGTGTGTGTGTGTGTGTGTGTGTGTGTGTGTGTGTATGTTCTATTTTTGGTGTTCATGATCAATCATGGACTATAATTTTTTTATGGATAATATTGAGTTGAAATGGAGTTAAGAATGATGGGAAAATGATGAGTAATTAAACTAGAAATGATAGACCAAGCATAAGTTGTTGAATGTAGTAAGTAAAGAGTTAGAAATCTAGAAAATATGGATGCAATGGGATAGATTATAGGGCAAGAGGCATAACTTTTGTTTTCGATGTCGAATTGAGGTCATTTAAGTATGCTTTCGAAGAGGACTTTGAGTTCTACAACTTTTATAAAGATCCCGATGAGAGATTTTAAAGGATCAAAATTTCAAATTTTTGTAGGTGTCCTGTGAATGTCCGCCCAATGGACATAATGTACCTTCAAACGGACATGGGCAGAGCTAGAAAGCTGGGAAACCCGAGAAGGTCTGCCTAGTGGACATGAAGTCCGCCCAACGGACATTCACTGGCCATTTGGACTTAATTTAGGCTTGAATGGAGCTTGAATTAAACCTAGAATGATACTTAGGTTAAGTGACTAAATGTGTGATATGTATGAAGTGATAATGGAAGTTATAACTTATGGAATGAATTGTTGATATCAAAGTACCAAAGGCATGAGTATAATGGGAATGAAGAGGTTCATATGATTGTAGTTATGATTCAAAGGGGATGAGTAATGTGTATTAAGTAAAGGTGAATAAGAATTGGATATTATGAGAGCATATAATGCTAGAAAAGAAATGACGAGTAATTGAATTATGATATTAAAATAACCAAGTGTTCTTAAGGTGTAAACCTAAGAATAAGCTAGACACATACAAATGATAAGGTTTTAATGATCAAGAGACGTGATTAAGGAAACATACCCGGAATAGTCAAATTGAGCATGCATTATACATTACACCTATACATACGTGTACAATTGAATGTTTATGTGGTTATGCAATTAATAATGTGTGTGCAATATGTGTATTGCATAATGTTGATATATAGGATAGAATATCTGCATTCAGACGTTTCGGGATCAAGGAAGCAAATGCTAATCTGGAGCGTACTATAAGTCGACCTAAATGGTCTCATTTTCATTGTTTGTTCTGTTTTAAATTTCTGTATTAAATTACTATTGATATGATTGATGTGAATGTGTTGATTCCAGATAATAAATGTCCGAGGCATTTGATGCATGTAAAAATCATTGGAAGTGCTCCTTGAATGTGAATTTGAATGCATAAGTGACACTCAACATTATTATTGAATGTCGAACCAGGTCCGATGATAAATGTGAATGTGAATGTAAAACTGAAATCAAGTGATTGATAGAATATATGTAAATGTGATGCATTTCATTACATAAATGCATGATAACATAAAGGAAGTTGTAACCAAAGTGACCAGTCTGAAAGAGCTTAAAGCTTGGAATCTACACAAGAGCCACAGGCTCAGCTGTTATTGTGCCCGGTATCTATAAAAGATATGGGAAAATATCAGAAACAAGCCCGGTATCTATAAGGGATATGGGCCAAAAAAAAGGCACTCAGTCACGACAATAACAATTGGAAGTGAGTCTTATGTGCATTGCATATATAATTGATATGTATGTTTTAAATGATTGAAATGAACTGTTTGACTGCTCTAAATGTGAAATGTGAAAATTATGAACAAAAGAGTTTTGTGAAGTTACATGATGATTAATGAAATGATGTGAAATATGTGATTTTATGAGTTGATGTGTTATATAATTGAGTGAGCCATCGAGGATGGTCCACCCACTGAGTTCGCAAAACTCAACCCAAAATTTGCAACATTTTCAGGCTTAGAGAAGATTGTTTAATGAGTTCGATTGTTTAACCGTCCTAGCGCACCGCCTTTGTATAGTGTATTTCTGAATATCGTTGGTATGTTCGGGGATATGCATTATGAGAGTGGGTTGCTACATATACATATTAAAATTGATCATATGTCTTTATGATATATACAAATGTTTTGAGAAATCTATGGATTTACGAGACATAGGACGATATAAGTGTTTAATCCTATGTAGGCTTTCTCGTATGTAGTTTAACATCTAGTGAGAGAAAACAAATTTCTCTATTATAGTTTAGCATAAATTTTAGATAAATTAAGACCTACAAATGAAATAGTATTACAGTTTAAATCATAAAGGTATTATTATTGATTGTCACACTCTATTTTTTAATTCATGTCAATAAAGCATTAGATATACGCAATTATATTAAATGTGTCACATAAGATACATGCATTTCATATTTTCTAAGAAAAATAATAGATTTTTATTATCTTTAGATCAAATATTTTATGTTAGTCTATTATTACATTGACTTTTTTAACGTCTTTTTACTATTTCATACTTTTATTATAACTATTGTAATTAATATTTTGTGCAAAGGGGAAAAAACTTAAAATTTTAAATTCCTTTTGAATATTTATCAATTACAATTTTTGTAAAATTTTAAGGATAAGAAAATCATATTTATTCTGAATTAAAGATAATAAAGAAGTTTAATATAAAAAATATGGTTAATTATTTATTAAACTTGGATAAAATGATCAAATAAAATTAATATAAATAGTAGCATCTTTTGTTGAGTGATTAAATAATTTCGCAGATATTTATTTGTTTGACACATTGAAAAAGAGGCAGAGACCTATCTAGATACAAGGAGCTTGTTTAAATCGTCCCGTATGCTTAAATTGTTCAGCTTGTTTATTGACAAAAGAATAGTAAAACAAGTAATCATTTTGCTCTTCTCAATTCAGGACAAATTGTGGTTGGCAGAAGAGGGTATTTTCCCCATCGGGTTACAAACTTCTTGTTTTGTTCGGTTTATTCTTTATGAATCTGTTTGGGTTGTGGGTAGTTCAATGGGGAATCCATGCTAATGCAATTGGTATCTTTCATTAGCATTATGGTTCTGAGAATTTAGGATTTCAATTAATTTCACTTCTAGACCGTCCTTTGCCAAGGTAAGGCAAGTCTTTCTGCGTCTTCTGAAAAATCAGGATATTACTCCAAGTTTATCTTCTTGAGATGTTAAATATTTAGTCTTTACTCAGGGTCCTTTCGAATTTTTGAAAGTTCATGAGAAGTCCACGTGCAGACTTCCTGTTTGATAAAAAGCTCACTTGAAAATGATAAGTGGGAATCAATGATTAGTATCAAGACATGCATTAGTTCTTGTATTTGTTAAAATTGAGATAGGATTGCTGCTCAATGGTTTGATGAAATTACTCATTGATTCGCAGTTTACTGAGTAGAGGTTTAGGAGTGATTGTGCTGTTGAAGCCTGGGGTTGGGTCGAAATCCCATTTTCCAGGCATTTTTAGCTGCAACAGTTGGAGTGTGTCTGTCGTTCACAAAATAATCTTAGTGAACATCATCCAAAGGCACTGAAAAATCAGAATTTATATGGCTTAGGAGATCTGGAACTTGCTATAGAATAGCAGCATTGAATATGTATTATCAAGCAGCCTAGCATTGTCTGTACCTAACCTTAGGGGTTGAAGACCTCATATTATCTTCTTCTTTCTGAATATCCTGTCTTTCCAATGATATTATATATTGAACTTATTAAACTTCATATCCGCATGATCGGTGTTATGCCAGATCTTTGAGTTTTCATTTCTACAGAAAACCAACGGGACTTATTTAACTTTTGCATCATAAGCTTGGCTTAGAGCTTTGGGGATGACTGACAACCACGAGTTTGATCAGTACATAATAAATCAACTCAACAACAAATTTACAAGTCAACCAGTTCTTATCGAAAATTTAATATTGGCAGATATACGAGATTATCATCCCAAAGAATTCTTCTCAGGTTTGTTTCTCTTGAAATTTTGTCATACTATGGTCTTCTCACCAGACTAATGTTCACATATAAAGTTATTGGCTTAGAAGTTCTTGCTTGGTTGGAACAATGAATTTTTGACGCTTATTTTAGGCGAAGCAAATGTAAGTGGAGTGAAGGAACGGTTTGTGTTGACACCCAGGAATTGCCACTATGGATCTAGATGGCTTCCAGTTTACCAAGTAAGACATGGCTATTGGGAAGCATTCGAGTATTCAGATGGTAAAATCTTAGGCAACTTCGGAGTGGTAGGAGTAAAGCAAAACCTGCGCTTCTGTGAAGGGGAATTAAGAAATGGACGCAAAACGAACTGGCATATGATTGAATACAGATTGCTGCACCATTATTGCTTAGTCACGTGCAACCATTGGGAAGGGAAGGTGAAAAACAAATTACTTCTTCCTCACTTTTAATAATTAGTTCACTAACCAAATGTTGAAAACGTATTATACTATTATATCGTCAATGCTCATCTTAAATGTAGTCCGGTATTGAAAAATAAGCTAGAGATGCTCTAATATCAATACAATTTGGCAAAACATGATGAAATGATCCAAAACTGAAACATTACTGACTTGCAAGGCCAGTACCAGCATATGATTCTGATTACTACATTGTCTGTTCTGTTCAGCTGGATGATTGGGTTTTATGTAGATTAAAAGAAGAATTTGTACCAGAGGACTTGTCCTTAGAAATGGAAAAGATGAATATTTAGCATTGGCACTCAACTCAAACGAAAAAGCAGTTCGTGGAGGCTGTACCACAAAGTTGATTGGTTGCGAGTTTGGTCTTTGTCTCTTAGCTTTCCATTCCTGCTCCAAGCATGGTACTGAATATCACATCTTTATTAGATCTGAGAAGCTAACTCCACTTGTTGCTGTCAAGTCTTATGGAATTTTCTTTTCTAGAATTTTCAAGTTTCACCAGACATGCACGTAACTAAACTGGTAGAACAAATCCTGCTTTGAGCATAACATGCCTGGAACAGTCTTGGATTAACACTCTGCTTGAATAAATTTCCTTTGCCTTAATATGTCGGTCCATTCCATGAACTCCCAACTTAATAGGGCCAAGATCCTGTTTTTGCTCCTTATATCTGAAGAACGTGGCGAGGTGGAGATAATATCAAAGAAAAATTCTTAAACCCTGGTTTAATCCAGGTTCGTAATGGAGAAGATCATCCATGAGCTATAGATTTTGGCGAAATATATAGTATGGGAATCAACCGAGCAAGTTCATGAGCCAACCGCCTCTAATTTAATATACTGATCTTAGGAAATGATACAACCTCACTTAAGTGTGAAAATAGGTCAGGTAAATAACATCGTTTTCTCAATAAATTAAAGAGTTGGATTGTTTGAGTCGAGTTTTGAGTCAGGTTAACTTGAATTTAGCTTATTGATTTAGAACTAAATGCATGTTTGGTTGAACTTTTGGAAAGTAAATAAGTAATTTTTTTTACTACAATTTTTTTTTAAATGAGTGTTTGATTATTAAATAAAAAATATTTTTTAATAAGAATAACTTTTTTCGGCAACTAAAAAACTTTTTTAAAAAACTCAAATTTATAACATTTCAAAAAATCATCTCCTTCTAGCTTTTTCGGTAGACATTTTTCCGTCGTTTACGTTTATATCGCAAGCGCATGATACTGCCTCAAACTTAGCAAACTCTCCGCTTCTATGGTAGTTGGTTCACTACCCATCCACGCGTCTCAACGCTTTCAAGCTCTTCTTTTCCCTCAAACCAGTCAAGATTCCACCTTCTCTTGCTTTATTCGGTCCTCGTCCGTAGTGAGCCTTTGGAAGCATCATTCCATGGCCATTTGCTCTCAGGCCAAGCGAGGATGGCCCAAAGAAGACGAAGTAGCGTCTTCTAAGATAGTTATTTACTAGTAAAGTGTCGTTTATCGTATAGTTTGAAGTTGAACGGGATATGGGTTTCGCTTTGAATCTACAGCTTCGCATAGGATACAAGCAATGTCAGACCTTTCTGCAAATTTTTGACTGTTATTAGCTTCTATCTTTATTTTGTTTCCTACGTCTTATGGTATAATGGCGTACGGGGTTGTAATTTATGTTTTGTTGTTTATTTGTTAATAGCTTCCGATCTTAATTTCGAAGCACCACTCAGAATAGTGGAGTATCTAGACCCTTTATTGAGAGCGAGAAACAAGAGAATTGATAGATTTGATGAGAATTTGAAGAAGTTGGTAGATGAGATGTTCGACATTATGTACAAGTAAGTTTTCAGAGTAGTTCAGTCGGATTTTGCTGGGGCTGGACGTTACTATTCGGATCCATGTCCTTATGAGATCTTGGTTGCCGAATACCTGCAAAACAAAGAGGGCACGCCGGCAGTTGTTTCCCGGAAGGCCTCTCCGATGCTCAAGTTAGTCTTTTTTAGGAGGTATTGGGCACTAAGAAAGGAGAAACTAGGGTTGTATTGTCGTACCTGTATCA
>JAOSBL010000009.1:17520674-17531633 GCA_027568915.1 Erythroxylum roraimae
TGCTTAATACTTGTTCAAAATGCATCCCCTCTTGCTCCTCTTGCCTCTCTTGATTTCCTTCATCAAAGGCAAAATTTTCATTCAATAGGAATCCAAATTGGACAACCCCAAGAAGCATATTCATAAAATTGATTCTAGAAAACTTAAACCCATGTATTTCTTAAGCTTCATGAACCAAAATCTTTCTGAAAAATCTAGCAAATCCAACATACTCTTACCTTGATTCTTCACCAAATGAAGAGTTTCTTGGCTTGAATGGAAGCTCTCATCATTTTCTACCTTTTTCCCTTCTTGAATAACTTCAAAGTCACTTTTTAGGACTAAGAAAAATCAAAACCTAGCTTTTCTTCTTTCTTTCCTGTCTTCTCCACCGAAACCCTCTTCTTTCTCTCTTCTACTTTTGTTCTTCACACTCAATTTACGTTTTTGCCTCTTCCTTAAAAGTAAGCCAAAACTTTTTATTTCAATTTTGCCATTAATGAATGAGAAATGTCTAATTTGCCCTTCCTTATAAGCTTAGGTTCTTTCATCCTTAAGTGATCGTCCAAAAATACCCTTGAACAAATCTTACTACCTTAACACTTTAATTCAATTAACCTATGTCATATACTCTTGCTAACATTAACATAATAATAAGTCCAAAAATTAAATCCATCAAAACCTCAAAATTTATTTAAATTATGCTTAACTAGAGAAAAAAAACTAGGGGCCAACACTATATATTCGTCTTTAAGAAGATAGTGAGATCCCAACTTGCAATCATGACTAAAATCAAGGTTGTATCTATTACCTAGAACAAATATTAAGGCCTATGGTCTAGGCCATGAACATGGGCCGATGGCAGCCTAGGTAAAATAAAATGTTTTTAAGGGCAAAAATCCCAATTTTTATAGGACTTTTAAATTTTTTTAGAGAAAACACGTATAAAAGTCATCCTCAAAAATAAAATGTATTTAAGGGCATAAATCTTAAATTTTTAATGGGACTTTAGACTTTTTTGGTAGAAAATTCATCTAAAAAACCATCCTTTTTTCTCCAAAAGCTAGGGTTAACTATTAAAGACTTCTTTAACCCTTAGGTAATTAATTTTAAGTTATTTTTCACCAAAGAATTAGGATCTAAGCATCATCTCAGTGGATTAAACTATCGAAAAAATTAGGGAGTTTATCTAGATTTACTTCTATTATAACATCTATATCTTTACCATTTGATTTCATTGTTTTAAATATATTTTATGGTTGAATACTTTTTCTATGTTTAGATACAAAAAATTGTAGTAGTTATTTTTATATTGATTGATTTAATTTAATTTAGGATATATGATATATTTTATGAGCTGTATGTGTTAGGATTAACTCTTATTTATTCATTCTAGAATTTAAATATGATCTTCATTCTCTTGTGGAGGATTCCAGAGAGTTTGCTTCTAAGTTAACCTTAAATTAGATAAAGGGATTTGAATAAAGTACTTTAGGGAGGCCTACATAATCTTTTTGGTGTTAGGGTGAAACCTTTTATAATATTTCATAAAACTCAATGAATTTGAAAAGATGTTAGCATAAATAAAGATATGGGTTAACCAATTGGAGGGTATAAAGTTTTAGCTTGAGAGAGTATAGTTTTAGTGTATAAGAAGTCCTGTCAATCTAGATAATATATCCAATCTGGGTTAATTAAATCATGAATTCAAAAGTATTGCTAGAGAAAGTACTCGTCTAAATAACTATTTGATAGCATTCTCTTTTTGATTAATTTTCTTATCATTTATTTTTAACTATTCATAAAGTTATTTAGTTTAGTTTTATATTTGGTTATTAACAAATCCATAAACACCATCTTTCTATTTATTATCTTTAGACTAGTTAATAATGTTAGGCTTTTCTATCTATACCGCTTTCTTGTGAGATTTATAACCTACTCACTATTATATTGCTTACTAATAACATGTGCACTTGCTTAGTTAGTGGTGAAGATTTGTAATAAATAAATTTTGGTTGCATTAAAATTATATATCAATTACATACCAATTTTTTAGTGTCATTACTGAGAGGATCTATTGGTTTTTAAAAAATTATCTACTAATTTTCTAGGTTTGAATATCTTTTCTTACTTTATTTCATCATTTTTTCTTATTTTATTCTAAATTATATTTATATTTATATTTGTTTTGTTTTTTTGTTTACTTTGATTTTATGAGTGATTATGGTATATGACAAAAAACTGATAGTTCATATTTATTGAAGAAGATCTAAAACTTGAGAGAATTTTGTTCGAAATCAAAAAGAGGGAACCAAGTGAGAACTTAGATATATATTGGAATTACAACCAAAAATTATGAAAGAATAAAAGAGAACTATGACGGAACACAATCAAACAATCTAATACTAGAGATAAACGCTCACTATTTTAAGATTAAGTATCATATAATCTAGATGCGTCAACAAAATGTACAATTTATTTGATTACATCACGAGGATCCCAATGCATACATTATTAAATTTTTTTATAGATATGTGACATATGAAAAATTAATTGAGTGACTAAAGATGTTATTAGGTTGAGGTTATTTTCATTCAAATTGAGGGATCAATATTGGATCAATTAATTCCTTGTCAAATATTTTCCACCATTGAAGACAACAAAAATAAGAGATGATACCTCTTCTTTTCATCTGTTTGACAATGATACCTTGTATGAGACACAAAAGATATATAAGGATCTATTGAGGAAATGCTCACACTATGGACTTCTAATATAGATGCAAGCCTAGATGTTCTACAATAGTCTAGTTCACTCTACAAGGCATTGATAAATGTTGTAGTAGGTAGAATATTGAACAATAAGACTCTAGAGTATGATCTAAAGCTAATAAATGTGATGACCATAGACAAACTACTATTGAGAGTTAAAAAGGGTGGGAGCAAAGATGTCTTTTAGGACATACAATATAGATGTCAAAATTACATTGAAGTTCTCCATTAAATTGAGTTGTGAATTTTGTGGGAGAAGACGTCAAGGAATGAAGTAGGAAGCTAGAAATATTAAGCAAGTGAATTTTATAAGAAGCTTCTAAAGACAAAATAATGACTACAATACGACATAATTTGTAATTGAGAAACTATCATAATTTCTTCTAGAGCAATTAACATTCTCTAAAATAGGTTTCGCTAAGTTTTTAGCAACATGTGTAAAACGAAAAGCAACTAAATTTGGAAGATACAATGAGATATTTTACGCAACAAACTATTTTTGAATTATAGAACTACTAAACTTTGATGAGGAATCTTTAAATTTAGATAAGTTAACTAATAAAGGTGATCACGAAGAGAGTATAAGACACCTTGCCTAATAAGACCATACCAAATTTGAGGGAGTATGAGAAGAAGTTTTTCATTAAGAGTGTAGAGTTAACCAACTCCAATGAGTAAGAAGAAAGCAAGGTAAGAACACTACTGAGGGAGTATTAACTAAGAATTCCCTAACTTGCTAGATTGTTTCAGACAGTCAAGAAGAAAGATCCTAGTACTTAGGTAAAGTACAAATAAGAGTCAAAAGTAGAAGATCCAAAAGAGAAGGACTTTAAAAAGGAGATTGTAGTGTCAAAATTAAATGAAAGCAACACCTAAGTCCTCCTAGACATAATACTACAAAATACAAGTGATTTAGGAAGTTTTATCATTTCAAGAATAATTAATGATATTTACGTTAATAACACATTAGTAAACATAGGAGAAACAATATAATTTATTATACTTTATTAAAAAGATTGGGATTAGGTGGATCAAAAACAGCTAGGTGAGTGATGTATGTTGTTGAAAAATCAATAAGAAGTCTTAGAGAATCTAAGGGGAACGTAATGGTGAAAATTGATAGGTTTATATTCCCATCATATTTTAATATTCTGAATATTGCTGAGGAATAGAAAAAGTCACTAATCCTAGTTAGACCTATCCTCCCTATAACAAGTATAGTAATTTATGTTAGGAAAGGTGAATTGATACCTAAGAATATAAATAGAGGGATTATGCTCTACAATAATAAGATGCCAGTTATACCTATTAGAGATTAGGGAAAATCTAATTGTTCCATTATTATATAGAGAATTATAAAGAAAAATGTCCAACTAAAAGACTCATAAAGAAGCACTTGTTGTGAGGTAACCTATTTATAATTATACCCTTTTCATTTAGGTTTATTTGACAATATGGACCAATAATTTAGATGTTCAATAGGTATTTTATTTTGATATGTTTTTATTAGATAAATAAACAAGTTTATAACTTGCTTTAGTTATTTACATTTGGTTTATCTTGTGCTTTTATTTTTTTATGTATTTGGAGTTAGGACTATAAAAGAAGGTAAATGCAATCTTAAAGAGAAACTTTGAACAAGATTGGAGAAAAAAGAACTAAGAAATATGTCAATGGAAACCTAAAAAATCAACTATGTATTGAATATATTATTAAATAGAATCGAGGGTATGACTGTGCCTTACACCATATTAATTTTTGAGTTTTCTAGTAGGATCTATAGCTTAACACATACTCATATCCTTGGGCATGTATTTAAAAAGATGAAGATAGTAGGATTCGTGGTCTAGGGACATATATGTTCCCTAGGTTGTACTTTTGGAAGTTGAAGATAATAAGATCCACAATTTGAGGACATATCCATATCCCTATTTGTGGATTTAAAAAACGTTTTTTGGAACTCCCATGGCATGTCCCATCTTCGTATCCCAAACCATGTCCTCAAATTATCTAACTCAAAACTCCTCACAACATGTAGCAAATTGTGTAGCTAGGTCATGTCAAACCCCCATTTTCACAATCCTCTTCACTTTCCTCTCAGTTTCTCTCAAATCCTCTAAACGAGCCATTCTAATATACTTTTGGTATATGACAACATTTTCTATCAATTTTCAACTATTTTCAGTTTAAATCCCAATTTAAGACTCTAAATGCAATTTTTGGGAATTTTCTGTGTTGATTATTTTAGCCTTTAAACATTTAGTACAATTATAAAGATGATTTCATAACAATTCAAAAGATGGAGCACAAAGATCAGAGCCATTCGGGGAACATTGAATAATGGAGCACACTTGTCAGAGACAAACCTAAGTGAACACCCAATGTTCACTTTTGTATAGACTTATTTTAAGGAAAGATATTGTATCCTTGAACTAGAAATTTGGAATCAAATAAGAGTGTGGATTAAGTTGCTTTAGAGACAACATGTTTAGCGTCAAAAGTAAGGAGGTCAATAGAAAACTCAAAGTGAGTTATGTTTTTAGACATCCCTAAAAATTCTTATAAAAGCTTACACTTGATTGGTCGTGTTTAGGTTAATTGAGAATACAATCAATTTTAGGTTAATAGAAAATCTGGTAGAGATGTTGTTTTACAATTATACCCTAGATTTGGAAGAATATAAGTGTTTTTGTTGAATTTCTTACTAAGCTTAGCAATCATGTCCCTTAAGGATTTTAAAATTTAATTTGAGAGAGAAATGAATATATATGACCCATCTAAGAGTAAGAGCAGCCATATCCTATCCCTGACTTTAAGATATCTGCATAAGGTTATTCCATATACCATTACTAGGAGAAGAGAGAGCAATAGTGTAGTGATCTTCACTAGCATGTGATATTTAGTCAAGCAACAATCATGTGATCTGGACTATCTTTTTATAAAAAACTGTAATAAATATGAGCTAGGAAAAAAACCCTTTGTGATGGTACTTATTTGACAAGATTAACAAAGAACCTACGTACTTTTTACACTCTTCTAGGACTCATTTTAGATTTTTACATGCTTTTCAATGATTCAACCTCTCTTCTGTTTTGTTTTTCTTAAGGAATGTTTAACATTATGTTCTTCCTTTGTCACCCTAATTATTTATATTATTTTTTAATTATTTATATTTTTTTTATTTTTTTTATTTTATTTGTGTTTTTGTTTACTTTATCTTAGCATAATTTAATGTTAATTACCTCTATCATATTATTTTTTTGTGTTTTCATTAGTTGTGTTTATTTACAAAGTAGAAATAATGTCTAGATGATGATCAAGAATACCTTGGACAAAGAACAATAACTAGGAGCCAAGGAAGTTTATTATACCTTTTTATTTCCTCCTTTTATATTTATTATCCTTAATGTTTAATTATATTTTGTATGTTAAGGATAATACACAACTCATCTATAGGGAGGAAATCAATTAATTAATAGAACCTATTTCTTATGCTTATCAATTTTATTATAATTAGCTTAAAATATAATAAATTCAAGAAATTTTTTGTCAATAATAAAAGATTAATCACGATGATACACTATAAGTTTCGTTTTTTTTATGAATAAATGATTTTAGAACAATAGTTATGATTATTGGTAACTATTAGTTCTAATTTAATAGCCTCTCTACTAGTTAGGTGGTAAGACTACGTACTACTGAACCTCCGAGACTTCGCATATCAACGAGATTCATATTGGATGTTTTTATTATTTATTATTAGTTCTAATTTACTTCAGTAATTGTGATAACGAATACTTAATTTGCATTATGTTTTTTTATATAATTTAGGTAATCATTAAGTTAAAAGTGAATTCTTTCTAAGCATTTTAGTACCCTACTGAAAAATATAGATTAAAAAACTAAAATATGTAACTAAGTGACCATAAATAAATCTATTCCACAGGCTTTAACCTAAGCAAAAAGTGAAGTTAAAGAGTGGCGATAATATTTATTTGAAAAAGTGACCTAACTAAGTAATTGGGAACTTTCACAAAAAGGTGTTTGTTTGCATCAAAATGTTAGATGGGTTTTCAAACAAACTTCTAAATGTTCCTTTGTTAATTGACAGTTAAGTGTATTTTTTGCTCATTCAAGTTGCTTAAATATTTGAAAGTTAAAGCCTCTTTCTCTTGTATATCTACTTTATACATTACGTTGAATTTTGTAAATTAAGTTAAGGATTAAAAGATTGTTGAGGTAAATTGAATTGATTTCCTTAAAGTAACTATATAAAAGCCTAACTAATTGATAAACATTACAACTTTATGCCTTATTGCTACATTTTTTTAGTTAAGAGTGATAAAATTGTTTTGGTTGAGAATAAGTATAAGCTTAAATGTGGGGATATTTGATGAGAATGAATTACACATATATTTTCTAAAGTATTCTTCTTGACTTTAATGATAAATTTTCTTGTTTTACCTAGTTTTTGTTATCTTTTTAGGTAATTGTGTAAATTGGACATTGAGATGATATTATTCAAGAATTAAAGATAACCTAAGAAAAAAAGAAGAAGAAATTCACAGTTTTTAGAGGAATATGGTTTGAACCAGAGTTTTGAGTACCATTCTGTACTGGTCGGTATCGACTGGAAGGTACTGTATCAGTGTAAATGGTACCGACTGTCAGTACCGACTGACACCGTTGTTTTCACTTGGTACTGGCCTATACCGGTTGGTGTTCAAATACCAGCTGTATACTGACCGGTACCATAACTTTTAAAAGCCCTAGGAACTTATTAAAAAAATTTCAAAATTATTTACCTACCCCTACCCTTACTCGTTTACTTCCTCTCTCTTTTTTGTTTTTCTCTCTCTCAATCTCAGACACTCTCTCCATTCTCTTTCTCTCTCGTTCTCCTCTTCGGCGATCGCTTCTCCCTTTTGGACAACGATATAACCGCCACATGACTTTCAACTTTCTCCATGCCACCATCGTACCACTTTCAGCCCTACTCCTCGCGAACGATGCCACCACGCACCACCACCAAACCACTTTCAGGCTTCAACCCTCCTCCATTTCCTCCACGCGGGATGCCATGACCTTCCGTCTCAGTCGTCCACCGCTGCCTATCACCACCGTATTTGGAATCGACATATCTGGAAAAAATCCAGATCCAAACCCGACTCAACGCTAATACCCTACTTAATTGCATTTATGATTATGAATGAGTTGGAATTTGGAACTTGGAATTAAATTGGTAATTGGATTTATGATTTATGAATGTTTGGATACCTGGATTGGAAATGAACGAAATGATGCATGATTTTGTTTATCTTATGGAGGTTTGGTTTATATTTGCTGGATTGGTTGTGGTTTGGATTATGTAGGATTTATCTTATGTGAATGAAATGGTTGTGGTTGTGGTTTATGTGAATGAAATGCACCGTGGGCATGCATGAATTTGAAAGTTGAAAGTTTCAACTTCAAATAAAACCAAGAATGAGAATGTTGTTTAAACTTAAAGTAAAATATTAATTGAAAATTGATATAATATTTTGTTACATATTCTTAAAATTAGTATAATAGTATTGGGTATTGGGTTAACGTAAACTTATAAAGTATACAGTACAATTGTACAATATGACAATTCAGGAACTATTTCATAAATTTAAAAAATTACCCAAAACGGTACCCGGTATTGACCGGTATCGATACAGTACCATACTATAATCCAATCTACTACTAGGGCCGGTACGATTTTTGCAACATTGGTTTGACCTACTCTCTTATGCCAACCTATGCATTATAAGCATCAAATGCAACAATTTAAAAGTTTGAGCCATGACTATATAAGAGACATATGCAAGTCCAATTGAAAACAATTGAGTCCATGGATAGGAGACATTGTCATATTATAAGCTATATAGTTATCTTTATTCATAACACAGACACATAGTTGTACTAGAGGCTGTGTTTATTATCCATAAAAACACGAACATGGGATAGACTGTGACTTCGGTAGAGTAAAACATATTTAAAGATGAAACTTCTAATTTTATGGGAGTTTACCTGTCTTTCGGAGAAAAGAAATTTAAGAAACATCATTTCTCTCCAAAACGTAGGGTTAGCTGCCAAAGACTTCTCTAATCTTTAGGCAACAATTTTAAGTTTCATTAGAGAATTAAGATCGAGACATCATCTCAGTGAATCAAGTTGTCATCAAAAGTAGGAGATTTATCTAAATTTACTCCTATTGACTCCTCTTTTTCATTTGATTCTATTATTTTGAAAATGTTTTATGGCTAAATAATTTTTCTATATTTAAATAGGAAAAAATGCTAGTAGTTATTTTTAAATGAATTTATTTATTTAATTTATCATATGAGATATATTTCTATGAGCGATCTTTTTTGGGTCTTACTATTGATTTATTTATGTCAACATAAAAATTTGAGTTTAATTCACCTACAGATGACTCTAAAGAAACTACTTATGAGTGATCTGTAGATTAGATAAAAGAGGGTAAACAAGGTGCTTGAGAGAGACCTATATAATCTTTTTAGCGTTAGGGTGAAACCTTTCATAGGATTTGATAGAACTTAATACACACAAACATGTATTAGCATAGGTGGAGATATGAGTTAATTAACCAAAGAGTATATCGTTGTAGATTGAGAGAGTATAACTTCAATTTCTAAAAATTCCTATAGATCAAAAGAATATATCTAATCTAAATTAATTAAATTATGAAGTCAAAAGTGCTATTGAAAAAGTATTCATTTAGACATAGCTATTTGACTGTATTCATTTTTGGTTATTTATTTTATCATTTATTTTCTTGGCTATTAATGAAGTTAGTTTAATTTTGTTTTATGATTCTTTATTCAAAAATCCATAACTTTCTTCTTTATATTTAATACCTTTTTGCTAATTAATAATGTCATGCTTTTCTATTCACAACGTTTCCTTGTAGGATTGATATCTTACTTACTATTTTTTATTATTTACCAATAACAGGCACACTTACCTATTAGTGGGTAATATATTTGTAATAAGAACATTTTGGTAGCATTAGAAGTATTTATCAAATATACACTCACCATCTACCTGTATAGAATTATGTCATATTTGTGATTTTCTTTAAGGCTGTTCTTAGTATCATGGAAAGAGACCTTTTGTTTTCCCTATGTGTAGATTTGACCTCCTTTAAAAATTGAGTAAAAGTGTTATTACAAATTTATGTATGTTCATATAGATCACTATTTAAAAAGATATCATTTGATAAAACATCTATAGTGCTTCTTTTTCCATTAATATTCTTTTGTCTAAAAAATTAGTTACTAATAATGTTGTTATTATGACATTCTTATAAGATTAGATTGCAGATCTATTATCAGTCTCTTGAAAAGTGATTTCAAAGAACCTTATACTCTATTTAGGTTTATCTGACTCAACCTGTTAATCGTAACTTTCTCCTTATGGTGCCTTCTTAGACTTGATCTTGATTCTTTATGATCTCCTCTTACAATCATATGTATCATCATTTTATATGGGATGTGATTCCTTATCTGGTTCCTTATTCCTTGACCCTAGACAAAGATCTTCCTATTATTTTTCTTTAAAAAATGACATAACCTTATCTAATTAGGTCATTAACCACCCTTCTGAAATTTTTGTAATCTTTGTTCTTATGTCCTTTGTCACAATGGAAGTGCAAGTATAAGTTTTTAATAATTTTCAAAGGGTTAGTGCCATTTCTTTTTGGCTTCACGACTAAATCATTATCTAATATGCTGTCAACTACACTACTTAGTGAGGTGTTAAACCTTAAAAGCTCTTCCTAACTCTTTCCATTGCTTTCATCCTTAGCTTGTTCTTCCCATAGTTCTTTCTTCTCTTCATCGTATACTGAAGATGCACCACTTTTTCTTCTTCATTACTTTTAGCATTTGAGCTTCTTAAATTTTGCTTAACATCTTCTAAATTGAGGTACCTTGTACTTTGACTTGTACTTCCTCGAAATTTCGAAGCCATTCTTTTTTCATGAAATTACATAATGATTATCTAGGTATTTATCTATTTATGAAGGTTGTTACTGTAGCGCCCCTTACCGTAGAGTACCCACCGGGACGCCCGCAGGTCATTCTGGTACGTATCCTACGCTAAGAGAGAACTACGAATAAACACTACTATACTCTACATGGCATCACAATAATAAAACATT
>JAOSBL010000009.1:17533218-17546280 GCA_027568915.1 Erythroxylum roraimae
CATTAAAGTCCATACTTTATTAGTTGTCGAATAGCTCAAAGCCTTTAACTTTAATAGATCACTTTAATTAGGCTTTATATATATATATATATATATATAAACTGTCTCTTATCTGACTGATGGGATATCCAAAAAGACAATTGTTCATATAACTTGGGGACCATAACCCTAATTTCTTATATAATTGGTCTTATTTCTATTTTAGCCCATCATAAAATAGAAATCAGATTATTGGGTCTCTACACATTAAAGCCCATACTTTGTTAGATGTCAAATAGCCCAAAGCCTTTAACCTTAATAGGTTAATTTAATTAGGCTATATATATATATATATATATATATATATATATTCCTTTAGTTGTATATCATTTCATAACCTTATGAGCTTAAAATTTGCTATCACTACCAAATACATCTTTAATCAATCTCGTTCATCAATTAGAATAACGTAGGTTCAAAGCAATTTTCATTATACACATATCATAACTGAACCCATCAATGGTCACTTATGCTAATATAATTGAACAACATAGATCAAGCATGGATGTGTAGCATGGAAATTACATGTAATGCAATCTTAACATGCCTACTTCCAACTAGTCCAAATTCCTTATTCCTTAATGAGATCAACCAAATAGACTTTAAGGTTCAAAAAAATAATAAGAGTGTCTATAACTGAAAACCATTCAAAATAACAAACTCCCATTAAAATTACATATCTTCAATAGATACAACACCCATGCTCATGAAAGACCTTATGTGATAATCCCTTAGTGAGTGGATCCGCAACCATGGAGTTTGTCCCAATAAGTTCAATAGATAGTTGACAATCTTGAACTCTTTCTTTGATAACTAGGAACTTGAGGTTTATATGCTTTGACTTCGTTGAGCTCCTATTGTTATTGGAGTATAGCACTACTGACTTATTGTCATAAAAAAAATTTAGTGGTCTTTCAATACCATCTACAATACGTAACCTAGTGACAAAATTCCGCAACCATATTCCATGATTGGATGTCTCATAACATGCTATAAACTCCGTTGCCATAGTAGAAGAAGCTATGAGTATCTTCTTAGCCCTCTTCTAGGAAATATCTCCTCCAGCTAGTAGGTAAATATAGCCCGATGTGGATCTCTGACTATCTTGGCATCCAGCGAAATCAGAATCAGAATACCCAATGATCTCTAGCTAATCCGACTTCCTATATGTGAGCATGTAATCTTTTGTTGTCTGCAAGTATCACATCACTCGTTTGGCTACTCTCCAATGATCCATTCCAAGATTGCTTAATTATCTGCCCAGCATTCCAACAATATGCGCAATATCTGGGCACGTACATACTTGAGCATACATTAGACTCCCTACTACTGAAGCATAAGGAATCTTCTGCATCTCTTTAGTTTCAAACTCATTCTTAGGGAATTGGTTGAGACTAAACTTGTCTCCCTTAGCAACAAGGGTATCACCTAGTTTATAATCCTGTATGCCAAACCTCTTTAGAATTTTCTTGATATAGCTCTTTTATGATAACCCAAGTATACCCTAAGAGCGATCTTGATGTATTTGTATCCCTAATACAAAAGAGGCATCATGCAATAAGCCTATATCATTGCTAGCAAGCAGTATGTCATCGACATATAAGAAAATAAACTTGCTCCCACTAAACTTGTGGTATATACAATCATCAATTGCATTCATTTCAAAACCAAACGAAAGAGCAACTTGATGAAATTTGTAATACCATTGACGGGAAGCTTGCTTGAGCCCATAGATGGATTTCTTCATTTTTCAAACCATTTTCTTTGGGTCTCCTGACACAAAGTTTTCTAGTTGCACCATATAAATTGTCTCATCAATGTCACCGTTGAGAAACACAGTCTTTACATCCATTTAATGCAACTCAAGGTTGAAATGTGCCACAAGTGTCATTATAGTTCTAAAAGAGTCTTTCGATGAAACTGGAGAGAAAGTCTCTTTATAATCAATGCCTTCTTTCTATGTAAAGCCCTTGGTAACTAGACAGGCCTTATATCTCTCTTCATTGCCCTTCGTATCCCTCTTGGTTTTAAATATCCATTTGCAACCGATAGATTTCCCACCTTCAGGCAATGAGACAAGATCCCAAATGTCATTGTCTTTCATGGAGTTTTTCTCCTCATTCATGGCGTCAGTCCATTTTTTAGAGTTAGAACTTTGCATGGCTTGATGGAAGTTGATTGGATCATCTTCCATAACGCCAAAGTCAACCTCATGTTCTTGGAGAAATATGATGTGATCATCTGGAATCGCACTTCTCCTTTCTCTAGTGGATCTCCTTAATGACTCTAGCTCTTGAGGTTGGTGAGTTTGTTCTTCTAGAATAATTTATGTAATCTAAACAGGGAGTTCCTCAACATTGTCTTATTGTTTTGGATTTGTTACTTCGACACTATCAGGAATAAAACCCATATCATTGAAGATTAACATATTCCTCTTCAAAGAAAATTTCTCTCACCTTATCTCCCCTCCTAAACTCAACGTCCTTAAAGAATCGGGCATTTCCTATCTTAAAAATTGACTTTACAATGGGATCATAAAACTTGTAAACCTTAGACCCTTCGAAGTATCCAACAAAATAGCAACTAATAGTTCTGGAATCCAATTTCTTTTCATTTGGCTTATATGGCCTTGCCTCAGCTGGATAACCCCAAATGTGCAAGTGGTATCAAAGCCTCTTCATGTTAGATCATTGAAAATTTTTTAATTATTTGTCTTTCATATAGACGGATTATTTTTGTTTCTTCAGATCTAGTTATTCTGGTATATATATATGGTTTTAACTCCTTGATTATGTTTCGGTTAAATCCTTTTGCAGTCTTATGACTCAAAAAAAACTTATCGTGCGTTGACGATTCGTTGGTTTGAAATTGTTATTTTCTGGTTGTTTTTTTCAAAGACTTTATTCATCCACCCAAATAGATGACGATAAGCTGTGTTATTTAATATTTATCTAATAAACATTCATTTTTAATAAAAGCCTTTAACAGTGGCCTTTCATACGCTCCTTAAAGGCCAAATGTTCCTTTTATATTGAACCATTGGCTAAAGACGAGAATGGTTTTATTCTTTAAGATGCCAACTACATAAACAATTTTTAAAGATTTATACATGCAACTTGCTTTTGGATTTGGACGAAGACAGAAACAATTTTATAGCTCTATATACATGTTACGTGCTTCAAGATTTGGAACAAATTTTTTTATTATAAAATATATTTCTATTTCTATGGAGTTAGCGTAGAACCTATTCTATAAACAAATGGAATATTTGGTCAACTGATACATTTAGTTATTTCTACAAGTTTTATATTCGGTTTATACATGATATTTTGGTATATGTGGTTTTAGCATAAATCAATTACACCTGCCTTTAGTTTATTATATTTTTATGAGAATTGAATTCGGTTAAATAAGGTTAATATAATCAATGTTCAAATTGATTGTTTAAGGTATGTTCAAATATTGGTATAATTGATCTTTTATTAATATTGTGAAATAAATTGATTGAAACAACAAGCTACCAAAGCAGCCTCTCCTATGTAAATTAATTTATTTTATAATATTAAGAAGGTTGTGTATGTGTAATTCATGCGAGTATTAACTGGCCCAAAGGAAGGTAAATATTTTGGCTGAAATATATGTACACCTGTGGTGATAAATATATGACAATTATGAATTAATCGGTCCAAAGAAAGGTAATTGTTTGACATTTTTTATTATTAATATTTGATTACTGCACCAAGAGTACCACTTGCAAGTTAATATTTCTGTCCAAAGCCTAAATATTAATGTTGTGCTAGGTATCTTGTGATGGGATATACCATTATTTGATTTTATATGATTATGTGCAATTTATGTGAGTTTGTTTGTTGGTTGTTTTGTTCTCTATACAATTGCTACTTCTACTTCTACTATTACTGCCAGCAACAATTCCATTCCCATGCTTAATGGCACAAACTTTAAGGCATGGAAAGAGAACATTATGATTGTTCTCGGTGTCATGGATCTAGACTTTACGTTAAAGACTGAACGACCTGCCGATCTTACTAACAATTCCTCTGATGATAAGAGGGACATGGAAAGGTGGGAACGTTCAAATCGCACGAGTCTTATGATCATAAAGCGTGCTATTTCGGAAACATTCAGGGGCACTATGTCCGAAGGGGTAACTACTGCCAAAGATTACCTTGAGGAAATCAAAAGGAGGTTTGCCAAAAGCGAAAAGGCTTAAACAAGTACGATTTTGGCAAATCTCATTTCAATGAGGTATAAGGGAAAAGGAAACATAAGGGAGTACATCTTGAAGATGTCGCATCTTGCTTCGAAACTAAAGGCACTAAAGTTAGAGTTATTTGAGGACTTGTTTGTGCATTTTGTTTTAATATCTCTTCCTACACAATTCAGTTGGTTTTAGGTTAGTTATAACTGTCAAAAGGATATTTGGACTCTAAATGAGCTCATTTCTCATTGTATGCAAGAAGAGGAAAGGCTAAAGCAAGAGAAGACAAAGATGCTCATTTGGTAACTACCTCAAAAAACAAGAACTTGAAAAGAAAGAAGGGTAAGGAATCTGCAGGTGCCGCACCACAAAAGAAACAACAGAAGCAACAGGATAAGGCTTTTGCCTGTTTTTTCTGTGCAAGTACTGCACACAAGAAAAAGGATTGTACCAAATATCACTCATGGTGTGCAAAGAAAGGTACATTTCTTGCTTTGGTTTGTTCTGAGGTTAATTTAACTTCGGTACCTATACTCACTTGGTGGCTAGATTCTGGTGCTACTACTCACATCAGTGTGTCTATGCAGGGTTGCCTGAGCTACCGAAAGTCAGTTGATGGTGAAAGATACATTTATGTGGGCGATGGTAAAGCGGTAGAAGTTGAGGCTATTGGAATTTTTAGGTTATCGTTAAAGACCAGTTATTGTTTGGATTAGAATGAGACTTATGTTGTACTGTCATTTAGATGGAATTTAGTTTCTATTTCTGCATTGGAAAATTTTGGTTACTCTTGTTCATTTGGAAATGGTCAATTTAGTCCTTTTCAAGATTCAATACTTGTTGGTATCAGTTCTTTATCATTTGTTGATAACCTATATTTGATTAATACGGTTGCCTCATATAATGAAACTTTGCGTGTATGTAGAGGTATAAAGCGAAAATTAACCTATGAGAATTCTGCTTCATTATGGCACAATCGTTTAAGGCATAGCTCTGATACCACTTGATAGAATCGAATTCCTCATGGTGAAAACCAATCACAAAACAATCATGTCAAATCATCAAGAGTACTTAGATCCATTATGGAAGCATACCTAGATCCATGAGAACAATGTGATTCTTGAGTCTTACGGTTATCCGTCTTCCAAGTCAATATGTACGTTTGTTTTCTCTCAAGAACCGTCTCTTCTCTAACTGATGGGATATCCAAAAAGACAATTGTTCATATAACTTAGGAACCATAACTCTAATTTCTTATATAATTGGTCTTATTTCTATTTTAGCCCATCATAAAATAGAAATCAGACTATTAGATTTCTATACATTAAAGTTCATACTTTATTAGATGTCAAATAGCCCAAAGCCTTTAACCTTAATAGATCACTTTAACCGGGCTTAACTTTATGATAGCTCATAATATACAATTAATTTATATATTCATTGTTACTGATATGGATATCGTTTATGGAATGTACTATAAATTCTCATTCAGTATTTAGAATATTAGCTCAATTATAGACTTGATTTTAGGCTTGTTAATTACCTTACATTTAGGCCTAATTATAGGCTTGTATACAAGGAAAATAGGACTGTATATAAGGCTAGCTCTCTGCCTTTATCGTATACACTGATATACAAAAATTCTTCAAACTCTTTCCCTCTTCTCATTATTTTACATGGTATCAGAGCTTTGATCAAATATGGCTCTTGTTCCTCACTCTTCATCGTCTTCTTTCCCCTCTAATACGTCCATCAATTCTTCTTCTTCCTTCTCCGTTAAATTAAATTCAACTAACTATCTTGTGTGGAAAACCCAACTTGGCCCTATCTTAAACGTTCAAGATTTGCACGGTTTCATTGATGGAACAAAACCATCACCTTCTAAAACCATCCCTACCTCATATTCAAATCCCACTCCAAAACCAAATCCAGAATTTGTGGAATGGTTCAAAAAAGACCAGTTCCTTCAATCTTGGCTACTGGCATCCTTAACTGAGGAGGTGTACCCCCTCATCATTGGCCTTAATTCTTCTTTTGAGGTCTGGCAGGCTCTATCCAATGCCTTTAGTGCAATTTCCATGAATCGTCAACTCCAATTGCATATCGAACTTCAAGAACTCCGCAAAAATGACCTCTCTATTTCGGCCTATCTCTAAAAGGCTAAATCCCTAGCTGATCAACTTAGCACTGCTGGTCGTCCTCTTTCTACTACTGAATTCAACGCTATCATATATAGAAATCTTGGTTTTGAATTTCATGCCATCATTACCAATCTGAATCTTCACCCAGAGCCAGTCTCCTTTTATGAGCTCCATGGTCATTTGGTTGCCCATGAACTTCTTCTCAAAAATCTTCATTAGCCTATGGCGAATCTAAGTTTGACGAGTAATGCACCTCTTCTTCCCACTCCAACATCTAGACCACGGTCCTCTGCTCCTTCTACAAATCAAGGCAATTTCAATCATCGTGTCACTTGTCAAATCTGTGGGAAGCTGAATCATTCAGCCTTGACATGTCGTCGACGTTACAATCGTGACAACAATGGGAGCAATACTTCTGCTCATTCCTCGTATGCTCCTCGCCCTCCGTATCGTCCTAATCTGGATCGCAATCAATCTCCCACAGTACACATGGCTCACACACAATCTCCTACTTCTGCACAAGTCTCCTGGTTCCCTGATACAGCGGCAAATTATCATGTTGCTACTGACTCTCAGACTATGACTGCCATAAATGAATACACCGGTAATGATCAAGTTTATGTGGGTAATGGACAAGGTCTGAAAATCTCTCATCTTGGTACTAGTTATCTTTCTTCTCCTGATTGCACTCTTAAATTGAATAATGTTTTATATGTTCCTGATATTACCAAAAATTTGTTATCTGTCCAAAAATTTACCTCTGACAATTCTGTTTTCTTTGAATTTTGGCCACACTATTTTGTAATCAAGGACCAGTGCACCAAGAGGATTCTGATGCAAGGCGCATTTACAAGTTGACAAATCTTCATCCAACAGCTCATCAAGCCACTGTGGCTCCTTCAATGGACGACTGGCATAGACGTCTAGGTCATTCAAACATTTTTAAGTTATCTGCTTTGTTAAAACAAAATAAATTTTTATTTCGGATTCTTCGGTAACTCCTTGTTCTAGTTGTCGTTTAGGTAATTTATCTCGTGTTTTATTAGCTTCTAAAGAACATACAAGTTCAAAGCCATTTGATGTTATTTTTCTGATGTCTGTGGTCCTACTCCTGTCCAATCCAGTATAGGTCATCGTTACTTTTTCATCTTTGTTCATGATTTTACGCGATTTACTTGGATATATTTTATGAAAGCCAAAAGTGAAATTTTTGACATTTGTTTGCTATTTGAACAGCTTATCAAATGTCAATTTGGTAAAAATATTCTTGCTTTTCACTCAGATTGGCGTGGCAAATATCAACGTTTACACCAATATTTTCAAGAAAAGGGCATTAATCATAGAATTGCCTGCCCATACACACATGAGCAAAATGGTACTGCCGAAAGAAAAATTCGCCACTTAGTTGATACTGGCTTAACCCTTTTAGCTCACGCTCACTTACCTTTGAAATACTGGAACTACACTCTTGAACAAAGTGCCATGATTATCAATATCTTACCATCTGATGTTTTACATAAAATTTCACCCTTTTTCAAATTATTTTCTAAGCATCAAAATTATTTATCTATTCACCTTTTTGGTTGCAGTGTTTTTCCACTTCTTCGTCCGTATAATAATCATAAATTTAATTTTCGGACTACAGAATGTGTTTACTTAGGACAAAGTCCCTTTTATTCAGCTTATCGATGTCTAGATTACAAAATAGGGCGTGTCTACTTAGCCAAACATGTTCATTTTCACACTCAAACGTTTCCTTATGTCAGTCGGCCTACCACTTCTTCTCTGGAGCCACAAGCGGATCCCACTTGGCTCACTGTCACTTGTACACTGCCGGCCTCATATAGTCCTTCATCAAGTACTTCTTTGTCTTCAACTTCTACTCCTTCTCCATCTCCCTCCCTATCCAACACACCTATGCAAAGTTCTTCTTCACCACAATCCTCTCTAACTAAAACTAATTTATCTCCTTCCTTATCTCAATCATCCACCGACTTACAACTACTAGTTGATCTCTCTTCCTATCCAAATGATCTCAGACCTGAACCACATATTCTACCACCTAACCCAATACCCAATAACCCCAACACATCACAACCTCCTCCTCCCGACACACTTAATCTGCCTAAGACCGCTCCTCCCTTAACCCGTACCCACTCCATGAAACTTCGGCCTAACCCACCACGTAAACATGTCTTTGCTGCCACCACGTCACCTACCCAAGAACCAAAAACATTTATTCAAGCTAATAAATTTCAGGAATGGAAAGATGCTATGCAGCATGAAATTTCAGCTTTGCTCCAAAATCGGACTTGGGTATTGGTTTCCCGACCTCCCAATGTTAACATCATTCAAAACAAATGGATCTACCGGGTTAAGAGGTATTCCAATGGCACCATTGAACGCTACAAAGCTCGTCTTGTAGCAAAGGGATTTACACAACAAACGGGCATCAACTATAAAGAGACTTTTTCCCTAGTTGTTAAATTCACCACAATCCGTCTCATCATGTCTATTGCAATTTCGCATCAGTGGGAGACACGATAGTTAGATATATCAAATGCCTTTCTCCATGGTTTCTTGGATACAGATTTATACATGGAGCAGCCGAAAGGTTTTGTTGATCAAAGGCGGCCTAATCATGTTTGTAAACTTCAGAAATTGCTTTATGGCCTTAAGTAAGCTCCACGTGTCTGGTTTGAGAGACTCAAAGCTTTTATGGCCTCTTCTCAATTTCAGCAAACTAAGGCTGATCATTCATTATTTGTGTACACTAAAGGACCTCACAAGCTATTTGTCCTTGTTTATGTTGACGATATTCTTGTTACAGGTTCAGATTCTTCTCTCATTGAGTGGTTTGTTTCCCAATTGGTCGCTACCTTCCCTGTTCATGATCTTGGCGATATTCATTACTTCCTTGGTATTGAAATAACATGACTGATTGATGGCTACCTTCTTTCTCCAAGTAAATAAATTGCTGAAATACTTCAAGCGACACACATGTTAGATTCCAAACCTTGTCACACACCAATGGCTACTACTCCAAATTTGAGCAGATCTATGGGAGAGGTGTTGCCTTCGTCTAAAGAGTATCGCCAAGTGGTTGGGGCGCGTCAGTATCTCACTCTCACAAGCCAGATATTGCATTCGTCGTCAACAAGTTGGCTCAGTTTTTACATTGTGCAACTGACATCCATTGGCAGGTTTGTAAACGGTTGCTGCATTATTTACAAGGCACTTCTAATAATGGTCTTTGGCTTCGTCCATCCACTGCTCTCTCAATTCAGTATTATTCAGATAGTGACTGGGCGGGCTGTCCTGATGATCGTCGTTCCACTGGTAGGTATTTAGTGTATTTTGGTGGGAATCTCATATCTTGGTCTAGTAAGAAACAACCCACTATTGCTAGATCAAGTACAGAGAGTGAATATAAAGCATTGGCTAATGCTACCGCAGAACTTATGTGGTTACGTACACTGCTTCGAGAAATTGGCTATCTTCCTTTGCAACCTGCTACCTTGTGGTATGATAATGTGAGTGCCATTTACCTCACTTCGAATCCGGTATTCCATGCTCGAACAAAGCATGTCGAGATTGATTACCATTTTATTCGGGATCAAATACGCCAGGGCACTGTGCAAATTCGGTTCACTAAAAGTTCGGATTAAATTACAGATATATTGACAAAATTGTTGGGACAAATTCTCTTTTCATCCCATTTGCGCAAGCTTCGCCTATGGAAATCCGCTGCTTCGCTTGAGGGGGGCTGTTACTGATATTTATATCGTTTATGGAATGTACTATAAATTCTCATTCAGTATTTAGAATATTAGCTCAATTATAGAGTTGATTTTATGCTTGTTAATTACCTTACATTTAGGCCTAATTATAGGCTTGTATACAAGGAAAATAAGACTGTACATAAGGCTGGCTCTCTGCCTTTATCGTATACACTGATATACAAAAATTCTTCAAACTCTTTCCCTCTTCTCATTATTTTACATTCATATGTGTATATATATATGTACCAACACGTTGGATTAAATCCAACAGTCCTAACTTTAGATTGTCAAATCTTGATCATTTGGTCCAAACATTGCCAACCCTACTAGAGGCACCTCTTTAATGTGGCGTGCAACAATAAAATCTATGAATAAACTCCAAGTATGCAATGCAAGTGAAGTTGGCTGAGATTTAGACGTTGTCGCTTATAAGATTTGGAGGATGATGGGATGGATAGGAGAATGAATTCACACTACTTTGTAATAAAATCTTACTTTCCTAGGCCGGGATAACATATTCGCTCCTCACCCTTAGAGGTATCTACTTCCGATACTCTCACGTATATTGAATTTCTCCCTCATCTTTTGAAAGTCCCATCTTCTTGAGCTTATTAGGACGGGATCTTGCTTTGATGTTGTCATCATAATCCCCATGCAGTGAGTTCGACGAAGAATTTTTCAACCGAAGTCTCTTTCCAAATTCGACGTTCTCATGTTCATAAGATATCCTAATTTGGTTCTCAATTGCCACAGCACCAATTGACCTTTTTAACTCAAGATTGTTATTTATATGGATGGAAGCGACTAAGTGGACATCACTAAAGAAAGAATCGCTGGAGTTTGCTCCTCTACTCAAACTAATCATATCCTTACTACTCTTGATATCATAAATAGAGGAAAAAGAATTTGGCATTACTTCCAAAATGTGATAGGTCTATCTAATACTTGAAATGATCTTCCTTTCCTCTAAAATAGGTGTATTAAAGATAACAGGGATGACTTGCTCTGAAAATAACAAGCTAAAACTCTAAAGAATAGTGAAATTTAATATTTCTTATGCATATCTTGCTTTATATAAGGAGAGTTAACGGTATCATTGGCTGATATGAAGAGACACTTAAGATGGCTTGCATTTGAGAAGTTTTAATTGGGTTGGATATTTAAAGATGTCTTTGTCCAACCTAAAAGATGTTTTCACATTAGAGAAATAACGTCCAAACCAAAAAGAAGAAGGCTGTTATTTACAACTCTCATTCAGTCATTTTGATACATCCTCAATATAGGAGCATGAAGAGGGTTCGATTTATTGAGATTAGTCTAAGGGCCCATTTGGTTGAGCTTTTATCAGTAGAGCTTTTATCAGTAGAGCTTTTCTGAGAAAAGCTTTTTTTTAAAGCCAGTTGACTGTTTGACTGTCAATTAAAAAAACAACTTTTTTAAAAGAGCTTCATACAGTAGACTGTTTGGCAACATAAAAATAAAAAGCACTTTTATTAATTGTAACTATATTTTATTTTATAATAAAATTATTTATGCTACATAATTTTTAAAGTATACCAATATGCAAATTACCATCTTTCACCCTCACAAGTAATTCTGCAAATTGTTTTTAAAAATTTTTATCAGCCTCACAATCAAAAGCCGTGCAATAATATAGTTTACAGTTGGTTGGTTTTAACACTCATAATAATATAAGCATCATTTACAGTACTGTGCAACTTTTGACTGGAATTTGTTTAAATTATAAGCATCATTTTGTTCACGTCTGCGTTGTTCAACGCAGACCATGCAGACGAAGGTCTGCGTTGAACAACGCAGACCTTCCGTCTACGTGTTTCACGCAGACCAGGCAGACGAAGGTCTGCGTTGAACATGCAGACGATCGACGTCTGCGTTAAAAACGCAGACGTCGAACGCAGACCTTCTGCGTCGACGTCTGCCTTCAACGCAGAAAAATAAATGTTTAGGACAAATAAAAATATAAAGAAGCTAACATGAGAAGATGAGAGGCAACGATGAGCAAAAGAAACAAATGCGGACGTCGAACGCAGACCTTCTGCGTTTCAACGCAGAAAAATAAATGTTTAGGACAAATAAAAATATAAAGAAGCTAACCAGAGAAGATGAGAGGCAACGATGAGCAGAAGAAACAAAAAGTCGGCTAATGGTATAGAGAAACAGAAAAGACAGTATTTTGAGAGGTTTTCTTTATGTAAGTGACGGGAAGTGGGGGAAAAAAGAGCTTTTCGAAAAAGCTAAAATTTGAGCTTTTTTGAAAAAGCTCCAAATTTTAGCTTTTAAAAAAGCTGTATTTGAGCTTTTAAAAAAGCTGTTTCTACTCCAAAAGTGCTTTTGAAATTTACGGCCAAACACCTACTTTTTCCTTAAAATAGCTTTTGCGGTAGATAAAAGTGCTTTTGGACCCTCCAAAAGCTGAACCAAGCAAGGGCTAAATCTAAGGCAGAGTTATCCCTGATGGTCACTTGCACATTATCTCTATATTTTTATCCTTAGGCTTGTTTCTAACTTTCTACCAAGCCTTTTAGAGGTCCTAAAGATATTGAATAGATTAAACCTGTTTTAAGTACGAGGATATGATCGAGGTAGATAAGAGCTAATCCATATAAAAAGATAGAATCTCATGATTCCATCTGAAAATGAATTATTCCTCATAATCTTAGAATAATTGGATTGCAATTCTACTACTAGAAGAATCATTTATATAATGGAGGCTATGCAAGGTTAAAATATACATTCATATATTCATTCTGGTTCTGTCCGATTCTGATGGGGCTGGACGCTGTTGCTTGGATCCATGAGACTGGTTGACTTTGGCTCAGAAATACCTGCAAAACAATAAGGCACACCGGGGGTTGGCTGC
>JAOSBL010000009.1:17546291-17556426 GCA_027568915.1 Erythroxylum roraimae
ACTTCCGTCTGCTTTTTCTACTTAGCTTCCGTCTGCTTTTCAAATCTGCTTCCGTCTGCTTTTTCTACTTAGCTTCCCTCTGCTTTTCAATTCGTCTTTTTTTGTTTATCATCAAAATTATTAATCGTGAAGTCATTTTGACTTAACAAGTGTGCTTTACTTGGCTCATCTTTTTCTTTTCTTACTAATGCATATAGGATTCCATGGAAAGGATTGTGGATCACGGTGGAGAAGAATGCTTTTTTTTCTAAATTTTTGCAATAAATAAATCACAGTGGAGGAGCCTGTTTTTTCTTTAAGTGAGAAATAAAGTATTCTCTATTGATCTTGGTTAGTATTATATTAGACTTTAACATCCCAATTATGCCTCTTATTTTCTGTATTTGCTTGTTTTCTAAGCTAAGTCCTCAGAATTTACCAAAGACTCTGCTCCAAGTAGTGCTTTGTAGTCATTTCAATGTTATGGTTTCGTAAAAGAAGGCACTTATTAATTGTTCTCGATTAAGGATAAAGAGAGGAAAAGAATAGACATAGCACCAGAAATTGTGATTAAGACTGATTTCTGTAACGAATAGAAAAGTAACAAACTTTCAAGCATGCCGCTTTATGACTATCCACACAGTTTCCTCGTTTACTAAATCTTCATCTAATAAGGATGCTAAACAACATATTCCTTAAATGCAGAGAAAAGAACTGATGTTCTGAAATTAATTCTCCACACATGCTACAAGGTATCTCTTTTGTTCTTGGGAAATTTAACAAATTTGTTGAATGGTTTGCTATTGCAAGCGAATTACATGCATTCATCTTCTTTTAGACACAAAGATGATCCGGCATAGAACAATTCGAAAGAACTACAACCCTGGAAACAAACCAGTAGCAGAGCACACAAATTCATCTAAGGTAATGGAAAAAGTAATTAAATGTTTTCCTTTGCTCCAATAAAAAGCTCAGAATTCCTGCTAACGTCAGTACAGAAATAGGGTATCTCACATCAGTCAAGATTGTTCCAAGGATAATAAGGTATGTAATTAACAATCAAATGGGTTATTCATCAACACCTCGTTCATTGGCTGAATCACTAGAAGCAACGAAGAGCGGTGATATGGTGCACTTATGTAATATACTTCCCATGAAAGGGATGAAGAAGGAAACAAATGAATAAACTTGAAGTTTCATTGACTCTTATCTCTTTCAATTCAATATCGAAAAACAGTTCAATAGGTATATGTTAACATTCGACACAAGGTGCAGCACCTAATCATTCTTCCAAGCATACAAGACAAGAGAAAAGCCAAGACCTCGTAACTGGTAATCTTTGAATCGCTGAGAGTGAGACAAGGTCAATACAGAGGGATCAAAAATGGATTGGTTGGACCGCAGTTTCTCCACAGACAAGGAAGTTTTGAACATGAAAACTGCATTGCCTATAGCATTACCAAACAGCCAATTATGGACATCCCAGAAAACTTCAACTGGTATCCCGTCCACCAATATGGTTTGGTTGCCCCTGAACTTCCACTTTAGCCTCTTCACTTGCATTACCATCTTACTGTCAATACGGATCACGAGGGATGGATCCTTAAGATCGACAGTATCACACTCAATCATGATATCATGCAGCTGCCCCCAACCACAGAATTGAGCTTTTGCACCAAAACACTTCTTCCCAAGTATGTGCTCCCTCTTGGCAATTAAATTTGCACCTGAATGCATTGGGATATTGCCAATTTTCTTGTATGCTTCCTTCTTCATATCCCCAAGAAGTAACACCATTTCTTGGTTAAATGCAATGGCCAAATAAAATCCTTCCAGGGGCTCAGGCCCTGAACCAAATTTAGCATTTGATACGTCCCAGTAGATATCAATCTTATCAGAATCGACCTCTAAATTTTTGCACCCTTTTCTCTTAGAGAACAACCATGGTTTTATATCAACTTTACAGAGAGATTGACAGGATGAATCATCGATTGTGACACCAAAGCTTTGACCCATTAGATTCTTGGTCCAAGAAACCGTAATCAAGCAAGAACGGGCACGCAATTTACATTGATATAAACAAGTGACCAAGTTTTGAGCAGCTTTACTGGCCCCTGAAGACGAGGAATCAGCAACTTGAACACCGGTTTCACCAAAACAAGAAGGGAAGTCCCTCATTTTTCCCACAAGACAAGACCTTTTTTTCCTACAACACTTCCCTCTAGCTAGGAACAAAACAACCGGAAATATTAGTACCTCAAGTAAATTGAAGATGAAAGCAAAATCCCATCTTTAATATCCTCCAAAAGTTGGCATCTTGCTACTCTTGACTCCATCCAGATGTCTGATTTCTGCTGCCCACATCAGGATAAGACTCAGCTAGAGAGACAAAGGCCTTAGATTTGCTTTGGCATTCCTGTGCGCACAAAAATAACCAAATAAACTATAGAGTATGATAGAGTTACAAAGACGAATGAGTAGAGGAGTGAAGGAGAGACGAAGTCGGGTCACATGGAACGGAAGAGCAAAGCAAAAGAAGGCAGCTGTCTAATCGCTGGAAAAAGAAAAAAAAAAAACTGAAGACTGGTTAATATACACAAAAAGAAACTAAAAAGGGTATCGGGTCTCTCTCCATCTTTTTTCACTCACGCGCATATGCATTCATGAAATTTACTAATCATTAAGGCTTTGTCCATTATTGAAAGAATCATAATACCCCTGCCCTTTAACTGACACTACACATGCATTTATTTAAAGGTGAATAAATCAAAGCTTAAAGCTTGCTAAGCATTCTCTATTTCCCCTAACTTGTGCAGATCTTTCCCTTTCTCTCTCTAATTATGTTTCCTTTACTTGTGTGGCCTGCCACCTTTTTCCTACGTAAGACAAATGGTACCATGGCAGTGGGAATTCTAAGTGTAAGATATGAGTAATTTAAAGGAATAGGAATGTTGAAAAGGCCGAGCTTTCTATGGAACTGTAAAGTGGGCGGTTGTGTTCAACTGGCAACCAATTGAAACTACCAAACGTAGAATGGATCTAAGTCGTATTCCGGTGTTTGGGGCTTCCACTTTCCAATTGGCAGATATGGTTATATATTATTAAAAAATATATTAAATTAAACACAACACAAACTCACTCAACTGCTAATTTGACTGGAGTCTCTACAAGTGCTTTCAGTTTTTCTGAATGTTCTGCTTTGGTGTTGTGTCAACACTTGTGTTAGTTAAATCGCTGTCTTGAAGCAGTCTTAGTAGCCTAATTTGAATATAATGTCTATGGTCATTTTATTGCTTAACAGGGACGTTTTACAAGGAAACTAAGTTCCCTTTTGAATCCGCAAACACTTCCTTTTGATTCTGTTCTATGTTGAATTTATGAGCGACACATCCACTGGGGTCGCTTTCGCCTTGCTTTGTGTGGATCATGCCCTTAAATATAGCGGGTCAAGTGGCTGGGTTGGCAGGCTTGGCGGGTTGGCCGTGGCTTGCTCCACTTCGAGATGCCAATATGATAGACATCGTTTAGGATAACGATTTGTTATTTAGGGTAAATGATATAAACGATTTTGTTTATTTTTAAAAACATATTTTATTATCTTAAATTGATTAAAAAATTTATTATTTTATTGCAATTGTATCGTATTATTTTTAATAAAGTCAAGTTAGAATAATTATACAAACACCACATATATTTAAAAGTCAATCGCAAAATAATATATTCAAGAATATCTATTTTTCTTTTATATAAATCGTATAATAACATAAATTCTTTGATTGCTCCCACTTTTAAAAAGAGTAATTATTCTATAAGGATAAAAAGTTGAGTTTATTGCAAACAAAAACAGTTGATTGTTGGGGAGGATATGTTTCATTTTCATTTGATATGTGGAAAAGAGGATTGATGGTCAACTCTTGAATGGTTGTAATGCTATAATTGGATTGGTATTAATCACTTCTTCGCCACTTGGCAAATAGCAACAAGTTCCTGGTTGAGTTTGGACCCATTGTCTTGGAGTTTGCAATCAATGGCCAAGCAAACTTATGCGTATAGCTATAGCTTAAAGATTAATTTGGTTGTGTGATCAAGAAACACTAATTATGTTGTCAAATTCATGATATTACAAGTAATCTTTTTTGTATAAAACGACAATAGTTACAAAGATAAAAGCAATAAAGGATAATAATTCGACAAGGAGAATGATAAGAATTGAATTTATTTAAAAAATGTAATGACATTTTTTGTAGATAATTACTAATACGAGGATAAAATTAATTAGGACAAAAAGGGTTCAAAGAAAAAGAGCGTGCTCTTGGTGGTTAAATTGAATGAATGTGTCTCACAGTAAAGATTGAACAATGGACATAAGATTACGTATTATTAGATTTTTTTCAAATTTCATGTATCACTAGATTAATATTGGATATTGTTGTGAAAATTGAACGAGGCCTCTGTTGTTTTCTTAATCATTCATTGCTAATTATCTAATCTCATAAAGGAGACTGCTGACCAGCACAAGCTTTTTAAAGCAAGACCCAACATGCTCTGGGCTTCTAACATACAACTGGTTCATCTTCTCATTCGGGTGTGCTATGTCTTTTCATATTGAGAGGGAAAATGGAAGATAATGGGAGGACAGTAGAAAAGAAAAATAAAATCTGAGTCAAGGAATACGATAGCTTTGAAATAGAACGCAACCTTAGTCGTAAAGAGGGGTTCGATGGATGATGGATAGATGAGAAAAAAGGAAATATTGTTGACTCAACTTAAGTAATGTACATGTATACGTACGAATTCAGATTCAAATCTAACATTCCCCATTCCCAATCCATGGAAATGTTACAAACTTCATCTTTGAAAATGATATTTAACGTAAACAACACAAATTAATTTCGTGGATTAAATTTGGTCCTCCTAACCACCATAGCTTTCTCATTAATGTTAAGAACTTCAACTTGATTAATGTTTTTGGGGTGATGACGACATGCATGAAAGACTGAAAATGAAGGTATAACTAATGACGAGTCTCTTGATAAAACAGGCCACAGAGGACCTTCATCGTTTCTTAATTGAGCAAAGGCCACCACCCCATGTGATGAAAACCCCGACTCATCTTCCATACTTGACCAAGCCAATGCTCACGTTCGTATCAACAAACCACGTGATTTTGACATTTTACCCTTGGAACACATCATCCACCAATAATATATATCTCATTTCTCGAGCACAACTGTCATGAAAATTACTTGTCACTCTCGTATTTGTGTCCCAAAGTCCATCACTAGCTTTGTTACCTGATGCATAGACATTTCAGATTGGTGTGTTTATTATCTTCCCATGCAATTTAAGTTTGCTCTTTTCCTACACAAGGTTTATTCATCTTCTCTGAAGAAGGAGAGAAAACATCAAAATTGCAACTCAAAGTAGCAAATGTAATATGTAACAGTACCTTAGTTACATATTCGGGATTGAACGTGAAAGGGCAAGAAACGAAGAAATACGGAAATACTTGATTCGGTCTTTGTAACCTTAAACGAGCTTTCTGAAGCAAAAACGAGCGCGAATCCACCGCCTTCTTTTCGAGAACTACTCTTCGAGACACGAATAAGGTCTTTCTACAATTTTCTCAAAACGAAAGCTCTCTTAACGGGTCAGAAAATCTTTATGATTGATTATATGAGCAACTGTAGGAGACCTTAACCTTTATATATATCATCCATATCGGGCTTTTCTATCACAAGACCGATATGGGTCTAGTTCACACTGATCGGGATCCATTTTCTACACGAACTTTGGCCCATTGATTTAAATCATCTATTGGGCCACTTTATTATCTTTAGTTGGATCAAATTACGTAACTTAACCGATAAGTTATTAAAAAACTGAAAAATGCAATTAATAGTTGTCCAAGACAAAATTGTCTATCATTCTCCCCCTTGGACAAATATTAATTGCAGTTTTGACTCTAATTTAAAAATAGTTTAAAAACTCGGTTAAGTCACGTTACTGAATTAGTCGACTAAGTTTTAAAAAAAAACATTTGATCCAAAGATAACGAAAGTCCATCATTTTGTCCTGCAAGAATTTCGATACCAAAAAGTATCAAATGCATGTGTCATGTGTGACACAGATTCAATACAATCACATATACCTAATACCTCACTAACATGAATGAGAAAATGAAGTGTGGCAAACTAGAATGATACCTTTATGATCTAAATTATATCATCTTCGTTTGTAGGTCTCGATTTCTCTAACTTTATGTTAAACCGCATATGTTAAACTGCATTAAAGAAATCTTGTTTTTTCTCACCGAATGCTAAACAACATTGAAGAAAACTTGTTTCCTCTCACCAAATGCTAAAATGCGTTAGAGAAAACCTTTATGTTCTCCAACTGAATGCTAAACTGCATTAGAGAACCTTTATGGGATTAAAAACTTATATCCCCCTATGTCATGTCAAACTTCATAGATATCCATTTAAAACTATATGCGTCTAAATGACATAAGTACAAGGTCAATCTATATATATGCCTAATGACCTTTAAATGCTTATGATCGACACAAATCTTAAGACTTTTATACATATTATGACAATATATGATAACATGTATTACTGAGAATAAGCGATGATCATCTCTATTGATGAACCATCATACTATCATAACACATCAAAATGTACAAATGTACATGAAGCAAACATAACAATCCCCTAACTAATAGTGTCTAAGGACGTCAAAACATCCATATTGTATACTTGTGTCATAAACACAAGTGGGCGAAGTCCTTTAATTAAAGGATCTACTAACTTTTCCTCAGTCTTTAAGTGCTCCAAATATTAATGTTACCTTTTTGTATCAACACCTTTATGACTAAACAATTGATCTTTAAATGTTAAGACCCTGTGATATCCTTTGTTGTTATTAAACAACATAGTAGCAAGATTATCACAGTATAACCAAATAGGTCTAGCCACTGAATCAACCACAGACAACTCAGAAACTAAGTTTCTGAGTTAAACCGTCTGTGAAGCAGCCCCATAGTATGCACTCTGCATGCATAGTCGAGGAAGTTACCCGTGTCTACTTGACACACTTCCACGACATTGTACCATCTGCAAACTTAAAATTGTAACCTTAAGTGGACCTTCGATCATCCAGACACATAACTAAAACTTGAATCTGAATTTCCTACGAGGTTTAGTCTGTTGACTGTGCTATATGTCAACATATAATCCTTAATTCCCTTTAGTATCTCAACACTCGCTAAACTGCATTCCAATGGTCTACACCTGGATTAACCAGATATTAGCCAAACAGTCAAATAGTGAATGCAATATCCTGCCTAGTACATAGCCGAGCATACATCAGGCTTTCAACCATACTAGAATACAGAACATTCCTCATAACCTCTCTCTTTATTTTATTCTTTGGATATTGTGCGAAAGATTATCTCTCATTATAAGAGATAGGTGCTACGACAGGTTTACTGTTAACTGTATTAAACCTTTATAACACATACTCAATGTATGCATTCTATAAGAGGTCTGATGCGTATTGAGATCTATCCCGATGAATCTGAATACTTAGGACAGAAAATGATGCACCAAGGTCCTTCATGTCAAAGTTCTTGACCAAAAGTTAGTTAACCTCATACAACATGGTGAAGTAATTTGACATGAGTAATATATCATCTACATATTGTAATAGGAAGATAACTTTGCTCTCCCTAACCTTATAGTACAAGCATCTTTTTAATTTTATTTTTCCATAAAGTCGAAAGAGGTCATAACCTCATCAACTATAAGGTATCACTTTTAGGAGGTTTGATATAAACTATATATTGATCTGTATAATGCGCAAACCATGTCAGTTTCATCTGGATCCTAAAATCCTTCAGGTTGTTCCATATAGACCACTTCATAAAAGTCTTTATTCAAGAAAGCAGTTTTGACAACCATCTGATATAACTCTATATCATCATAAGCTACAATTACCTTAATCACTCAAAATGTATCCTACAAGGATACAGGAGAAAAGGTAACATAAAGTCAACCTTTCTCTCTGAGTGAACCATTAGCAACTAAGCGAGCTCATAAATCGTTGAACTTTATCATGAAATCCTTTAGGTCCAAAACTTCATTTACAACTGACGGGTTTGTAGTTTCGATGCAAATTAACTAGCTCCTAGACCTTACTATGCTTCATGGCTTGCAACTCGTCATTCATTGCATTCCACTACACACCCGCATTGGGTCTAGAAACAGCTTTTGTAAAACTAACTATATTCGAAACATGTCTAATATTATAGTCCTGTACACCTGATAGACTATGTAATTAGATGGGATAGCCGGTTGTCTCATTCTGGTGGATTTACCTAACTGCATTAGACCTTGTACGCCTAGGAACCTTTGTATGTACAGATATGGGTTTTTGTTCTTGTATAAGCACGGTACAAAGACCTAGATCAACCGAATCTAACTGTAAGAGTGGTAAGTAAATAATAACTATAGTATCCACCCTGCTATCATCCGAAAGGTCAAAGAGCCCACCATCATCATAGACATTGTATTCCAAAAACTTAGCTGTTTGTGATTTCATTATTCTGGTCCCTCTTTGTCTACAGTAAAAGTTGTAGCTTTAAAGTGGTCAGGATATCTTACTAAATAGTAATGAGCACAATGAGCATGCAATTTATCTTTATAAGGATTACATTACCTTAGTAGGGCAGCCCCATACACGAATGTGTGCAAGGCTAGATTTTCACACTTTTAGATGATCAGGTAGAATAGTCATGTTTTGCATCGACTTCTTCAAGTCCTTTAGGGTGCAGTTATGCTTTCGGCAACATATTATTTTGTTCAGAACTACTCGGCATAATGAATTAAGTCACTATTTCAACTGATTCTAAATATCTGGCAAATGGACCTTTTAAAGTCCCGAAACACCATGTTTGCCATCATATTCTCCTCCATAGTCAAATCTGACTATCTTGATAAATTTTTCCAATTGGTTCTCAACCTTCAGTCTTTAAGCAAGAACACATAACTATAATGGAAATAATCATCAACAAATGTCACAATACATTTAGAATTGCACAATGCAACTGTATAAGGTCTATCGATATCTTTATGTATCAGACTCAACAAGTCAAAAGCATGAGTTGACCTCAATATCCTTATTAGTCAACTTACCTCTGCAACAGTCAACACATGTTCTCAGATCATCATAAAATGCTTTCCTTGATCAATCTCTCAACTTTAGCTCTAGAAATGTGGCTTAAAATTTGATGCCACACCATGTATGACTTCCCATTCATCAGGGTCCTTCATTTCATAACTTGTTTAGCAAGATACAAAGAAGTATTATATAATTGGGGGTAAGTCACATTTTATACAAATTATATGACAAGAAAGTTGTACTATTATGTTTTGCATTAAACAAAAATTGTACAACAGAAGTATTAAATACAAAACATTAACCCTCTTTATCCAAAATTGATCAAAAGATCACATGTAAAATGTGTCATGTAAAACCCAAATGAACCTTACTACAAGATTCAGTACATACATTCCCCATAGATATTACTTTTACTTCTTCATTGTTGTCGACCATCAATTCCTCTTTCCCTTTAATTTGGCTTTATCCTAGATATGAACCACTGCATTGTGGAAGCACCTTGATTAGATATTCCACTATATAGCCACCAAATACTTAATGCGACTATCGCAAATTAGATTTATAAATTGATAAGCCAAGGAGTAACCTGATGGTCTTAGTCTTTCCTTTTAAACCTCATACTACTAGTTTCTTTATGTCCCTAAGACCTTTACCAATACTGGATTGACCAGCGTCAGCATATGGAGAAGATTTTGACTTTCTACTTTTGATCTTAGCGGGCTTCATCTTTGCCTTTCCTTTAGTTGCTTCGAGGGCTGTAGGAGTGGCAAACTTGACTTTCTCCTCCTTAGCAACGCAATAAGCAACCAAAACATTGAAGTCCCATTCCTCATCTAACGAGTAATATGTCATCACCAGATTACTAAACTCTAGAGGGAGTGTATTCAGAGTCTGGTGAACAATGAAGACATCAGGAAGAGGAATATTCAACATTTTCAATCTACTGTGAAGATGAATCATTCTCGATATGTACTCC
>JAOSBL010000009.1:17563484-17573902 GCA_027568915.1 Erythroxylum roraimae
TGTCACGAGGAGGCTGATTGGAACGGGTGAGCTTCGAGATGGAATTTATTACTTCAAGCACATTTATCTATCTATTGCGCTATCTGCTAATACTGGTGCTACACCCTTAACCGTATGGCATCGACGTTTTGGTCATATGCCTTTTGATAAGCTTTCTCTTATTCCTTGCATTTCTGTTCCTACTTGTAAGCTCATTAATAAATGCTGTGATGCTTGTCACCGAGCAAAACAAAGCAGACTTCCTTTTCCTATAAGCTTGAATAGAACTAAAGCTTGTTTTGATTTGGTTCATTGCGACATTTGGGGTCCATACAATACACCTTCTTATACTGGTGCACATTACTTCCTTACTATTGTTGATGATCACTCTAGAGCTACTTGGGTCTATCTTATGAACCGAAAACTTGACACATATTTATTTTTAACAACTTTCTACAATATGGTTGAAACTCAATTTGGACTTAGGATTAAAGGAATTCGTACTGATAATGGCCTTGAATTCACTTCAAAACAAATGCAAGAATTTTTTGCTCATCGTGGTATTATGCATCAATTAACGTGTGTTTACACTTCTCAACAAAATGGCGTTGTTGAACGGAAACATCGCCATTTATTGGAAGTTGCGCGTGCTCTTCGTTTTCACTCTGGTTTGCCTATCTCTTTTTGGGGTGAGTGTGTTCTTACAGCTGCATATCTTATTAATTATATGCCCACACCTATTCTATCCGGTAAGACCCCTTATGAAGTTTTGTTTTCCAAACCACCTACTTTCACACACCTACGTGTTTTTGGGTGTCTTTGCTATGCTCATGAAGTTTCCAAACCTCGTGATAAATTTCAGCCTCGTGCTACTCGCTGTGTATTCATTGGGTATCCTTATGGTACAAAGGGATATCGTGTTTATGATCTTATAACTAAAAAGATTTTTGTCTCGCGCGATGTAGTTTTTTATGAAGAACAATTTCCCTTTCTAACAGACATTCAAACACCCAATCAGGATCCTTCTTTACCTGTTATTTCACTCCCTATTTCTGATAGTCCTGAGCCCACAACTCAATCTCTCGATACTAATACTGATACTGCCCAAGCCCAACCTACTAACAATATCACACCGCCTGCTCGGCCCCAGCGCACTCGACGTGAACCTGCTTATCTTCGAGACTATGTTCATCATACTCAAGTAATAAATCCATCTCACTCTCTGAACCAATCACCTTCCTCAGGTACTTTACATCCTTTACCTAATTTTATTTCCTATGATAGCTTTTCTCCTTCATACTTTGCATTTTTGGCGGCCATCTCTGACACAAATGAGCCTAAAAGTTTTTCTCAGGTTGTTCAAGGCCCAAAATGGTGTACAGCCATGGAACAAGAAATTGCAGCTCTTGAACAAAATCATACTTGGACGTTGACAGAATTACTTGTAGGAAAGAAACCAATTAGCTCCAAGTGGATATTCAAAATCAAGTACAAATTCGATGGTACAATTGAACGCTATAAAGCTCGACTTGTCGCCAGGGGGTACACTCAAGTTGAAGGTCTCGATTATCATGACACCTTTGCCCCTGTTGCAAAATTTGTTACTGTTAGATGCTTACTTGCCGTTGCTGCGATCAACAACTGGGAACTCCATCAACTAGATGTTCATAACGCCTTTCTACATGGTGACCTTCATGAGGAAGTTTATATGTCTCTGCCCCCAGGTTTTGGTATGAAAGGAGACAATCATGTTTGTCGACTTCGAAAGTCTCTTTACGGATTGGAACAAGCTCCACGAAATTGGTTTGCCAAATTCTCAACTGCTCTTCTTCATTTTGGTTTCATACAATCTAAGGCCGACAATTCATTATTTACTGTAACCAAAGACAACAGTTTCCTAGCTGTTCTTGTTTACGTTGATGATCTCATTCTTGCTAGTACTAATTCCTGTCTGTGTCAGAAATTCAAACAATATTTGAACACCTGTTTCCATATTAAAGATCTTGGTTCTTTGAAGTATTTTCTAGGTATTGAAGTGGCTCAATCTCCATCAGGCATATTTCTTTCTCAACGGAAATATGCTCTTGACATTCTCAAGGAATTTGGTATGCTCGGTGCCAAACCTTGCTCGTTCCCTATGGAGCAGGACCATCATTTGACATCGGAATCAGGCTCTCCTCTAAGTGATCCTTTCCAATATCGTCACCTCGTTGGTTGCCTCATCTATCTCACCATTACTCGACCTGAAATCAGCTACTCAGTTCACATTCTCAGCCAATTCATGCAAGACCCTCGGGATGATCATCTTCATGCAGCCATGCGCGTTCTCCGCTACTTGAAGTCAGCTCCTGGACAGGGACTTCTCCTTTCCTCTAATAGTAATGTTCACCTTACTGCCTACTGTGATGCTGATTGGGCTGGTTGCCCCATGACCAGGCGTTCTACCACTGGATATTTCACTATGCTTGGCTCCTCTCCACTTTCTTGGAAAACTAAGAAGCAACCCATCGTATCTCGCTCCTCTGCAGAGGCTGAATATTGTTCTATGGCCGCTGCGACGAGTGAATTACTTTGGCTACGAGTGATTCTTTCTGATTTGGGTGTTCTTCATGATGGCCCAATGACATTATTATGTGACAATCAAGCGGCGCTTCATATTGCTGCTAATCCAGTATACCACGAATGCACCAAACACATTGAAATTGATTGTCACTTTATCCGCGAACGATTACAATCCAATGATATTGAGACTCGTTATGTTCCTTCTCATACTCAACCAGCAGATATCTTCACCAAAGCTTTGGGTCGAGACCAATTTCACCATCTTTTAAGCAAGTTGGGCATTATCAATCCTCATGCTCCAACTTGAGGGGGAGTATTGGATTGAATGTAAATTAGGGATTTGGGATTTGTTAATATCTTCTAGGATTTGTTAGCATCAATTAGAATCATAGTCAACTGTCAAATATGGTAGGTACTGACATCTAGGATTAGACTTCTCCCTCTTCGCAGGCATGACTGAAGCTTGTATATTTGTATATATATTCATCAATAATCAAGGGGCACTCAAGCCTAACAGCTTTATTTTATCACATGGCAAGATTTTCTCTCAGGATTTATCAGGCCAGTTATTAGTAAAGCTTTCTTCAATGAAATGTAAATTTAATGTTAGTTCACTAACGTTATCCAGGGAGGAAGATAGCATCTCACGTGGACCAGGTTCGCATCCCAACTATTTAGCAGTTGTGGTGGAGTTTGAAGATGGAGGCAGTGACCTTGCGGTTGTGGAGTTGGAGGACACTACGTCGTCGACAGAAACTAACGGTAAGCAATGAAGGTAATTGCAATCATTAATGTGTTTATGAAGAAGAACCCAGCATATGCCCTCCTCGCAAGAAATATACAGCAAGTGGGGCTTATGTGTGTTGTGTGGTGCTACCCTGATAAAGAATTAAAGATTAAACATTAAGGAATAAAGAGTGATAAAAGAAGACGATGTGAGTTTAGGAAGGACGAGGAAGCAGTAAAGAAGAATAGTTTAGATTAAATAAATCAAGTTTACCTTTTGAATCTTGCACATGCACATGTACCTTCAATTAATGGGTTATAAGAATTTATAATTTTTTTTATTTTTGACAACATGAATTTTTACTTCAATAAAATTATGTAATTTTGATTAATTAAATTAAATCATTAAAATTTAAATTTTGAAATAAAGTTTAATATTTTATCTTTCAAAATAATAACAAGTATGTTTTTTTTAGTTTGTGACAGTATAAATATTTTATTTTATTAATAGAACAAAATTACATAATAGCAACTAAACAACGGGCCAAAGGCACTGTATAACAACAGAATAAGTAATAAACATAATAGCAGCTCATTGGTGTAAATGTACAAGAATCAGTAACTTGTGAGCATCAAGCATCAGCACCATCAGATCCTTTTGTTGCAAAGGGATCGTGAGTAGGACCAATATCCTGGCCAATATGGCGCTGAACCAGACGCTGCAAATCCGCCATAACCTTGTGTTCACGTTTTGCCTTCTCTTCATAATTGAACATTGCCAATGCGCGCTTGTCCTCCGCACTATACACCTGGTTTTCCTTTCTAATACGAATAGCATTCATTCTCTGGTGCCTACTGCCACTCATTACATACCCCAAGCTCTCAAACTTCTGAATCTCATCAGCAGAAAGACCCACTTCACCTCTACGCGGAATACGCTTTCCTTGTTGTACATATTGCGCGATAGCATCACCTTCACCAGGCCTCAATGCACCACCATAGCTAATTTGCCCCTCAGCTCTTGGTAATGGCATTGGCCCAACAACAGGTTCATTGTCCAAAGCAGGCTTCTTCTGTGCTTCGATCATTTCCTTGAATTTCAAAATTTCTGCGTCAATTTCAGCCTTCCTACCATCATTCACGATTGATTTATTTGATTCATCAATTTCAGAGTCAGAGCTCGCAACCAACTCTGAACTTTCACTCTCTGTTTCCGACCTCCTCCTACTTTTCTTTCTACGTTTAGAAGAATGCCTCCTCTTCTTAGACGTTATGGGCTCATCAGATTCATTTGAATCGGTATCCCTACTCTTTCTTCCCTTTCTTTTTTTAGCTCTCTTACTAGTCTTGCTTCTCCGACTCCTTTTACGTGACTTTCTTCTCCGTATTTGGTCATCTTCAGAATCAGATTCACTCTCACTCCTATCTGATACCGTATCGCTATCCCTCGAACTCCTTCTCTTCTTCTTCTTCAACCTACGATCATCAGACTCGGAGGACTCACTTTCCGACTCACTACTACTTACAGATTTCTCATTATCAGAATCTGATTTTTCTTTTTTATTTCCATCACTCGATATATCTTTCGCTTCTTCACCCGAATCACTCCATATCTCATCAGCCTTGCACTCAAATTCCTCCTCGTTCTCGTTCCTCGGCGGACTGGGAGTAACATTCCAGAAGCAATACTTCATTGACTTTCTCATCTTCTGCCTCTTCAACGTCCTCCGTTCCTCGCGGCTCAATTCCTTCAATTCCTCATCGGACTCCGATTCCGACTTGGTGTAACCGTCGCGTCCCTTGTCGAACCGTTTGGGGAGAGAGTTTAGGATCTGTCTATCCCTAGGGTTCGGGCTCCTCCTTCTTCGAGGGCTAGGGTAATCGGACGAGCTTGAAAGTCGTCGTCCGCGATCAAAATCGCGATGGCCCTCGTCGTAACTGTTGTAGGATGGGCTGCGGCGATCGCGACGGCGGCGGTAGTAAGGGGAGGCGTCGGAATCGGGGGCGTATCGGCCGTTTTGGCGGTATATGCTATTGGGGTTCTCGAAGAGGGGGGCCATTATTGCTGATCAGAAGAAAGCGTGGTCACGAGAAGTCGACGGTCAAATTTTGAAGGGGTAAAATATAGAAAGATCTTAGAGGCGGCGGTCACTTTTAAGTTTTAACATGAGCAATTTTATTAAAACGGAAAAAAGTAGGTTGATTCGACGCCGTTTACCTAGATTTTTTTCACTTGCTTACTCTATGGAACAGTAATAAATACATTGAATTATTTTGTTATGATATTTTTTGAATAAGTTGTATATAATATAATACTATTTATTATATATAATTTTTATTAATATTTTATCAACCCAATCAGGATATAAATTACAAAATAACATATATTTGGTTTATTAAATAAGCTAACAATCCAAATTTGTTTATAATTCTTCCTAATCCGATTGCATAAAATGTGGTTTTGTTTAAATTACAATGGTTGAACTATTACTACCTACTACTACTAGGCTCGTAGTTGTTAGTAAAATAATGGGCTGAGATTTGCTAAAACCCAGCCCATTGTTACCTTAGATTCCCTATTATAAACGAGTCGTCCTCTGAAACGCGAACTTGTTTAGGGTTTTAACTTTTAAGAGATTTTGTTCTCATCCGCCTCAGAGCATAACCAGTCACTTGAACCCTAGCCTCTAGCCGTCATCATGGTGAGTGATTTTCTTCTTCGCTTGAGTTATTTTATCATATCAATGGCAACTAATTTGATTCAATGTTTGTTTTTGTTTCCGGGCACAGTCTCTGGTAACCAATGAAGATTTCCAACACATTCTTCGTGTTCTGAACACGAATGTCGATGGCAAACAGAAAATCATGTTTGCTCTTACATCCATCAAGGGTATCGGTCGTCGCTTCGCCAACATTGTCTGCAAGAAGGCTGACGTCGACATGAACAAGAGGTTTTTGTTTTCTTCTATTTTCGTGCTTACGTTTGCTCTCATTGATCAACTGGAAAATTTAATCTATTATTTCTTATGTGATTAAATTTTTTAGGATTTGATATATCTCTTCTAGCTCTTTTGTTAGTTTCCTGGGGAAATCAATTGGTTAGTTTTTTCCTGGGGAAATCAATTGGTTAGTTGCTTTATGATAATATACGTTGTGAACTTTGGGTTTTGGACACTTGATTTTAACTCTTAGGTTTGATCGCCTGTTATATGTTCGTAAAGCGTTAAGTGTGTTTGATGATTTGCTTTTGGGTCTCGTAGCTGTAGTTTTTGGTTATTCTATTTACGAGGAATATTTTAACTTTGTTCGACCGTCTGGTTTGAATGGAATTACTTGTCGGGTGTCCAATGGATCAACTTTTGGTGTGTGTCTTCTAGAGCTGGTGAACTATCAGCGGAAGAGCTGGATAAGCTTATGGTGATTGTTGCAAATCCTCGGCAGTTCAAGATACCAGACTGGTTCCTCAACAGGCAGAAGGATTACAAAGATGGAAAATATTCCCAAGTTGTGTCCAATGCTTTGGACATGAAGCTGAGAGATGACCTTGAACGCCTCAAGAAGATCAGGTTTACTTTTACTGGATAATTTGGGGATGGGGATCGATTTGTTTAGAAGCTGCCTCAATTTTATAATGCATTATGTTTGCTTGTGTCATTTTGGCACTTGCAGGAACCACCGCGGTCTTCGTCACTATTGGGGTCTTCGTGTCCGAGGGCAGCACACTAAGACCACCGGACGCAGGGGAAAGACTGTTGGTGTCTCCAAGAAGCGGTAGACTTGTGGTCTCTTGCTATACACCCTCTGGTGCTTTTTGGTTGGTGTTAACACCATTTATTTTCTTTTCAGCAAACTTCATATGTCTAGCGTGATAGTAGCTTGTCATTTATTAGTTTGGATGTTACTCCCTGCATTTACTTAGTTGTGGGCAGCCGAGTATTTTTTATGGCTTTTGTTTTATGATTTGGCTACGATATGTGTTTGATTGGTAAAAAAATGTTTTGATTAATGTTGTTATCAGTACTGGTGAAATTAGATACCAGTTTAGATAATTTTTAATTTTATAAAATTGCAAAATAAACTTTTAATATATTGTGATGAATATTGTCAGGATCACTTGAGCTTCTATTTATTTATTTGTAAAAATAAGTATTCTGATACATTTCATTAATTTAATCAGCATTAAAGATTTTAAACTCAATTAGTGTAATGCAAGTGCAATTATGATGGACCTTCTGTTGATTTATTGGATTACTGTACCTTCTACATGTTTAGGGTTTTCAAAAACTAAAATTCGGGAATTTTGGGTCGAACTGATAAACTGGAGGGAAGTCTGGACAACTAAACAGTCGAATAGGATATTCTCAACACTCCTTATTAGATATGATTCCTTTTTTTTTTTTTTTAACTTGGGCAACAGGAACTTTGACCATACAATTTCAAGTAAGATTTGGTCCTAAAACTAATTACCAATAAGTATTGTAGCTCAATAAAATTTATATGTTAATCTTTTTTTTTCTTTTTTCGATATGAAATATTTACATGTGATATTCTTAACACTCTCCCTCACCTGTGAGTTTTTTTTTAAATTACATAATTTAGAGAGGTATATAAACAATCCTCGTTAAGTTGAACTTCTTATTGACGTCAAATAGAGACTATATTTGTGCTTGGATCTGGACTGTGATTTATCCTAAAGTCAATAAGATTGGTTCAAAGTTGTAGTTGATTGAATTTTAAATCGAAATCAAATTTTTAAAAAATTGTCAAACTTTTTAAGTTGAGTCGGAATTGAAATTTTATAAGTTAGTCTAATTTTAATCTCGGATATAAGTAATGAACGTTGTCGTTTTTAAAATAATATTAAATTAAAATTTAAAAATTGAAGTTGGTTAGACAGATCGAGTTTCATGTTGTGTATGCTCGATCGGCGCAAGCTCAAGTCGTGAGGCTCAGTTTGCTCAGACCTCATGCCAGGCTCTTACAGTGGCGACAAAAAAGGAGGAATTGGATTGGACAGTCACACAGTTATTGGACATACGGGAAAGCAGCGGAGGAAGAGACTGGCGAAGTGGTGAGGAACAAAACAAAGGTTAAAACTAAAAAATAATTTAATTTTTATAATTCATTAAATTATTACTTTTATATAATAAATACCGATATTTTACGTGTCAGTTCATACAATTCATTACCTTTTTTTAGTATGATATCATGACTTTGATGGGATTTATATTGAGTAATCACGATTGTGCAGCAACCGCAAAGATTATGTATTCTGGACTGCATTTCATCCAACTATGCAGCAAATCAAAGACGTAAGATCCTTTGTTCTGAAAGTAGGTGTGACCTTTGTTCCGGTACAATCCTGGATGTTCAAATTTTGTGGGCTCCTTTTGTTGAATGAATAGATTTTTATGAAATAGAGTTAAAACAGAACAATGAGAACAAATGATCTGGTCCCAAATCAAAGACTTGAAGCTTCTTTTCAGAGCACTTGCTGATAAAGAGATATTAAAAGATATTAAAGTTGGTGAGGACAACCAATAATGTTTTATTATTATTACAAACTAGTAACAATCATTAGTAAATAAATACCTAAAAAATTACTTTTCTATTGCATTGAAAGTGTTACAAAATCAAAACATGATCAGATTACAACTCATCCTTAGATCATGTCTAACTATACTATGTAACTATTTGGGCATGTTTGGTAAATAAAAATGAAAAGGTGGGAATGGATATGTCACTTGCATTCTTTAATATTTGCTTGTTTGGTTGATAGAAACAGATAAGATAAGGATTGACAAATTTAAAATGAATTTTAAATAATCCTGATTTTTAGACTGACAAATTTAGAATCGATTTTAAATAATTTTGAATTTGTATTCTTAAGATATACGTGGGTATAACATGAAATAATAAAATATATATTTAGACAATACATCATTCTTATTATTATCAACATATCATATCATATCATATTATTTTATTTATTTAATAATTATTTTATTTTATTTTAATAATTTTATATCAAAAAAGTTCATTATGGTTTTTTAATTTTATTCTTATAAAAATCATACACAATTGTTTAAAAATTAATAATTTATTGAATCATTAATGAAAAACGGTAGGGGTGTAGTAGTTTCACAAAAATCTTCGATTTACTGCAGTCGTTTATAGCACAATCAAAATTAGAAAAAAAATTGAAAGCACAAATATAAATCAACACCGAAATTTGGTAACGCAGTTCGACATACTTTGCCTACGTCTGCGGGACCTTCACTCAGCTTAATTCTTTCATTAACGACGATAGTTTATACAAGGCTTTACTAAGCCGATACCACTCAACCCTTGACACTATCCCTCGTCCTCACAACCTGTGAAAGAATTTCACACCCAATAGTACGACCATCTCATACTAACCTCAACAGAGAATTTTCTTAAACAATGTTTAATGATAATGAAACAAAATAAACAACTCAAGAGATAAATAAAATTCAACATAAACAAAAATACTTGAGAAAGAAAAGAAGAACAACTTCCAGATAGGTTAAGCTCCACTGAAATAGGTCTGAAAGTTATCACCATATATTATAGGTTGATTCACACAAATAGTAGTATTAACTCACAACTGCAGCAGGAAGACATCAAGTATGACAGTCCACGCAAACAAGCCTTCACGCAAAATTCAGCAGACCCACACCACGATTAACCTTGGCAGAAATCACACACAATATGCAGAGCAACCCAGCTGTAGGCCATACAACAAAAATCGACACCCAGTCGTTACCACTCCAAGATGTCACATCCACAAAGAAAACAATTAACAACCGTTGTAGCCCAAGATGAAATTATATCAACATAGAGATCCTCACATTAGTGCTTTCATGCATTGTATTTCAATCATCAGAACAAATAGAACATGGTCTCACTTGACACACACCTACGACCAACCCACACTTGGCAAAGACAAAGTCACCCTACGTTAGTGCTGTTGGATCTCGTTTCCGGAACCCAACCTTTTAACAAATTACTATTGAATCATATCCAAACGACCATAATTTTTTTTTGTCAACTGAAACACGAATCGAAAGAACGGAAACAAAGCAAACATCGAAGGATCGAAAGCAAAACGAACTCAACGGAACAAACCC
>JAOSBL010000009.1:17596129-17611276 GCA_027568915.1 Erythroxylum roraimae
TGAGAATGCTGGCAAAGGACGCCAACCGGTCGGCACATTGATTCCCCTCGCGCACAACATGCTGGAGACGAACCTCCGTAGGCCTCCGTAACTCTCCTTTTCTTATTTAAAACCTAGCCTACCCCTTATCTTGTAAAAATTTGTATCTAAAATAAATCTAAATTCTTAAATGAAAATAAATTTCTTAATTGAATTCAAACGCTTGAAGTGAATCTAAATTAGGAGAGCTTTATTTACTGCAATAATATGTTCACTTTTTTAAAATTTGTAAAAAATAATACTTTAATTTGATGTAATCTCTATTTGTCACCCTTTAAAATTAAATAAAAATTATTGATCCTATTTAAATAGCTAAAACAAAAGAGAGAATTTCAGCTATCTTATCACTACCCAGTTCAAATATTTCTGGTAAAGAAATATACAATGTTTTTTTTTTGGACGAAATATATACAATGATGTTGGAATAATTGGGAAAGTTGAAGGGCAAGATGCTAAAAAAAAGAGCTTGTCAAGGTCAACAGATTCTGAATCCCATTTTCGTAAATTCCAACGTCTCCCCGGTGCGGTAGTGTAGAGAAAGAGACAGAGAAAGACCAAGCGTATGTACGTATATATGTACGTATCTGATATGTCATATTTAATTACGACTCTGAAACTCGTTTCAGATCCGTATATTTTGCTCTCTAACTCTAACCCTCTTAGGGGCGATCTGAGCCTCATAACCTTACAATAACACACCTTTTTAATTAGATCTCACTCATCGCTTTCTTTCAGATCTTCGCTACTTCAGTTAGTGGTCGGTAAGTTCATTTCATTTCTCTCCGTTTTGGATTACGTGTGTGGATTCGTATCTGATTTGAAATATGCTGATTGTTTACAGTTTCTGCGAGGGAGGTCTTGTGACCTGGTTGGATCTCTAAAGTTTCAGTGGTTTTGGATCTTATAAACTGGCTTTGAATCTTTGTGCAATTTTGTTTATCTGGGTTATGCTTGATTTGGATCTATCTTGGAGAAGATTTAGAAGCTACTGAGGTAATTTGCTGGATATCTGACCGTAAAGTCTTAGCTTTCTAGTGTGTTAAGTGAGATACTCTGTTTAAAAAGGAGTGTGATAGTTGAATTGGTCAGTTACTCGATTATGGAGACACTCGTTGCGGCGGATCACACGAATCAGTACTATAGCAGGGTTAAAACACATAGTCCTGTTCGATTTGGTTCTTTACCATCTAAACATTTCACAGAGATCAACTGCCGGACTTTTCAGTCTGGCGCTGGTCTACTGCCAACACCCTTTAATAGGAGTATTGTAACCAAACAAGGTCCTTCTTCCCCCAAAACACCGTTTGAAAACATCAATTCATATGCAAGCTCGCATTTTGGTGATAATATTTGCAGTAATACCACCCTAAAAAGCTCTCCAATTCCTATTGGTGCCAAAGCTCCGAGAAAGGAGACTCCTAATGAGGAGCTGTTACCATTCTCTGAGCTTTGGGCTGGTCCTACTTATTCAAACTCTCCTCCCCCAAGTTCTTTGCCAATTCCCAAGTTCTCAATGAAGCCAAAGCGAACTGCATCACTTGATTTTCCTGCACATGACTCTTGCATTGAAGTGCATGTGGTCACAAAATCTGCACCTGTTTCCCCTACGAGGGAATATGATGTTTCTTCAAGCACACTTTTTCTTCATGCTGACTCTGCAACCAAGATTTTGCGTCGGATTCTTAACCTTGATGGTGAAGATGATTGAAAGTTGATGAGCTTTTAGCTCCTGTAAATATGGGTCTTGTTCTCATTAGATTGTATATAGGCAATAAATGGGTCAGCAGTTGGGTTCCGGTTGTGGTTGTTTAGCTTTTGGTTGTGGCAGTGATGACAGTACGAGAAACAGTTATGGCTTTGGTGGGTCAATGATCTCCACTTTTAGTTGGGATAAACTGATAGTGATGTCGAGTCGCCCATTGCTAATTGTTATTTCTCAGCAAGGTGAGTGAAGTATGTTAAGGTTGAACACGGTAATTTGAATTAAGTATGCAACATGGATGGGCGTGAACTCATGTATGTTGGGAACCAGAAAGGTCATTATGAATGAGTGTGAATGCAGGGCAGGATTTCTTCAATGACAGTTGGATGGAGCAACTTATTACTCTTATCCTATTTTGGTCAAAACAAGATTATGTCCATGCTTGGAAGTGTCAATCTGTGCTTATTTTCCTGGTAAAATGTTTATTCTGTCTAGTTTACCAAGCCGAGTAAATTTATCCTAGACTGTATATACTGGGGAATCTTTACTATATTACTCTCAGACAAACCTTATAGCTTTCTGTTTTCTGTTCTTCTCATTGGGTTGCACTGTCTCAATGTCATTGTATTCTTACTAGTTCTTTTGCTAATTTTATCTTGTGTCTTAGTTTCTTAATCTGGTGTTGCATCAACTGGCAGCCAGATTATCTTTTAACTTTACTCTCGTATACTGTTCATTGTTGTCTGATTGACTCCTTAACAATTGAACTCCTCGTCTTGTATATACCTTATCATTTCTTTCCTTTAGTTAGGTTTAACTTGCGCTCTTCAAGGGTGTTTTTCCGCCTCCGCATCTTTTCCGTTTTTAAGAGGGAAAAGATGTTATGTTGGTTCCTTCTGTGTCTTGAGTTTATAAGCTTAGTCCAATCCATGTTGCTTTACCATCTCATAAAGCCAATTAGTTCTTTCTTCCTGGCTTGTTCCTTTGAATGAGAAAGAGGTCCTCGCTTGATCTTGATAAAACATATCATTATTGGAGATTGTTGACAACACCAAGCCTACTAACAAGGTAGTAATTCTCCTGATTCCAATGCTTTTATCATGGTTTCTTATAAGTGGCAATGCTTTGTTCCTCATGTTTTCTTATCTATATGATTCAAGGACCTAATCAGCTTTTATTGGTGGACATGTTCGTGCGGGACGCAGATAGAGTAAGTCTTATGAGGGCCAGTTTGAAGTTTATGGGTGGTGTTTTCTTGTCTAAGAAATGCAAACTGTATGTATCTGGCTTGTAACAGTGGGGTGGTTATATGTAATGTCTGACCATAATTATTCTGAAATGTCGTGTTATGTCCAAACTGTAGTTATTGTTGGGTTCTTCAGTCATTTTATGAAGTTTACGTCATAACATTTATGAATAAAGCTTACTGCTGAATCATAAAATTGCGACATTACCTTAGTGTGCAAATATCCAATTTATATCAAACTCAAGCGCCTGAAGGCAATCGATCTCTGAGGCTTAGTTCGGGCGTTTCGAGAGAACCAAGGCGATGTATCATTTCATACCATCGCATGGCCGATGGTGAATTATTGGGCCAAGCTGGTTCTACTGGTTCATGTTTTGGGTGCGTTTGGGTGAAGATCAGTTCCAAGTTATTTGTTATATGGTCGGTAATTGGTTCTTAATTGAAAACATTTCATCCAAATCCCAGTAGTATTTATTTTCAAGGGAGAAGAACCAATTAGACGACACTAGGGAAACAGATTTTCAACATATCCTCTAAAAGAAATACATGGTATCCAATAGGTGGACGATTAAAAAAAGTGGGTCCTAGCTCAAAAGTCAGCATAGTTCGCTAACCAGTCCGTATAGTGGTTACTCTCATGGTAGATGTGACAATGGACCACCGTCCAGTTACGCGTAAACAGCTCATGAATACCCTAAACAATGGCATTATAAACCGTGGACCAGCTGGTCGAGGAAGAGATGAGCTGAATGGCCACTGTCGAATCTGCTTCTAGCTCAATCCGGCGAAAGCCGAGATTCCATGCAAGCGTGAGCCCTGTATACACCCCCCAGAGTTCCACAGACACCGAAGAGCACCAGCCGAGATTGTGGATGAAACAGCCAAGCCAGTTGCCGAAATTGTCATGGAAGAGTTCGCCTGCTGTAGTCGAGGAGGAAAATCGTTTACACGCTCCATCTGTGTTCAACTTGACCCACACGAAAGGAGGTTTGCACCAACCGATTAATTGCTCGTGGCATGGGCAATGTCTAGGATACGTTGCCCTGCGGTGGACTTGTGGATCTGATCTGCAAAAGACAAAATAACATCAGTCGGTGAGGCAGACCAAATAAAATGAGCGTCAAACAGGGACCCATTATTCCAAGCCCACAAGAACCAACAAGTTGTGCCAAAAACAGTCGACCACTCCAGACCGAACACTCGTCTGTCGGTGCGGAGATTGGAAACGAGCCATTGGTGGATTGGCAGAGTGAAGAACTCAGGAGTAATAAGGTGTGGAGGAAAGGCACTCCACATTTGGCAGGCTCTTACGCAGTCCCGCACCGTGTGTTGCAAGTACTCGTCAAGACCGCAGTAATAACAAGATCCATCTGTAGTGAGGTGTCGACGCACCCTATGTTGATTTGTAAGAAGCCGGTCCTATGCGAGGAGCCATAGGAAGGAACGAATTCGTTGAGGGCCAGGCCAGTGCCAGATGGCCTTCCAAAGTCCATAATCCCCTGTGTCTGCTTGGCCCATAAGCCAGGAGTAAGTAGAAGCTATAGTCAAATGACCTGAATCGAACATTCCCCAGCATAACTTATCTTGTCCTAGGAAAGGCCTCGGGGGGAAGTCACCTGCTACTAACCTGCAGATCTCCATCGAGAGGTAGTCTTGAAAGGCGTCCCAAGTCTAATTACCGTCTGTGTCCAAAAAATGATGGACACTGAGGTTTTGTTCAGGAGCAAAAATAGGGGTGGTGACCTGGTTAATCAGTGGGCCTACGCCCGCGACCCAGGGGTCGAGCCAGACTCTCGTTCAGACACCATTGCCAAGTACCCATTTCGTGCCTTGAATCACGATATGCCAAGCAAACTTAATACCCTTCTAGATCATGGACCCACCCGTGGTGTCAATGGTGTTGGGGAGAGTGCTAGCGTCAAAATTGTACTTAGCAGAGAGAACGCGAACCCATAAAGAGTTAGGCTTTTCAATCAAGGTCCAGCCTAATTTTGCTAGGAAGGCATCATTGGTTTCACGAAGTTTCTGGATGCCCAGACCCCCCATCTCTTTAGGTTTACAGATGTCCGCCCATTTAACTAAAGGAATCCACCTAAATCCACTAGTCGAGCCCCACAAAAATTGGCACGTATGCTAATCCAGTTCGTCGCAAAGTCTGCAAGGCAGTCGGACCATTTGCATAGTGTAATTGGGAAGAGCTGCTATAATAGATTGAGCCAAAGTGAGGCGACCTGCAAATGACAAAAGGTTGGCTGACCAGCTTGTAAGCCTGTGGTGAACCTTGTCCAGAATGTACTGATAAGTTCTTCGGCTCACACATTCGCGCAGTAGGGGAATTCCAAGGTACCGGCCTAAGTCATTGGTCTGAGAGAACCCCAACACACTACATAAATAGCAGGAAGTCGGTGTGGGGATGTTCTTAGAGAAATAACACCGAGATTTATCCTGACTGATATGTTGCCCAGAAGCAACACAGAAAGAATCTAAGGTATGTCGAATAATGTCCACTTGAGGCATGGAGGCCTCAGAGAAAAGGATAAGATCGTCAGCGAAAAATAAGTGAGAGATCAGCGGCCCATTTCTGCTCAATTTGATGGGCTTTCATCGGCCTTGAGTGATTGCTTGCGTAATAGTTTGCCTTAAACGTTCCATACACAACATGAAGAGGTAGGGCGAGAGGGGGTTACCCTGTCGAATACCCCGGGAGGGGTTGAAGGGCTCACTCAGATCTCCATTCCACCTAACTTGGATGGAGACTGTGAAAATGCAATTCATAATGAGATTGATCAACGAAGCGGGCAGGCCCACGTCGAATAACGTATCTTAGATGAAATTCCAAGATAACCGGTCATAGGCTTTCTCCAGATCAACCTTGATGGCCATAATTCCTGTACGTCCGGTTTTCCTTCGCATAGTATGAATGAGTTCTTGAACGATAATGATATTATCCGTAATCAGGCGCTCGGGGACAAAACTGCATTGGGTAGGAGCTACCAGATCGTCGAGGAAGGGTTTGAGGCAATGGACAATGATTTTGGTGATAGCTTTGTAGATCACCGAACAAAAAGCAATCGGTCGGAATTGGTTAATGGACCTGGGGGACAGGGTCTTTGGAATGAGAACTAGGATAGTGCGGTTGAAGCTAGTTTCCCAGGTTTCATGACGGAAGATGCGCTGAAAAAAACTATCAGAGTAGGTCCCACTATATCCCATTGGGATCGGTAGAAGAGCGCAGGAATGCCATCAAAACCCAGAGTCTTGTTAGGATCCATACTGAAAATTGCCGTCTTGATTTTCTCCGGCTCAAGAGGCCGGTCCAAGTCCGTGATGGCTGAAAGGGGAAGACAGGGAAACTGGCCATGGATCAACTGGGCAATAGGATGTGAACTATCCTTCGTGTAAAGAGTCGCGAGGAACTGTTGAGCGTGACGACGGATGGTCGGAGAATCGGACATCACTTTCCCGTGTTCATCCTGTAAGGAAGTAATCTACGCCTTTCGTTGCTTGGCCATAGTGATGGAGTGATAGTATCTTGTGTTCCTGTCCCCCTGGCTAAGCCACTAACAACGGGATTCTTTGATGCCAGTAAAGCTCCTCTTGAATGAGAACTTGTTCCAGTTCTGTGCGAAGTTAAAGCTCGAGATCTTGGAGAAAACTGGACACAATGTTTTCCAGACGATTTTGGATTCCAGCAAGCCGGGTCAGGAGTCGCCTTTTCTTATGGAAGATGTTTCCGAATATGGAACTATTTCACTGATGAAGTCAGTTCGCAAAAGTCTGAATTTCGCGGCTGAAATCTGTACCAGAAGGGGTCCAGTTTTCGCCTTCGAAATGAGGGAAGTCAATATGCGTTAACCAGGCAGATTGAAAGTGAAAGGACCTAGGTTTCAGACTGGGAGGCCCACTATTGGTGAGAGTCATAAGGAGCGGCCGATGGTCCGATTTAAGGAAAGGTAAGTGAGTGACATTGGTGTGGGGAAAAACGGAGTGCCAATCATTCGAACAAAAAGTTCGATCTAACCGTGCGAGAATGTGTTCTCTCCTCCAAGTGAGCCGAGTTTCGGAAAATCCTAAGTCCTGGAGCTAGCAGCTTTGCACACAGTCACGATAATGGAGGTTGACTACGGGTTGTCGTCGGGAACCGCCACGTTTATCCGAGCTCTCGAGTTTGGCATTGAAGTCGCCACCCAAAAGTCAGGATCTGTCAATGATCCAGGCGATTCTCCCCAGTATTGCCATAAAAAGGTTTGAAGGGAATAAGTAGGGCTAGCATAAATGGCCGTGAAGTGAAACATCACTCGGTCTCATTCGATGTAGGCATGCACGAACTGGCGGTGAGCCAATTGGATGCGAACGGTAATGTCCATTCCCCAAAGTAACCAGATGCCTCCCGAGTATCCCGTCGCTTCCACCCTGAAGGAATGAGCAAAGCCCAGCTTCTGAATAATTTTCGTTGCGCGTGGCCCACTAATACGAGGCTCCACAAGAACCAAAAGTCGCGATTTATGGGTTTGAATAAAGTGTTTGATGATGGGCTTGAAGGACCGATCTCCAACCCCTTGGCAGTTCCAGATGAAAATGGACATCGGAATCAAAAAATAAGGTTTAAGCAGTCTGCGTGAGGACTGCACTCTCATCTGGCCCCCGAGAATGAACGGTCAAGTTTTCTTGTGGAGAACCCATGATCTGAGTTACGGTTCGACAATCATTTCCGTGACGGAAGTGGAGAAAGGGACAGGATCTGGTGGTCTCGGAGGGGGTATGAGGTGCAGTTGACTTGTTGAAGTCAAAGCATGGGGCGTCGGGTCTACCGCCTCCATATCCGTACAACCAAATTCAGCAGTTGTGGGTAACTGGATCGAGGGATCTTGTAAGATCACATCGACGTGAGAGGGAATGAAAAGGGCCACATGGGCCAGGAATGGGCTTGGATTGGCTGTTGGGACGTGCGGGGGAGGAGCTTGGGTTGGCTGTGGGTGGGGGCAACTCAACTGGGTGGGCTGCGCAGTTGAGCCCGCACCTTGGGCCTGCTGGGGATCGCGCGACATAGTCTGAAGCGTAAGGGGAGCGGATGCGGTCGTGTTGCGGGCGCTGGTGGTGGTACCATATCTGCCTGGACACGACAAGCATTTCATTTGTGCTACTGAAATCGAGGTGGGATGGAGGGATTTGGAAGCAGCATAGGGAAGACGCGTCGAGTGGAACGGTCGAGGGGTATGGGTGGCTGATGCAGGCACATTTAATCTTGTCTCTAACGGTTCATTGGTTGTCAGTGCTGTGAAATGCGATCCACGCAAGCCGACTGGGAGCGAGTCGTTGGGTCATTGGGGAAGCTGGTGGACGACGAGGACGGCGAGCCACCTGCATCCAGGGGCCGTACTCCTCCTGAAGGAGACTCTCCGAAGCAGACGCATTATTGTTGTCGGGTTAATAGGGTACAGGCGAATTGACGGTGGGCTGGGAATTCGCCAGCGGTCCAACTGGTTTAACGGGGCAAGCAGGTGCTCCATGCCCGACCCATGCATAGGAGAAGCAAATTTGCGGGAGCCCCTCGTATGCTACTCGGATAATCTCACCATCCAACTCAACACAAGGGCGGAGCAACGCACTGAGATCAACATCGACAGCTACCAGAGCGAACTTGCCCTGTTGGGAGAGCTGCATATGGTTATCAATCTTCACGGTTCGACCCACAAGATTTCCCAATGCAGTGAGGATCGAAGGATGATATCTGGCCATAAGGAGATCGGGGAACCTTACCCAAGCCACGACATGCATTATTTTTCCAGCGGATGGCCGCAATTCGGGAAACCACGGCTGAACTGAGAGTGCATTGCCCGCTATGAGCCAGGGCCCCTGCGTAAGGGTATGCACGTAATCAGCTTCCTCCCTGAAATTCACCAGGTAAAAATCGTTTTCAATATCCACAATTTTGACTGGTCCCTGGGGCTTCCACAGCGCAAGTAATTGGGATTTTAGCATAGTGAAACTAATAGTGCGACTGAGAAGTTTGATGCTAACTGCTTTTGCCCAGATGATGTCTAATTGACCTCAGAAGGTATTGGAGAGCTCTAATCCCGTGCCAAATTTTCCTGGAACTACATTAATGTCGCCCTCAGTGACTTCGATGGGCTCCTCGTCAGGCCAATCCATAGAGGGATCGGTGTTGCCTGGCGCTCGAGCTCCAGTAACTACAGCACTGTAGCTTAGCAAGTTGTTCTGTGGAGGTGGTTCAGAGGGAGGGGGATCTTCATCCCTCTCCCGGAAGCAGACTGTTTTTGTCGCCTGGCGGGCAAAAGCAGTCGAAGTACTAGCAGTGGGGTTGAGTTCAGTGGAATGGTGTGTAGGTCTCTTCAATCTAGTTGGTCCGTGCTCTGTTATGAAATTTCGTAACTGAACAAGCCAAGAAAGGGTACAAGATTGTCTGTTCCGTTTTTCCTATTCCTAATCTATTCCCTTACACATTTAGCAATAAATTAATAAGACAGTTAAATGGGTGGTTATCAGGGGAACAAATTTTCTGTTTTCAGCAATCCTATTCCCCTTGTCCCATATTATCTTAGCCATCCAATTTTTTTGGGTTTTATTTATTGAATAGATATATTTTCATAAAAAAGAATAATGAGAACAGGTGATCTGGTCCCAAATATTACAGGGAAGACGAATAGACAATCTCTTCCCTTAAGAAAGTGCGAGTTGTCGGAGAATGAAGTTGAAGGAGTGTGCTATGAAATAAAACTTGATGCAAAATCAAAATAATATGTTAATGATTTAGAAAGCAAAGTGGCATCTTGTAAGTCGGAAAAATAAGAGCTTTTCTTGGCAAGATGTTTCCCGACTTCCTTTCTGATCTATACAAAATAATAGAGTGTATTTTTAGGTCTTTTTGGATGGATAAGAACTTAGGATAGGATGAGACAAGGATTTAGCCTCTTATCCTTCTGTTGGATAACATTAGCTTATTTAAATATGTTTGATAAAAATAGTTGTTTAGTATTAATTGTTTATGCGTAAAATGATATATGAGGGTATGACTTAAAAGAAATTATAAGGACATGAGTATTAGCTGTTTATATTTTAATATTTCTTTGAATATTCTCATAAGAATCTAAAAAGAGTAAAAGAAGTCAACATCATCATTTTCTCCAATATCTTCCATCGAGCCTTAAGAATACCAAAAGAACTTGAGATATCACTAAAATGCCACTGAAAATAAGCTTGAGAATGAGATTGATCGGATCACAGCAAGAGTTTTTCCTTAAATGTAGCACCAACGAATTTAATATGAAATTAGGTTTGTAAAAATGATATCGATTTAATTTCGAATTTAAGGAAGTATAAATTTTTTGTTATTTAAATTTTAATTTTTAAAAATTGAAACTTTTTTTTAATATATTAAATTAAAATAAAATTATTTTGAAAAAAGTTGTTTATATTAATCTCTTAAAATTTAAACTCAGATCAAAATAATTAATTTAAATTTGACTTGTTAAATTTAGATTAAATTGAATTAAATTAAACACAATATACAAGTGATAATAATATTATATACTAAATATTGATATAAAAAGGGACCAAAATATCGGGTCTATACAAAAATAATTAATGTAATATAATTAGAGATAACAAATTTAAAAGTATTTATTTTTAAATTTTTTAAATTAAATATTTTAAAATTTTAATTTAATAACTAACTTTTTAAAATTTGTATAAATTAAGTCAAATTTATATCTCTATTTCTATTTCTGTCTCTGTCTTTATTTCTTTGAGTAATTTGTAATAACTTTTGGATATAATAGTCTTTTAGTCCTTTAATTTCTTAGCCGTTGGAGAAAAATGCTCCTCATAGTAGCATTTTCAAAATTAGCTGATTGAGTTCAATCCGCTGATCTAATCAGCTGATTATCAAAAATAATTATCAACGGTTTAACATGGTCAAATAGTTAAAACCTTTCAATCCGTCAAAAAATAGCTGATAAGTCATTTACCAAATAAGGCCACAATGTTTAACCAATTTTTTAGTGTTTAAATTTTAAGGAGTTAGTAAACTCTAACATAATAATAATGTTACGACAAATGTAATATATTGAAAAATAAATATGGCATTAAAAAATAATTTTGATCTTTTTATATATAGGAGGGAAAAGATCTTAACCTTAAAACATTTTGACCAATGATAAGCATGTCTTCAATGTAAAGCAATAAAATAATAAAATTATCATTAGAAAATTTCTATACAAAAACATAATGGTTAAATGAAGTCTCCTTGAAGCCTTGCTTTCTCAAAGCAGAATCAAAATTTTTATACACTACCTTGATGCTTGTTTCAAATCATACATATTCTTCCTCAATTTAAAAACATAAGTTTCTTGTCCTTTGACTCCAAAGCTTCTAGTTTCTACACATAAATTTTTACATTCAAATCACCAATGGAGAAAAGTATTCTTTACATCCATATGCTTAACCTCAAAGTTGAGGCATGTTACTAAACTCAACATAAACCAGAGAGATAATATCTTCACAACTATAGAAAATATTTCATCAAAATCAACCCCTATATTCTAGCTAAAGCCTTTGATAATTAATCTAACTTCATATCATGGCAAATGCCATCATCATGCATCTTTTTAAAAATTCAATAATTCGTCAAAGCTCTTCAGTCCTTAGGTAGCTTAACCAAATCAATAATTTGATTATCATGCTTTCATTTCATTTTTCATAGCTTTTAACCATTGCTCCTTATGCTCACTGCTCATGGCTTCCTTAAAGATTTTAAGTTCCCCCCCCCCCCATTATTGACTAGTACATACTCATAAGTAGGGTAATGTGACTAGGATTTTTCTCTCTAATATATCCCCTAAAAGAAGTCTCTAGAGCCTATTTAATTGTTTTCTATACATTTATTAGTTGCTAACTAACCACAATATCATGTACTAGAGCATTCAAAGTGTCTACACCTTGGAAAGGAGGATGATTTTAAGTTATTTGCACTAATCATTATGCACTTGGTCACCATTTTCATTGATATCTTAGATCTCAACATCTTGAAGGCTATCTTCAACTGCATTTGGTGCGTCAATTAAATAAACTGGCTCAATGTCAGTCAAACTCCCATTGTTTTAAGGACCATTCATCCCAACCTTCTCAATATACTTAATAGCACGGTCTTTAATTTAACAAGTTTCTTCGTTACTAGATCAATTAATTGATAATCAAACTCATCTTGAGTATGACTAATAAAGATACAACATTTGATCTTAATATCAAATTTCAACCTATCATTTTTAAGAACATGCACCAATGCTTTGCACCCAAAGACTTTTAAGTGATTATAAAAAATATTCTTATCAAATCAAACTCCATGAGGGAGATCACTATCCAAATTAACAATAGGAGATAAATTGATAACTTGATTAACTATGCAAAGTGCTTCTGCCTAAAAGGAATTTGACAATTTTGCTTTTGCAAATAAGCATCTAACTTTATCCACTAAAGTTCTATTCATCTCTCTACACCCTATTGATCATTCTGCACTTGGTCACCATTTTCATTGTTATCTTAGATCTCAACATCTTGATTGTTATCTTGGAACTCAACTTCTTGAAGACTATCTTCGACTGCATTTGGTGCACTAATTAAAGAAACTAGCTCATTGTCAGCCAGACTCCCATTGTTTTGAGAACCATTCATCCCAACCTTCTTAATATACGTAATAGTTCAGTAATCAAACTCATCTTGAGTGTAACTAATAAAGATACAATGTTTGATTTTACTATCCAATTTTAACCTATCATCTTTAAGAACATGCACTAATGCTTTGCACCAAAAAGCTCTCAAGTGATTATAAAAAATTCTTATCAAATCAAACTTTATAAGGGAGATCATTATCTAAAGCAACAGTAGGAGATAAATTGATAACTGTGCAAAATACTTATGCCTAAAAGGAATTTGACAATTTTGCTTTTGCAAATAAGCATCTAACTCTATCCACTAAAGTTCTATTCATCTCTCTACTAAGCCAATCAACTGGGGAGTCCAGGGAAGAGTCTTTTAACGTCTAATGTCTTGATTTTTTTTTTAAATATTTATCAAAGGTTCATATATTCACCATTGTTGTCACTACAACTGCACTTCAATTTCTTACATGTTTGTGTTTTGAACTATATCTTGAGATTCTTTGAATTTCTTAAGAACTTGATCTTTTGTCTTTAAATAATAAACTCGGAGTTTCTCATAATGATTATCAATTAAAATAACAAAATAAAGTGAACCACCCTGTGATCTTATCTTAAAAAGACCACGAAGATCAAAGTTTATAAGCTCCAACAAATATGAGTTTCTAAAAGGATGACTTTGAAAAGGAACTCTTCTCTATTATTCAGCCAAATAATGAACACGTTCATCCATCTTGGCCTCCTTATTCTTAAAAGATAAAAATTTTTACTAAATAATCGGTCCCCTTTACACTCTTATGACTTAGTTTTTTATGTCATAATTATGATGAAGTATCTCTCTCCATTATAGTCACCAAGCTGTAAAAAATATAACTTTGTTTTATACACAAGTTAGAGGACATGTTACCTTGAGCTATAAACTAATAAACCTTTAGTAAGTTTATGTTATCTATTACTATAGATATTGCAATATCCATCATCAACAAGCTTTTCTTACGGACAAAAAATTGAAGCATATATCAGGTCTATGCTTGAGAACTAACTTGGAACCATTATTGGTCTTTAAACAAATTGTTTTCATTTTAATTACCCTAATCTTGTTATCATTTCCATCTTCAATAGTCTAAAATGTTTTGAATTATAAGAAGTGAGAACTCCTTTCTTAACATAACTTGATATGAAATACCAATATCTACAACCATGCTAGTCTCATGTCAACTAAATTGATGATATTTTTGTCAAAAGCAATAAAAAGATTATCATCAATAATAACACCACCAACAACATTATTCTTATTATCACTGTCCTTTTTTCCTGTCTCATCTCTTTTTTTAATTTGAAAAGTACTTCTTCATATGCCTTGCTTTACTACGATGATCATAAATAAAGTTCTTGTACTTGGACTTTGACTTGCTTATACTTTTTTCTCTACCCTTCTAACCTTCAGATTTATTACTCTCCCATCTTCGTTAACCAAAACATCTAAATGTGAGGAGGATGAAGATAAGCTCTAAGCTCTTGCTCTCACTTCTTCATTAAAGATACCATTTTTAATACATTCGATAGTCACCATACTATTAGGAGTAGAATTGGTCAAAGAAATACGAAAAGTTTCTTAAGAATATGATAAAGTATCAAGTAACCATAGTCCCTAAATTTCGTCGTTAAACTTTACACCCTTAAAAATATCCTAAAAATCATTTAAATGATCAAAAATAGGATTGCATTCCTTGTATCTTAAATTAGTCCATCGCTTAAATAAGAATAACTTGTTATTCCAAGCCTTCAAAGCATAAAAGTATATCAATCTTATCCTACAAAGTTATAGTATATGTCTTATTAACAACGTGATCAAAAATATTGTCTTCTACATATTGCCTAATATAGTTATAAACTTATGAATGCTCAAATTCCTAATCCCCATCTTACATGGATTGGCTGAGTAGCAAACACGATCAAATGCATCTTTTTCATAAACAAAAAATCTTTCATTTGCCTTTCCAATTATGGTAATTTCACTACAAGAAAAATAGAGATTCGCAACGAAAATTACCGACGGAATGTGTACAAATTTCATCGGTAAGCTTATTTAGCGACGGAATTTACTGACGGAAAAAAGTGTCGAAAATATGGCTGTCGGTAAATTTACCGACGGAAATTTAGCATACTGTCGGTAAAATTACCGACGGTTATTTCGTTCGGTCGGTAAATTTCTGTCAGAAAATTACCAACAGAATTTTTTTTCCGTCGGTAATTACCTACGGAATTTTTTTTCCGTCGGTAATTAACTACGGAATTTTTTTCTGTCGGTAAATTTGCTAAAAATTATTTTTTAAAATTTACCTGTAAAGTGTTCAGTTTCTCTGATTAACTTCTTTTTCTTGGCCAAGACATTCATCGAGATAAGGAAAGTTTGGCTAGTGTTTATGGACCCATCTAAGCTTTGCCTCGGTAATAAACTGTGTCTTGTGGTTAGCTCCCTGAAC
>JAOSBL010000009.1:17617298-17632853 GCA_027568915.1 Erythroxylum roraimae
AAATAAAAGATAACTTCACTTTTAAAAATAAAATATATTTTAAAACTAAAATATAACGAAATATATCATCTCTTTATCTATAGAAAAACACTAATACCCAAATGCTAAGAGAGCAATAAAACATCAAAAAATTAAAAAAAAAACACAAAAAGTCAAAACACAAAACGTCTGAAACCGTAAGATCATTAAGCATCAAATTCAATCTTGACATAAACCCAACAATATTAGATGCAAAGAGAATGCATAATCAAACCCAAAAAGCATTACACACTAAATCAAACAAAGAAACTAATATCAAAAGCAAAAAAAATCATAAAAAACAAAAATTTTAGAAAACCCAACAAAACCTAAAAACACTAAAATAGAGAAGACTAATAAAAAATTATACCCAAAAAAAGGAGGTTGTGGAGAAGGAGAAGGAAGAGAGAGTGAGAGCGCCAAGAAAAAGGGAGAGTAACTTTTACATAACTCATATTCAATCCTAAAAAAGAATCGTTTGTTTACATACCTCGTCGAAGAAGAGGGCATATCCTTCATGATAAAAAGGAGCGAGAGGATTGACAGAGATCCGATGCTCCTTCATCATCATCATCGTGTCTAATTTTTTGGTGCTCGCTGCTATACTATCATTGTGAAAAACATAAAAGAAAAAGGCAACAACTTAGATGCCTTGTGATCCATACAGATGATTTATACCCATTTTAGAATCCTTTTGATCATAAAAAATGACTCAATTGGCAAAAAAAAACATCATATAGTAAGAATAATATTAGTCTACAAGCATTACAAAAAAAGTTCATGTTAAGGAACACAATAAAGCAGAAGTTAAATATAAACTAAAAAATAGTTACGGTTAAAAAGTTTTATATTTATATTATATATATACAATCTAACATATACATTAAATACAAGTGAAATTAAAAGATGAGAGAAAAAAATAAACAACTTGAAATTTCATTTAATGACATATCCACTCAAATCAACTTTAATTTTTATTTGGTATAAAATTATCGTTAAAAGGAATCTCATCATCTAAACATATTGAACCAAATGACATGTTAACACTTTCATATCCAAGATTATTTTCCAAGTCACTCTCATCTATGAAACTGGGTTCCTTAAAAATTCAATCCACTAAAAGATCGATAGTCAATACAAATTGGATAAAACTATTTATTTTATTAAAATTCCTAGCAAAAAATTAAAATAAAATTATTAAAAATTACAAGAAATTATATTCAACTTAATAATGATAAAAACATGTCTTTCTTGAAGCTTTAAGTTGTATTGAACAAATACCAAATCATTTAATCATTTATGCTATAATCTATTCCCTTCTTTGGAATGGATGAATCCAGATGTGTTCTACTTCTTTTCATACTTAGTGCACTGATACATTTACTTAGAATTTGAATTATAAACTTTTACAATCCTAGATTACCTCTTCTAAATTGGTCCTACCAAGAATCTATAAGACAACAAAAGTAATCTTGTAAAGAAAATAAAATAATGATTAATTTTAAACAAGTTAAAAAAGGAAGAAATATATAATTAGATTAAGTTTGTCTCTTTGACGAATTGCAATTAGTATCTTAAAATCACCACATGCATTTCTGTATGGCTCAAATTTTGAGCTAAGGAGATCTTACATCATCTCATGTGAAATAATTATTGTAATAATTAATAACATTTCCCTATTAACTTCAACCTTTTTTGTAAAACCTGGTCTGAATAGACACTAGGATTTAGAAATGCCCCAGTAGCAAACAATGAAAAGTAAAGTTGTCTTTCTCTCCTTTTATTGATGACTGCAAAATAAGGTGTATATATAAGAAAGACCTATTTTTTATATTGGCCTTGATTGCTTCCTTTGCCCTCTTTATGATATCATATAACTATTTTATTGTTGCTTTCTCATTACTATCACCAAATAAATTGATATTGAGAGCAAAATTTATAATTTTAAGTATTCTTCTTGATTAAGTTTGGTTTTATAAACCTGCTAGACTTGTTGCCTTTTTGTGTTCAAGTCTCTTTAGTAGCTCCCAAGTTTGGATTTTATAATAATCATGAGCTCCTTTTTTTTATTGTAAGTCATTTATTTCTAATCTACTATAACCTCTTCTTACGTTATAAGCTCTATTATAAAAACATTGCATCTTTGATAAATATCAAGAGTGATTTTGTTCTGTTGACAATTAATATTTTCTTTATCTTCCTAAAATTTAAGATTCTTGTCATCTTTCTAGCTTTAGTTTTATAGCTCAAGGAATAATTGGACATCCTTAATGGTAATTAATTTGTTGCTTTTTGGAAGATTTATCTTGCAAGCTTTTAAAATTGAGTTGTAAACCTACAAAGATCCTATGTTCCACCTCTTATCCAATTTGTCTCTTTTTGATTGGAGGAATGTGAGAGAAACAATGGTAGCCGAATGTTTCTAAATTCATTAACCTAGTTCTATAGTCATAATATGCTTCAAATGGAGTTATTATCTATAAGCTTTTATTGGAAATCTAACAACAACAACAACAACAACAACAATAAAAGTCCCATTGATATGTGAGATCTGTGGAGGTCTAACAATATGCAGCCTTATCCTTAACTGGTAGATAGGTATTTTATTGGCAATCTATTAAGTAAAAAATTGATATATTTACATCCTCAACCTAATTTTTTTGGTAACTCTTTATCATGTAACAAAATTCTTGTCACCTCCATAAATGTTATATTTTTCTCTCCATAATTCCATTTTGTTGGGGAGAGTAAGGAGTTATCAACTACCACTTATTCTACCATTTTTACACAATTTATTGAATTTTTTGGTGCATTAAGTTCCATTGTCAGATTTAGTCTGTAACATCCCGTTCCCATATTAAGGGTTAGAACTCTAAAATTTGGTACATGTGAGATCAAAGAGAGATTGAGAAAAATGCAATTTATGCTCATGTATAATATAGCATATATACACACACGTGAATAGTGATTTTTGCACATGAAAATAATTGTTCATGCACTCATTCGACATTTTTCGGGTATAATTGATTTATAAATGTGATTATATTTGGAATTGTGATTTATATGTGTTAAAAATTGAGTTGGACTGTATATATAGTGAATTAGAAATTTTGGTGAAATATGGGAATTTTCTGAAATTAAAGGTATTTTTGGACTAAAAAAACCAAGTGGTAGAACAATTGATGAGTAGTAGTTGAAATAAGAGTCGAATGGTAGTGGAAATTTTTATACATGATATTGGGATTTAATGACATATGTCATTGAAATTTGGGAGACAATTGGAGTAGAATTTGGAAACAAATAGACTAGTTAAATAAGAAAATCAAGTGAGAACATAAGGAAATGACATGTCACTTGCCACACCACATGCCATAACCCACGTTATTATGTTGAAAGACCAACCCTTCTTTCATTTTGTTTTAGCCAAATGCTTCCATCTTCTTCTTCTTCTCTTTTCTCAATCCACGACATTTTCATTCTCACCACCCAACCTCTTCATGCTGATTTTTTTTTTCAAAATCCTACACTACCACTTTAAGATCCATACTATCCCTTCTTGTTACAAGGAAAAGATTGCCTATTCCCCCTTCAATAATGATGATCGTATGAAGCCATGGAAAGCTAGGGTTTCATGGAAATTTGAAGACATTGAAGCAAAATCAAGTAATTAGCTTATTAATCTTCATGGCTTTGATGAATGAAGTATATTTGATGATAGTTGAGATTTAAATGATCATAAAATGAGGATGGGTTCATGGAACCTAAGAAAAAACATGAATGATAAATGGGGATAGATTCATGTCTTGATTTTGTGTTTTGATGGATAATAGATTAGGGAATGGCATAATGTTGGATTGAGTGAGTGAATGGTGTTTAAAGTGTGCTAGAGAAATATTAGTTGTGACTTTTTCCACTAAATATGCTTCTGTATTTTAGCCATAACTTGTTCTGTAGTTATCCAAATGAGATGGTTTTTGATTTGGATTAAATTAGAGATATATGGCTACATTTTTCGTGAAGATATCGAATTCAAATTCTGTCATTAATAGTTTCTAATTTTGACTTGAATTTGAGTACTGGGTGTAGGAAAAAGTGCAGAAAATCGATGATGAATGCATATATATGTGTATGTTCTGTTATTAGTGTTTATGATCAATCATGGGCTATAATTTGGCTATGGATGATATTGAGTTGAAATGGAGTTAGAATAATGGATAAATGATGAGTATTGAACTAGAAATGATTGACTAAGCATGAGGAATTGAATGTTTGTAAGTAAAGAGTTAGAAATCTGGAAAACATATAATGCAATTGGACATACCTTAGTGCAAGAGGCATAACTTTTTCTGTAAAACTCGGATTAAGGTAATTTAGGTATGGTTTTAAATAGGACTTCGAGATCTACAACTTCTATGAAGATGCGAAAAGAGATTTTGACGTCTAAAGGGTCAAAATTTTAAGTTTTTGTAAGTGACCTGTAAAAGTCCGTTTAACGGATATGGATGTCCAGCTAACAGACATTCACGGGTCAAGTGACCCTAATTGAGGCTTAAATGGGTTTTAAATTGAACCTAGAATGATAATTGGTTTATCTAACTAAAGTATGATAGGTTTGAAGTGAAAATGAAGGTTATAACTTAGGGAATGAAGGGATAATATCAAAGGACCCAAGGGATGAGTATAATGGGAATGAAGATGTTCATATGATTGTAGCTATGATTCAAAGAAGTTGAGTAATATGTATTAAGGGATTAATTGTGAATGAGAATTGGATATTATGAGATCATATGAGGTTAGAAAAGAGATGACGAGAAATTGAGTTATGATATAGAGTAACCAAGTGTTCTTGAGGTGTAAGCTTATGAATAAGCTAGACACATACAAAGGGTAAAGATTGAATGGAGAATTTAGAATGATCATGTACAAATGAAGTGTAAATCTAAGTTCATTTAGACAAATATGAATCATGAAATGAGAATGAGCATAAGATGTGAATATAGAAAATATACCCGGGATTGTCATTGAGCATGCATTATACATTACACATATACATATGTGTAAAATTGAATGTTTATGTGATTGTGCAATTAATAATGTGTGTGCAATATGTGTTTTGCATAATGATGATATAGGATAGAATGTCCGCATCCAGGCATTTTCGGATCATGGAAGCTAATGCTAATCTGGATCGTACTGTGAGTAGACTTAGATGGTCTCATTTCATTGTTTGTTTCTGTTTGAATTTTTGTATTGATTGACTACTAAATGACTATATGAATGTGATTGATTGTGTTGGTTTCGGGCATAAGGTCTGATGAATGTGATGTATGAATGAAATATTGAAGTGCTCCTTGTATGTAAATTAGATGAAATACGTGATACATGATTTGGTTGTTAAATGCCGAACTTAGTTTCGAAGGAAAATGTGATCATGCATATAAATGAAAAAGTGATACTTAGCTCTAATGTTGAATGCCAGACTAAGGTCCGATGATATGAGAATGTGATTGCATGAGTATATGCAAATGTGAGTGAGGCATTCCATTTCATGAATGTATGAAACATAATGGCAGTTGTGACCAGAGTAGCCACCGATCAGAGCTTAAAGCTCAAAGTGTAAAAAAGAGTCTCGAGCTCAAAAGTGATTAAGAGCCTAAGGCTCACTATGTAAAACGAGCCCTGTATCCCCATCGGATAAGGGTCAGTTAGTATTGAGCCTGGTATCCACTGGATACAGGACAATTTAGGCACTCGGTCACAACAAAGTAACAATTGAAAAATGGGTCTCATGTGCACTGCATATGTATAATATGAATGATTAAAGTGTATTTAGTGTGAAATGTGAAATGATGTGAATGTGAATTATGTGTTATATGACTGGATGAGCCATCGATGATGGTCACTCACTGAGTTCGCAAAACTCACCTAAAATTTGCAAATATTTTTTAGGATCAGAAGAATACCCCGTTGGGCAAATGAGAGTATACCTATTGCATGCAAGTCAGGGATAGAGGTCTGGATCGGTTCACGTCAACATTGTATTTCTTTATTTTTGTATTGAATTGTATATTCCATAACTTTTGTATCAATATGTATTCTGAAAAGTTTTGTAAAATGTGTGTATGATTTATGTTATAATGTAAAGACATTATGACTAAAATGTTATGTATTTGTGAGAGGACCCAATTGGCTACTGAAAATTTTATTGATTGGATGGTTATGATTGAAAAAGTTTGCGAATAAAGTGGGTCCAATTTGATTACTGATTTCCACGTACGTGTTTGATAAATAACAAAAATTTGTACCGAGTTTTCAAGTGGTTGACTGTTCTAGCATGCCACCTTTGCGAGGCACGGACTTGGATATCACTTAGGATGTCGAGTACGTGTCTCGAGAGGGTGGGGTGCTACATAGTCGCTTAAATTTTGCATCCACTTTGATCTTCTACCAAATCCTTAAACTTTCAAAAGATTTCAACAACCCCATATTTGAATTTCGTAAAGTAAAATGCAACATATTCTTGTGTGATCATTAATGAAAGCAATTTAAAACTTATTGTGATTTAACAATTTTGTTCTTTGAGACTCCCTCCCACATTTGTATAAACTGTGTAATTTTTTTTGAAGTTATTTAGGTCTTGTTTTATGAAAAATATAACTTAGTTTTGTTTCCATATTAATAGGCAATATATGTTAGAAACTCCTCTGCCAATTAAAACATCCTTTCATCAAATTATTTGTTTTTATTAGAGTTTTAAACACGAGGAATCTTTAATTATAATGTTTCCTTTGCCTTTTGGTGCAATATATGAGTCATTCCCAATTTTGACTTTAGTAATGAAGGTTCTATCAAGCTCCCTAAACAGTTCACAGTGATAAGTAACGTGGAGTGTATAACTATTGTCTAGTAGCTAACTTTATGTAGAGTCGCTACTGTTAAAACATGTTGTCATAACAACTCCTTATGTTATTGATTATCAATAGTTTTAGCTTCTCTTTATTGATATTGATTCTTATAAAATTCTCTCACTATTCCCTAATTGTCCATATTTATCACATTATGCATCCACAAACATCTTTTTTTATGGATGATTAGTCTATTATAATGAGGATATGATGTATAGGTTTGAGAAATGTTGTTATTATTATTGCTCAAGTTTGTTTTAAGTTGCTTGTTATTGTTTCTTTTTTCCTGTTTTCATTTGCATTGATATTTAGTGATTTGACTTGAAAAGAACCCTCTATAAATCCTTCCTCTCATAAGCCTTCATTGTTCTTATGTTTATGGTGCATTTAAAATTTATATCAAGATAATACTTGATATGTCTTTAACATTATAAAGCAATGAAATTGTAACCTCAAACTTTTCAAAAATTTCAACTAATTTTTTTTGAATTAATCTTAAAGTAGAAATTTTAACACCAAGAAGTGTCACCTTGTTAACTATAATGAGAGGTGTATCAAATTAATGCTCGATAATTTATGACTCCTTCATCCTTTACATTTCAAATTCCAATATCAACTTCAAAACTTGCATGCCTTTTTTTAAAAAAAAACTCTTTTATGGTTATTCTTTAAGAAGTTCCATATTTTATTTATAGTCTCCAATGTCATGATTCTGGTGAAGATGGAAGATAAGACAACTGTAAAAAAGTTGACTAGCTCTAGCTTTAGATTTTCATTATCTCATCTCTTTATGATTTTTGACTGTGTTATTGTCGAATTGTTTGGAAAGGATGAAAATACATATTTATTTTCAACAATCTCTTGGAAATTATTTTTATCAAGATAGACATTCATTTTAACAATATGAAGTATCCAAATTCAATACGAATTATTTATAAGCTTTTGTATTTTACGTAAACTGAGGGTAAGTATTTAAGGCAAATGTTTAAACTCTAACAATCTCATAAATCTCTTAAGATGATGATCTGATACTTATTTGATAGTCTTTACATAAGTATAAAATACAAAAATAAAAAAAGGTTGTTTGATTTTCTCCAAAATATCTATTTTATTCAAGTAAAAGTTTTCAATTTATGTAGAAAAATATAAAATAAAATAAGTATTAAATGGATATTATTATGACATAATAACCAAATAAATTAAAAAAGATTTACATTTCAAACTCCTAAAGACTAATTCTTCTAAGTGATTTATTTGTAATTCTTGAGTTATTGTATTCAATATATTTATATTAAATCAATAACTCAAAATTAAGCAATGAAAGTTGCCTAAATAATTGTTGAGAAACTCACTTTTAAGTACTTAGAAATGTTTGAGAAATCCTTTTTAAGATTCTAAATCAAAACCGTTTGTTAGCTTAGATCCCATATTGGTAAAAAGAGAACATAATAGCCTCCATTAAGGCTATATAAGGAGGCATATGCTTAAGGTTTTAAATATCCCAAAATCTCTTTTCTATAACCTTATGTATTAATTCTTGATGCGGATTGCGAGATCTTCCTCTTGTAATCTTTGTTTTCTATTCTTGCCCATATTCGTGAAGGGGTTTTCTACGTTAAATCTTGTGTGTCCCTTTTTTTTTTTAATCTCAATTTCTTTTATTGGTGTGTTTGCTCTATCCAGGTAGAGTCTATCTCCTATTAGTGTTATCAGAGCCCAAAGGTTGCTCAAGTATGCTATGTGGTTACAACATAGTCTGATCTTCTACATTAGAAAATGAGTTTTTTTTAATGTTCTTGCGGGTTAAGAGTGGTTCTATTCTCGAGTTTTTGTTGTCATTTTTGAGCATTTTTTGTTGGTATTTGAGGTAATTGAGTATATGTCTAGGAAAATCTCTGTTTAAGGAGACTGAGTTTTAAGTGGAACCATTTGTGACCCCTCTAACCTTTCCTAGGAACTTTCCTGGTGTATTACAGTCTTATTGCATACTAAATGGTGGTAACTCAAGGCAATTTCCCCTTTTAACGTGAGAGAGTGGCAGTCAATTCTTGTGATAGAAGCAATGTCGACCAAATTCGATATTACAAAGTTTGACTGGACAAAGTTTTCGTTATGGAAATTGAAGATCAAGGCAGTATTAGCAAAAGCTAACTGCTTGGAGGCCATCAGTGCTAGGCTGACAGATTTCACATATAATGTCAAATGGAAACAAATAGATGTCGTGGCCATGTTGGATTTACATCTTGGTCTATCAGATGATATTTTGCAAGGTGTAGAAGAAAATAAAACAGTCAAGGAGATATGAGATCATCTCACAAAGTTGTATGAAGCTAAGTCTTTTCACAACAAAATTTTTCTGAGGAGGAGACTCTACACACTCCGAATATCTGAATCTACTTCAGTAACAGAGCATATCAATACTCTGATCTCTCTATGCTCTCAACTTTCAAAGTTGGGACATAATATAAATCCAAATGAGCGTGTGAAGATTCTACTTCAAAGTCTTCCAGGTTCATACGACCAACTCATCATTAATTTAACCAATAATATCCTCACAGATACTTTAGTATTTGATGATGTTGCTGCTTTGGTTCTTGAAGAATAAACCAGAAACATCAACAAGGAAAAAAGGCTGACAAGTTCGCATCAAGCAGAAGCGTTATTGATGACAAGAGGACTGTCAATAGAGCGTGATTCAACTGGGAGTCACAAACAAGAAAGGTCAAAATCTAAAAGTAAGAAAATTCTCAAGTGTTACAACTGTGGCAAGAGAGGAAACTTTAAAAGTGAATATTGATTCAGGACGGGTGGAGACAAGGCCTCTGAAGTATCAACTTCTCATGGATATGTTGCCAATGGAGAAATTTTATACAGTAAAGTAGCAATGGTGTTTAAGGACAGGGTAATGGATTCATAAGCAACGTGACATATGACTCCTTGTAGAGATTGGTTTCACACTTATAAATCTATCTTTGCAGAATCTGTGTACATGGGAAATGACCATATCTTGGAGATTGCTAGGATTGACACCATTAAGTTGAAGATGTATGATGGTACAGTTCACACTACTCAAAATGTACAACATGTGAAGGGCTTGAAGAAGAATGTATTGTCTTTAGGACAATTGGATGAAATTGGGTGTAAAACCTTCATTTAAAATGGAGTCATGAAGGTGATCAAAAGAGCTTTTGTAGTCATGAAGGCAGAAAGGATAGTTGCAAACTTATATAAGCTTATGAGAGAGACGTATATGAAAGCAAATGCATCGATTGCATCTGTTAGTTATGCAGAAAATGCAACAAAATTGTGGCACTGTAAACTTGGCCACATGTCAGAACAAGGATTGAAGATTCTTGCTGAGTAGAAACTACTCCCTTGTCTCACGAAGGTATCATTACCCTTCTCTGAGCACAGCATTACAATTAAGCAGCATAGACTGAAATTTAATGCATTGAATTCTATAAGTAAAGATATTCTATAATTGATTCACTCCGATGTATGGCAAACATCGGTTATGTCTCTAGGTGGAGCAAGGTACTTTGTGACCTTATTGATGATTACTCTAGAAGATTTTCGGTGTATCCTATCAAGAGAAAGAGAGATGTATTTCCAACCTTCACAACATTTAAAGCATAAATTGAGTTAAAGACGGGGAAGAAAATCAAGTGCCTCAGGACTGGTAATAGTGTAGAATATACTAGTGATCAGTTCATTAATTTTTGTAATCGAGAATACATCAAACGTCAATTCACAATGCCCCACACTCGTCAACAAAATGGTGTGGCAGAGTGAATTAACAGAACTCTGATTGAAAGGGCTAGAGTAATGTTAAGAACTACAAGTATGATAAAGTCTTTCTGGGCAGAAGCAGTGAAGACCGCCTGTTATGTGGTTAATCGATCACCAACAAGACCGATTGATCTGAAGACAACGACGGAGATGTGAACCGATAAACCAACATACTATTCTCAGTTGCACACATTTGAAAGTCTTATATTCGTGATGTATAATACCCAAGATCTCACAAAACTAGATCCAAAATCCAGAAAATATAGATTTATGGGATATGCTGATGGAGTCAAGGGGTATCGACTATGAGATCACACTACCCACAAGCTCTTCATTAGTAGAGATGTCATATTTACAGAAGATAAACTATAAAAGAAAGTTCAAAATAGCACGTCTGAAGAAAATTCCGAAGTTGTAACAATTTAGGAAGAAAGGAAGATTAAACAGAAAGATTCTACTAAAGTTATATCAGATCACGAGGTGCAAGAACCAGTTGAATATGAAAATACAGAAGTTCGACAGTCAACCTGTGAAAGGAGAATCCCAACCTGGCAGTCTGATTATATTATGGAGGGAAATGTTGCATACTGTCTCCTAACAGAAGATGTTGAACCATACATTCCAAGAAGCAACAAATAGTTCAGATGCATCACTTTGGATGGCAGCAATGCAGGAAGAAATAGAAGCTCTTTATAAGAATAAGACATGGAAGCTTGTGGCTCTACCATAAGGGAGAAAGCCATTGGCAATAAATGGGTATATAAGATCAAACGTAACAGTGATGATCAGGTGGAGCGGCTTTGTGCAAGGTTGGTGGTAAAAGGATATGATCAGAAAGAAGGTATTGACTTTATAGAAAATTTTTCACTTGTAGTTCTTCTTAATACAATTCGGATTGTCCTAGCTATGCGTGCTACATTTTATTTATATAGTTAGATGTAAAGACTGCGTTTCTTCATGGAGATCTTGAAGAAGAAATTTACATGCTTCAATCAGAAGGTTTTGAAGAACCAAGGAAAGAGAACTTGGATTGTAAGTTGAACAAATCTTTGCACGATTTAAAACAGGTGCCAAGATGTTGGTACAAAAGATTTGATTCCTTCATACTGAGTTGTGGATTCAACATATTTAGTGTATTGTGCATATTTTAAGAGGTTTGGTAATAATGATTTCATTGTATTATTGTTGTATGTTAACGACATGTTGGTTACAAGCCCCAACAAAGATCATATTCAAGATTTGAAGGCTTATTTAGCTCGGGAGTTTGAAATTAGGTGTAAGACCTCCATTCAAAATGGAGTCATGGAGGTTATCAAAGGAGCGTTTGTAGTCATAAAGGTAAAAAGGATAGCTGTAAACTTACACAAGCTTATGGGAGAGACGTATATGGAAGCAAATGCATCAGTTGCATCTATTAGTTTGCAGAAAATGCAACAAAATTGTCGCATCATAAAGTTGGCCATATGTTAGAACAATGATTGAAGATTCTTGCTGAGTAGAAACTACTCCTTGGTCTCATAAAGGTATCATTACCCTTCCGTGGGCATTGCTTTACAAGTAAGCAACATATACTGAAATTAATGTATCGAATTTTAGAAGTAAAGATATTCCAGAATTGATTCACTTTGATATATGGCAAGCACCAGTTATGTCTCTGGATGGAGCAAAGTACTCTAGAAGATGTTGGGGGTATCTTATTAAGAGAAAGGGAGATGTATTTCTAACCTTCATAACATTTAAAGCGCAAATTGAGTTAGAGACGGGGAAGAAAATCAAGTGTCTCAGGACTGATAATGGTGGAGAATATACTGGTGATGAGTTCTTTGATTTTTGTAATCGAGAAGGCATCAAACGTCAATTCACAGTGCCTCAAACTCTTCAACAAAATAGAGTGGCAGAGCGAATGAACATAACTCTGATTGAAAGAACTACAGCCATGTTGAAAACTGCAAGTATGACAAAGTCTTTCTGGGTAGAAGCAGTGAAGATTGCCTACTATGTGATTAATCGATCACCAACAAGATCGATTGATCTGAAGACATCGATGGAGATGTGGACCGATAAACCAACAAACTATTCTCAGTTAACCACATTTGGAATTCCTGTGTTTGTGATGTATAATACTCAAGATATCACAAAATTAGATCCAAAATCCAAAAAATATAGATTTATGGGGTATGTTAATGGAGTCAAGGGGTATCGACTATGGGGTCCCACTACCCACAGTTTGTTGTTAGCAGTGATGTCATATTTGCAGAAGGTAAACTGTAAGAGAAAGATCAAAATAGCACGTCTAAAGAAAATTCCGAAGTTGTAATGATTTAGGAAGAAAAGAAGATTGAACAGAAAGATTCTACTAAAGCTATATCAAATCACGAGGAGCAAGAACTGGTTGAATATGAAAATACAGAAGTTCGACGATCAACCCGTGAAAGGAGAACCCCAACCTGACAATCTGATTATATTACGGAGGACAATGTTGCATATTATTTCCTAACAGAAGATGGAAAACCATCAACATTCCGAGAAGCAACAAATAGTTCAGATGCATCACTTTGGATGGCATTAATGCAGGAAGAAATAGAAACTCTTTATAAGAATAAGACATCGAAGCTTGTGTCACTACCATAAGGGAGAAAGCCCACTAGCAACAAATAGGTATACAAGATCAAACGTAATAGTGATGATCAAGTAGAGCGGTATCGTGTAAGGTTGGTGGTAAAAGGATATGATCAAAAAGAAGGTATTGACTTTATATAATTTTTTTCACCTGTAGTTCTTCTTCGGATTGTCCTAGCTATGTGTGCTACATTTGATCTATAAAGTTAGATGTAAAGACTGTGTTTAAGAAGAAATTTACATGCATAAACCAGAAGGTTTTGGAGAACTAAGGAAAGACAACTTAGTTTGCAGGTTGAACAAATCTTTGTACGGTTTAAAACAGGCGCCAAGATGTTAGTACAAAAGATTTGATTCCTTCATAATAAGTCATGAATTCAATAAATTTAGTATAGGCCCTTGTGTATATTTTAATAAGTTTGGTAATAATGATTTCATTGTATTACTGTTGTATGTTGACGACATGTTGGTTACAAGCGCCAACAAAGATTGTATTCAAGATTTAAAGGCTCAGTTAGCTGGGGAGTTTTGAAACGAAGGATTTAGGACCAGTAAACAAGATTCTAGGGATGCAAATTTGCCGAAACAGAAATAACAGGAAGATTTGACTTTCTCAGGAGAATTACTTAAAGAAAATCTTGGGATGCTTCAATATGCAATATTGTAAGTCAATCTCTACCTCTTTTCTTGTTAATTTTAAGTTATCCTCAAGTAAAAACCCTAACAGTGAAGCAGAGAGGAAGGAGATGTCTCGAGTACCGTATGTATTAGTTGTGGGAAGTTTAATGTTCGCTATGATTTGCATAAGACCAGACATTGCACATACAGTGGGAGTGGTTAGTCGTTATATGGCGAATCTTGGTCGAGAACACTGGTGTGCTGTAAAGAGGATCTTGAGATATATTAAAAGGACCCCAAATGTTGCTCTATGTTATAAAGAATATGAATTTATTATCAAAGGATATGTTAATTCTGATTTTGTAGGCGACCTTGATAAAAGAAAATCTACTACAGGTTATATGTTTACAGTTGCAGGAGGAGCCATACTGGGAGTCTAAACTACAGACAATTGTAGCATTATCTATAACAGAAGTTGAGTATATGGCAGCTGCACAAGTTTGCAAGGAATCTATCTGGATAAAAAGGTTTTTGGAGGAGCTTGGGCACCGACAAGAGAAGATCCCTTTATATTATGATAGTTAGAGTGCCTTGCATATTGTAAAGAATTCAGCTTTTCATTCCACAACTAATCATATAGGAGTTCAATATCATTTTGCTCGCAAAGTGGTGGAAGATGGAAGTGTGGACTTACAGAAAATTCACATAAAAGAAATCCTAGTAGATGCACTAACAAAGCCAATCAACACTGATAAATTCATATGGTATAGATCCTTGTATAGCTTAACAAAGACGTAGACAGTAGAGAAATGACAAGATAGAAATAACGATATGGAGATTGATTGGTTCTCAATCAAATTTCCAAGTGAGAGATTGTTAGCTTAGATCCTATATTGGGAAAAAGAGAACATAATAGCTTCTATTTAGGCTATATAAGGAGGCATATGCTTAAGGTTAAATATCCCAAAATCTCTTTCCTATAATCTTATGTATTAATTCTTGGTGTAGATTATGAAATATTCCTCTTGTAATCTTTGTTTTTTGAAGTGGAAAGTTTTCTATTTTTGCCCTTGATTTTTCCCATATTTGTTAAGGAATTTTCCACATTAAATATTATGTGTCTCTTTTTTTTTATCTCAATTTCTTTTATTGTTGTGTTTGCTCTTTCCGAGTAGAGTCCATCTCTTATCACCTCCAGTACTTAGAGACATTTTAATGAATGCAAATCATTTCATGTAAGAATTTTTCGGGTCAAACCCTTCCCTACCTTACCTACCTGTATATGGTCCATTTAATAATGAACCCTTAACTTACTACATCATTGTGTCACCCATAATCCTGACTTCTTGTCTCTGTGATGGCCAGAGACAGGTATACAGTGGGTTTAAAAACAACGTCAGTTTTGGTCCCTGTCCTCACCGAGCATCAAGGTACACCATCTGTTTTGCTGAGGAAGAGGACAGAAGCTCCAACCTTCACAGAGACATCCAGATCTTAGGTGGAAAGGCAATGGCTGGAGGTATATAGATCTTGGTTTAAGCTTCCGTTACTTAACATATATGTGTGTGTGTGTGTGTGTGTGTGTGTGTGTGTGTGTGTGTGTGTA
>JAOSBL010000009.1:17633714-17643722 GCA_027568915.1 Erythroxylum roraimae
AAATATATATAACGAGCATATATTTTTATTTCTCAATTTGCAGTTACTCCAACATTTAATATTCAATGTGATATTCCTGAATTGATAGGTGACAACTATAAGGTTTTGTGGAGAGAATTCTACTTCATTTAGGCTGGATGGATATAGACTATGCTATTAAGAAGGCCGAACCACCGAGTACGACTGAGACCAGCACCCTAGAAGCTATTGCTCTTTATAAAAGGTGGGATAGATCTAATCGTCTCTCCGTGTTGTTCATAAAGACCAAAATATCTGCTGGCATTCGTAATTCTGTTGACCAGCATAGTAACGTGAAAGATCTATTAAAGGCCATTGATGAGCAATTTGCTACATCCGACAAGGCCCCTGCTAACACTTTAATTATGCAGTTGTCATCTTTAAGGCTCACTGGAATAAAAGAGGTACGTGATCATATAATGCGTATGAGGGACATAGCGGCTCAGTTAAAAGCGTTGAAATGTACAATATCGGAATCTTTCCTAGTGCATTACATCTTATGCACTCTACCTCAACAATGCGGTCCTTTTAAGATATCCTATAACACACATAAAGATAAGTGGTCGATCAACGAACTGCTGATCATGTGTGTGCAAGAGGAGGAGCGGTTGTTGATGGAAGATGGTAAAAGGGTCAATTTGACCGTTTCTGAAAAGAAGAGGCAGGACGATGCCAAGAGTAAGGGAAAGGGCAAAGTTGCTCCTTAAGTCGATATAAAGAAGCCGTCAAAGTGTTTCTTCTGCAAAAAAAAGGGACATATGAAGAAAGACTGCGTCAAATTTAAAGACTTGCTCGAGAAGAAAGGTACTCATTTGTTTTGCTGAGGAAGAGGACATAAGCTCCAACCTTCACAAAGACATCCAGATCTTAGGTGGAAAGGCAATGGCTGGAGGTATATAGTTCTTGGTTTAAGCTTTCGTTGCTGAACATATATATATATATATGTGTGATTTTAAATGCATGGACCTTTAACGATGCATGCTACTGCTTTGGTTTATCTTACATTTCACTCTCAAAAACCAAAAACATGTCTGCAGAGATTGCAAGTTGGAATGCTCTTGAAATAAGCTACATTGACTAATTAAAGCAAAGTTGCTTGGATATGAGCAACAGAAGAAGTGGTTTTGAATACGCACAAAAGATTGTAGTTCACGGGACTCTTTTTTGTCTTATTTTGATTCAGACAAGCTAAGACAATGACTTTTCCAGCTCAAAATTGTCAAACTGCTTTCGACCTTTTATCAGAAGGTGGTTCCCTTCAAACAAGGTCACTCTGAGACTCAGCGCATTCAAGATCAGACCCGTACTGTACGTGTTTCGTTTAATATTGTAGTCAAAGCTACCTGAAGATACTGAAGAGATAGGAAGAAGGATGCCAAGGATCATACATTTGTATGACAACTTTAATCTCCACAAGAAAACATTGTTTCTTTTGTTCACTTTTCTTAACGTCCTGACACCGGTCAAATGATGATTAAGACTCGGGAGTTTATCCTTTTCTACGCAAGTCTTTTTAAGACCAAACTTATTGATAGGCCGGAGAGGGTGATTTTCCGGGAAAATTGTGGTTTACTTTCCTGGGAAAGGATAAAAGTTGAGGGCCCAAGATCGAACGAAAGGCTCTGGCGGGTCGTAGTCGGTGAAAGCAAGGGGTAGGACTTGGGAGTAGGAGTAGGAGATTTTGGAGGAGTGTCCTGGACATATAAGAAGCGAGGGACGTACAACACTACCAAACTTACCCTAAAGTCACTTCGCGTTTAGTCGCATAGAGAAGTAAAGCGGCCCACTTTAGGACAGAGCACTAAGTGCCGGGGTCCACCGAGGTGCAGTGTCGTTTTCGCTTTATTGAACGTTTTACTGGTGACTGAACACACACAGACATACAGAAGCTCTGGTCCCTCATTTGTGATTAGTCTTTGATCTTGTCCTCATTGTCCTCTCGCATTCTATATGCTCATTATGTAACGTTGTCAATAAGATATGTGTATCATATTTCAAGATCAAAACTATTCAACGTTATGGTTAGAGTTTATGTGCATTCAAACTAATTTATTCAGGAAAAAAAGTTAATATAGTTCTTGTTATCATGAATTTCAATTTTTGTTAAATGGAACTTAAAATTGGAAATAATATTTCTTTAATTCTTCAATTTATTAATAAAATGTGTATTGTACACCATTCCAATTACAGAATTTAGCATATAAAGATAAGTATTTAACGATAAAAGAAGGAAGATGTTCTCTTTAGTTTGGACGAGCGGACCTACCCCAAGAACTCACTCAAGAACCTTAAGAAACAAAAAGAGAAAATTTACGCAGTGGGGTCTCTTTATCTTAGCATAGGTCTGGAAATGAAATTTATTAGGTCGCGAGTTCAGTTAATGGCTGTCAGGTCCGAAGCACTGTCTCTAGTCCAATGACGAATAAGAGAAGTAATAATTAGTGGGAACAACGTGAGGTCCCCTTTGGTTTGGCATGTTCTCGTATTAAAATATCTGATTGCATGAGCGACACTGAAATTTTGCAGAGGTTTATCCACCGATATATTTTTTTTAACACACAAGAGTAAAAATGTGGCCTAAATAGTGGGCCTTCGGGTTAAGAAAAAGGATTGCAAGACATCTCGAAGGGGATGTGTTAAATAAGTAAGACCGGATCCATACAAAATCGCATTAGATGCTAACTAATCAGCACATCGATTCTTTTTTTGAAAGACATGACAAACTCGAACCGACTAGGGTTGTGCTAGTAAGTTGTAGATAGCTTGCACCAAGGAGGAGTGCATGAGTGGATACGAGGCTGAAGGTAAGAGAATGTTGATAACAACTAAGGAGTCGACTTCAAGTTTCACTCTCCGGTATCCCATAACCCAAGCTAGATTTAATCCCGAATATACGGCCTATAGTTCAGCTTCCAAAGTCGAGTATAGTTCAATAGTTTGTACAAAGCCTCCCACCCACCTAGAGCAGTCCCAACAGGCTTTTTCAAAGTTGGACGTTAGGCATAGGTCCCATAATCCACGGCAATTTAGTTACTTTATTTTGTTAGTCTATGCTTTCTTGCTTGCATAGTGTGATGTGGGGAGTTTGGGTAGCTTAAATAATGATTGAAAGGAGACTCAACTTTTCACTCTTTCCCTTGAGAAATTATCCACATGAGAAATGGGATATAAGCAGATAACTCGTGTTTTCATTTTTCAGGTTTGATATTGCACATGAACATTTTCCATCTGAGTCTTAATAACTAATTTGTGAGTAATTGGTATTGATAAATATTATATTAATATCATAACGTTAAAGATTTATTCATGAAAATGAAGATTTTAATAGTGTTTTTTTGTAGTAATAATAATAGTAAAGAGCTTATTATTCTTTAACATCTTAAAATATGTTTTGAAATGTTACCATCAAACACGCGACTATCTAACAATGTGCTTTTGTTGATTCTCCAAGTCATGCAATGAGCAGAATTGAAGGGTAAAAGATCATTTGCTTTGTCCCCTACTGATTTATTCTCGTATAAAGCCCCATACTTCCTGTTTATTGGGCATCTATCTAACCAAGTAATCAAAAAGGGGTTCTCTTGTCCTTTTAAAGCATCAATTCAGTTTCTAGTTCTTGACAAAAGATGCTTTGGTTTAGTGGATAAGCGTACTCGTCTTGCTTCAAAAGGTCGCATGGACGTGAAAATGGCGACTTTGCTACGAGGAACTCTTCTCTTTACTGATTGGACCATGTCTTTATTATCTCTCCCTTCCCTAGTGGGATAAACTCAACATTCTAAAGCTTGCAGTTGAATGCCATATTATTTCGAAGTGAATAATTGAGGGGAAACTTTATTGGTTTTCCTTACTAGGCTTAAATGCACTGTCCCCATCAACCAAAGTGGACGTCTGTTACATTCAGCAATGTGTCAAATGCATAATCCGATCTTCTAATACATGTCAGATTAAGAATTTCGCTCTCTGCAATTTGTTCCAAGCGTAGATGGATAATTGACTGGAGAACATACAGCTCTAGGTTTCACTTTTGAGTTTGTTTTGTCATTCACTTCCCAACTCAAAGTGTCGAGGTCATCAAAGAAAAGGGCATACTGCAAGTTTTTTGAGCCCAGATTCATTCAGGATCAGGTTTCAATTTTGAAAGGGGGAATGGGATTGAAGGAAAAACCCCAAAGATGCAGAAATTTTGGTCGAAAATGTTGTTATACATCACTTGGGAAGTCGTGAACATTGAAAAAGACATATTTTCTATGAATTAAAGGTCTCAGAGCAGATTTGTTACCGGGGGTTGGACAAAAAGACAAGTAAATTTACGACTTCAATATGTTGGCCCTCATAGGCAATCATAAGTTAAACAGTAGCTGCTGGGGACAGCAAAATTGATAAAGCAGAAGCTAAACAAGAATTGAATACAAGTAGTCAATTCTCCAGTCACGTTTTGTCCTCTTATCCACTCATAACTTCAACCATCCACATCCACCAAGCAAGATGATTCCAGCCAATTAATAGCAAGAAATTACATACAATCAAAGTTCAGTGATCCCATAATTTGATAGTGAATATTACGCATCATAGATAACTCAACCAGAATATCTTTAGTTACGATGACATGAATAATGCCAGAAGTTCATACCCAAGGTGAACTGCAGAACACTTGAAGCTCCAGTGGCTCCTACTTTGCTTAGGCCCATTGTTGAGACTTTCCTTGCTGGTTTTCTTATCGTTTATCGTTCTCATTCTAAATTCCATTCTCTCAGCTGGAGATTGGCTCTTACTGGCAAGTTGTACATTGCAGTTTTTACGCTGCAAAAACCTAGAAACTTGTCCAGCAGTTTCTCTGCAATGAAACTAACCCCATTCTTCATGGGTTGAGATCATCCGATCCCATTAATCTCTTCCTACTCTGATTCATAAGTATCCATCCATTCAATTTTGTGAGTCCCATTTATTCTATGTATAAATACTTTACTGATGAAACAAAGTATGGATAGAGTAATGATCTATTCTCATTCTTCACATGGTCGAAGAACTCAAAATATAAGTTTATCAAACATAGTCAACATCCTAGATGTACACGGTGATCAAACAGTGAAACATAATCTAATAGTTTAATGTAAGTTTTAATTCCTCACACATGCCCATGTCAGAACGTTTTAACTTATTTAAGGAGGACAAGGAGGTGCTTGGTTAAGGCGAGAGAGAATGAATATATGGATATAGAATGAAAAGGTTGGTTGATTGTTGATTATGATTGAATCGACAGTATTTTGATATCCCTTTTTTTGGTATTACTTTGTACCCCCACTTCTGAGAGATAACTTTTATTTTTTAATTTTCAGGTAAGTGTTAAGAGTGTGATATTGTCACGGGATAATACTAAGCGTCACGTCTGTGATACTTATATGTAAAATTTTAAAATTTTAATTAAAATATAATTAATTAAATAATTAAAATATAATTAATTAAATAATTAAAATATAATGAAATGATTACTTAAGATATAATTAATTAATTAGTTAATTATAATATAATTAATTAAAATATAATTCATTCATTCATTAAAAATAATAAATTTGTATTTCTTAATATTTTTAACAAACCAGCTACTGTTAATGATAAAAATAATCATTATTTTCTCTTAACCAATTATCATAATTATAATAATTATATCTATTTTCTTTATTTTCCGAGAAAATTATAAAAAATTCTAAAGTCTACGGGCGTTTTATTGTTAGAGGGCTTAGGGTGTATTGGCGTTTTACAAGACACGTTCTTTAGCGTTGGGCCGCAGTGAGATCCATGATTACACACTTGTTTTATTTTTATGATGGGCTTTTATCAAAGTACAATGCAAGTTTAATCCTTGTGGAACTCGTTCAATTCCTACAATTACAATACAGCAGTTTCATTGCATTCATTGTCATTGTTGCTCCCAAATAACATGGCAGGGCAACGTTCTTCCCTGTTTCAATTTCCTCTCCTTTCTTTTTTTTTTTTTTGATAAGAGATTGAACATAAACACTACAGGCACCTTAGTTGTGATAACACAAGCCCAGTTGAGACTTTCATGTTTTATATAGACCGAAAGAGCTTGTAGTTGCAGACCGCCTGATGCAGAGGAGGAGAAAGAAGATTTCCGAGCTGATATTTTCTTAGGTTCAAATTTTTAGCAAAGGATGCTTTCCCATGTACCAGAAAAATAGGAAAGGATTAGTAGTTAAGCATTTCATGCTAGTAAAATTTTCATTTGCCAGGTCGCAGTTTAACTGATTGGAGAAGACCACGATCATTGCCCTTTAACTGCAAGAGTTCCCATCAGAAACTCCTAGAAATGACAAAAAGAATACATGGGCAACCAAACGCCGAACAAAAAAACAAGGCAGGCCGAAAAAGAAAGTTACAATTCATGGTCTCCAGTAGAAGGTGATCAACGCTTTAAGAAAGAGCATGATTTTCACAACAAAGTCACGACTGATACAAGACCCTAAATCCTCAGTTGTGTACATCCGAGAATTGTTCCTCGGCACCGTGTCATTGGAGCTGCCTGGCGCCACGTTGGTCTCTCACCAGATAATGTCAAGATATCAACGTCAGACATTGGCTTAATATCCCAATTCAATCTGTCAGGACCAATTACTCCTCCAATCACATATATCTCATCTCCCAGTGCAGTCATTGCAAACCCAATCCTTCTACGGAATTCAGATGCTGAGCCTACCACTTTTCTCGTTTTCCCTTCTTGCTTGACAATTAGTCCATGGCTCATTACATAGATGGCACCCTGAACAACTGCCATTGGACCTTGGAGACAACCATGATCCTCAACTGTCCACCCAGATCCAGCACTATCCAAAACTAGCACCGTTGACAAACCCTTATGTAAGACATGCACCTTCCCGTCAATAACTACTCCAGAACATGCTGAATTGTGGGTGCGATGCAGGTCAGGCATTGGAATCCATACATCCTTCTCTGGATCATACATTTCTACCTGCGAAATTGATTTTCGGCAACTGGTGAAACCACCGGCAACAAGAATCTTTCCATTCAAGACACAACATGCAAACATTGCCCGCGGTACAAGCATGGATGCACATTGGGTCCATTGTCGCATTACAGGGTCATATGACCAGACTTCATTGGTAGCAAAGCTCCCATCTTGGTCACCAGTTAATGGATCAACTGCATCACTACCACCACCAAGTACAAAGAGCTTCCCAGTAGTGGAGACGGAGCCAAAATGGGCAAGGTGTCTAATTTTTGATGGGAGAACAGGGAGAGTGATCCAATGATCACTAAGAGGGTCATAAAGCTGCCATAAATTCTCAGGATCAAAAGCACATACACATAGTAGATCCTCTGCTGAACCAAGCTCTTGTCTGGCCTTAAACAGCTCAGAGCTGTGAATGACAGCTCGCCATGCACGAGACACAAGCTCTAACTTGGGATGAAGATAAAAAGGGACCCATGCAATACACCTGATGGCAACTGCGTCTGGAAGACCTTCAATTAGTTCAGACATGCTATTCAATTGTTCATCTATCTTAAAAGGATATGCATACGCTGTTGCTATGCCCACAACGGCGATGGCAAACGTTACCTGATACAGCCAAAAGCATACAAATGAAGATCAATTCAGAGATCAGAAACAGACAATTATCTTCATTCTTTATATTGCTTTCAGAGTAGTAGTTTAGGTGCTTTAGTGTAAGAAATATATGTGCTGCTTTACCCTTATTCACACTGCCTTGAAGGAAAGAACAAGAAAAAAATATTTTGCATTTTCCATCATATTCAAAACTTTCAGCTATAAAATCATAGTCAGAAAAGAAAGAGACAAGTCATACAGGAACAGGAAGAGTTGGGCAACAAGAAATCAGATAATAAAGTCAAAAGTGATTTCTAATCAGTGCTTCATTTCTACATCGTCATATTTAAAAGTAGACAAGTACAGCTTTCAAGTTCAAAAAGATGATTAAGCTTATAATTCCATAATTTGAAGTTTCTATCAGTTTACCAATGAACTGATAATCATCTGGCTTCATGATATATTATTCAACTGTTAGTAGATAAAGGATACTTTCAGTATTTGATGAATTTGAAATACTGGGAAAAAATCAACATAGCAGAGCAATTTACATTTGGCCACTAAAATTTTTATTTGAAATAATTGGTCGACACATTCTAAATCATAAACCACCCCATAGATCAATTGCTAATGGGGTATGAATGAGACAAGAAAACCTAACAAATAACTGGTAAGTGGTAAGCAGAATATGAAATATAACAGACAAGTTGCTAATTTAAACGCAATTATATCATTACAACTTTTCATATTAATGTTTTCCTTGTTTTAAGCCAAGACTGACAATGGAATTCGCATTCTTTCTTCTCTATGTGAAATTTAACATGATCATTTAATTGTCAATGGCAGTTGACATCTCCTAAGCCTATATGCAATGGAATCAGGTAGATCAACACCATTAATGGAAAGGACAAACATATGAGATTTACATGCTTTTGAACATCTAATAAAGTAAAACTTCTTACATTATGACATCATTCTCAAAAGAGTAAAACTTCTACATCAACGATTATGATACAGCTATATTCATGTGAATGAGGATAAAACACTTCTTTACATTTTTGCATCAATACCAAGATATGCACAATCTTTTAACAATCTAATAACCAAATGACACAATTTTGAACCAAAGGATCACAAATTCAACAAATACAAGAACAAAAAGCAATTTTAATAATATTTTGTCTCTCAGGAATTTAGCTTTAAGCCTTTTTTCCTACCTAACTTGATTTTTTAAAATTATTTTATTATTATTATTATTATTTGTTTCATATGGGTAATTTAAAAACAGTCTCTCTACTAGTTATGGGTAAGGCTGCAGACTATTGGACCTCCCTAGACCCTGCGTGTCAACAGGATTTCTACTGGGTTGTTGTTGTACATAAAAACCTTTGATTCTCAAATTGGAAGACTAAACCAAATTAGATATCGTAATATCTAACCCAAAAAATAAAAGAGCTATCGAATTAGAAAGGCACAATAAAACATTTCAATCGTTCCAATCCTTTAAGCAAACACAAGCATACAAAACAGATGAGGTAAGGGCAAACCATATATGTCAGAACCTCTTGATCATAGGCATTCAAAATTTTCAGGAAAAGTCACTCATAATACTCACTGATGCTCCACCGTTATAACATAAAGCCTGTAAAACTTAACTTTAACTTGAGAACCAATGAAAGTTTACCAATGACACTTAAACCAGGCTATAAGGCATAAGAAGAATATACAACAAATGGAACTCAGAAGGAAATGAAAGATTTTGAAGAAAAATGAAAAAGAGACGAAAATGAATCACACGATAGAAAGAAAGGCAAAAGCGAAATAAGCATAATGACCCTAGTGGTATGTAATTAACTACCAAGGCATTCAAAGTTCCAATTCAATTTCCCCAATATATCATGCTGAGCTGATCAGTTTCCAGCAAAGAGACGCAAACTAAAAATACTTAGCTAACTATATATAGACTTTTTAGACATATTAGCTACACTTTGTAAAGTTAAAAAGTACAAAAACAAAACCTACATAACTCCTAGCATAAAACAGGCTAGAGTCCAGCAAACCCGAAGATTAGATGCATCATCGCCCCACTCAATTCTGACATATAAAAGTGAACGATCAAAAAGATTCTACACACAATTTAGCACATAATAAAACAGAAATTGAAGAATTCGACCGCACAGTTAGTCATTTCTAACCTGCAAATTCAGTCCTAAACCTAAGAGATAAATCATGTCTCCAAACTTGAAACACAAACGCATAAATTTCACTGCAGAGAACCGGAACGAATTTCCTATAAAATTTATCACAAAACGGTTTCTAGAAAACCCACAGGTGTTCCACCCACAAAAAGCTTATGGACAAATTAAATCCTACCATTTCAGTATAATACAGTAAATCAATCA
>JAOSBL010000009.1:17692698-17704004 GCA_027568915.1 Erythroxylum roraimae
CGAGGCTAAGTCCTGTATCACACACAAATTATTTGTGAATTGGACAAGACAATTTTCATGATCAATAAGTTGGGACAAAGATATTAAATTGCAAGTTAGACCCGGGACATAAAGCACATCTTTTAAGATAAAGTTTTCATAAAGGCAAATTGATCCAATCTTGGTTGCAAATGCTTCATTCCCGTTTGGTAAACCAACAGGAAAGCTTGGCATCTTGCGCACGTCTAGAATCCCTTCTAGTCGTCCCGTCATATGATTCGATGCGCCTGTATCAATAATCCAGGACAAGTTTGTATGTTTACCTATCATCTTTTCATTTGTGCCACTCGCACCTGGTTTTTGAGTGCTTATAAAATTCATCAAGGTCTGCCATTATTCAGTTGTAATATCAGCAGAATTGAATGACAAATCTGATTTTTCTCCGTTGTTGCTCGAGTTACCTCCTGTCGATATCTGCGCAGCATTAGCTCTCATTCCACCTCTTCGGCCTCGACCACCACCACGCCAGTTCTGTTGGGTTCCTCTACCACAAGCCCCACCTCATCCGTCACCGCGTGAGCGCTCCCACCATTCTGGGTATCCTATTATTTGGAAGCAATTTGACGCTTCGTGCCTAGGCTTGTTGCATTGTGAACAAATCACAGCCTTGTCCTTCACCTCTCCTTGACCTGATGCTTTATATTGAGTTTGAGCAGCGAGCCCCATGACCTCAATTGGTGCCTCTTTGGTGAGAACAAAACTTTTCAATCTTTCTTTCTGTACCATGACCTGATACACACGGTTCAATGAGGGTAATGGGTCAGCAGCTAATATATTTGAACAAGCTGTACCATACACAGTCGGGTCTAAGCCCATCAAGAATTGATGAACCATCTCCTGTTCACGCCTCTTCTGGAGTTATTTTGCTATATCCCACTTGCACCTGCACATTTACATGTGAGAATAGGCTCATAAATGAACAGTTCATCCCATAAAGCTTTCATCTTTCCATAGTAAGTCACCATTGGAAGACCTCGCTGTTTACATTCAGCAAGATCATTCTTCAATTGCTGGATTCTTGGTCCATTCACCACCGAAAACCTTTCCTGCAAATCATTCGACAGATCCTTTACATTCTTTGCATAGGATATCGTTGAGCGTAGAGATGGCTCTATTGTATTCATCACCCATGAGACAAGCATGGATTGCACTGTCCACCAATCTTAGATTTCAGGGGCCGTGTCTGCAAGCATGGTGATTGTCCCTTCAACGAAGCCCCACTTCTGACGAGCTCTTAAAGACACGTGCATAGCACGGGCCCATTCTTCATAATTTTCTCCCCTCACCTGCACCGGCATGATGCAAATTCTAGGGTTGTCATTTGAATTTAAGTCGTATGCAGAAGATGACCTTTTGTGTGGTTCTACTTTTTCTCCCATGGCTCTCAGACCATGTCAAGAAAGAGCATGAGAGAATTTCTGTCTCCATTTATCAGAAAAGCTAGCGAAATATATACACAGATTTTCCCTAAACTTGCTCCTAAGATCAAGCTACCGATATACACAATATTCACTTGCCTATATAAAGATATACATGCCAACTACGGAATATACACCAAAGATATGTTTACATCTAACAAACTCTAACAAAACCATTGAATGTTCTTGGTAGTTTCGACAGGTTAGAAAATATGGAGGAAATAAAGTCCTGATTTTTCAGGGTGGTAGTCAAATGTTTTGGTGGGAATTGGAAAATTAGAGCTTGGGTAAACTAGCTATTGGAGGGTCTGCTAATATAGGAAAATTAAGACGAGCGTTTTGTTAAAATTTTGATCACCTACAATTAATTTAACTTCTAATATTGTCCTTAATATTATGTGATGTATAATGTTCTATAATGCGCTTAATTAGAGGTCAATGATAGTAGAAACTGAACGTAATATTAAAATTTAAAAGATCTTTCTAAAAATAGTAGTAAGTTTCACAACTGCAAAATTTAAGAGAGCTTATGATCAAAATAGTTTTAATTTCACAATATTTTATGTAATTTTTATTTTTAAAGACCTTTTTATATCAGTTAAAGTATTTTACTATTTGTTTTGAATATTTTGAAATATTTTTAGTTATACGCTTTCAAATAACACTATTGTAGCTTTATTAATTAAAATTCAAGCATTTTCAAATCCATAAATAGAAAAAAGGAAAATAAGATAATTATTTCATCACAAAATTTTTAAATTTTCAAATTAAAAAATAAATAATGGAAAAATGAAATACTTTTATTATTAAAATTATTTTTAATTTTTTGCTTGTCTTAAGAAATTACAATCAGGAAGTTAAAAAGAATGTTTTCAAAGAATAAAATATAAAAATATATGACTCATTTATATATTATTTAACAAACTTAAAATAATTTAAATAGGTACAAATCTTCGAGATAGAAATGTTTTTGAAATATAATGGAAGTCAAGTATTTTTAATATTAACTCGTAGCTATATAAATCACTCAATTAACATATCTTTCTTTAATTTTTGGTTGCTTCAAAAGTGATAGCAGCCATCACTAGTATCTAAAACCATTCCACAATTTCCAATAACATCTCCTTGTTCTGAGCATTATATTTTTCTTGAAAGGCAAATGAATTGTATTCATGATCAACCTATGATTATATGGAATGTACAAAACTTAAACAAAATAAAATCCTTAACTAGTTACTTAGCTCATCTCAGTCTCAACATCATGTATGGAATGTACAAAACTTAAACAAAATAAAATCTTTAACCAGTTACTTAGCTCATCTCAGTCTCAACATCATGTATGCATATAGGAGATATAATTACATGTTCTAATTAATCCTTATTAGTTGAGATAAGGTAAGATTTTGTCCCCTAACTATTCTTCTCCTAAGGTTTCTTGTTTGACTTCTCCTGAGGTGCAACTCTTATTGTTGAATGCCTTTTGGTTCATTTCCCTCCATATGCTATACATTGTACTTCTAAGGACTAGCCCATATAAGAGATTATCATCATTTTGCTTCCTAGGCAAGGAGGAGAGCCATTAAATGATTTCCTTCAGTCTTGTGACCAAAGGCGCCTAAGTAATAAAAACTTTTGTTTCCTTCCATACCTTTCCCGGATAAGGATAGTTGAATGAAACATCGAGGTTAGTTTTTCAACTAGTAGATCACAGTTTGCTCTATTGATTTCTTGAAATTCTAGCTCTATCCATAATGGTTAGCCTCTCTTTAGTTACAAGTCATGAGATAAAGGAAGCTTAGGAATAAGCATTTTGTTCTGTATAAGAGAGAACTAACTCACCATTATCGAATAAGTCCTGATCACATCTAAGCATGACCTTTTCGTGAAGGAGCCCGATGAGTGCTTAAGCTAGATAACTTAGTCCTCCCTCTGAACGTTAGGAAGGGATTATGGCATATAACTTTGGAAGAATTGAGCACCTTTAAAATTACAATAACAACTACCATCCTTAATTAAGTAATTAAATTTTACATCAATAGGGTAGAAAACTCTTAGACTAGAATAGTTGGGGAGGAAATAAAGGAGTCCCTAAGTACTCCAATTATCATACTAGAGCCAAGTAGCTTCACCATTACTTATCTTGTACCTAATCAGTGGTTGAATGAGGACCCTAAGTTTCAATATTTGTTGCAGGTTCCAGGACAAGTTAGATCTAACTTTGAATGTCCATATGTTGGATCTCTCTAGGTAATGTTTATATATCCATTTCACTCAAAGAGACCCTTTGTCACTTATAATGCTTCATAGTTTCTTCATCAGCTTTGTTTTGCTCACCATTTTTGCAGTTTTGATGCCCAACCCCACTTTTTTCTTTGGTAAGCATATATCCTTCCAACTTACCTTGGCAAAAAGCTTAGATTAGTCATTACCAGTCCAAGGAAAATTCTTCAACTACTTGTCAATTTCCTTACAAAGCTTCTTAGGGAAGATTACAAGAGAAAACTAGTACACGTACAAGTTACTAAGCACTAAAGATATCAATTATAACCTGCTTGTAAATGATAAGCATTTAGAGGTCCAAGCCCTAATTCTTCTTCTAATCATGTCTAATAGACCTTGATAATCCAAATTTGATATTTTCTTTAAAGATATTGGAATTCTAAGATATGAATATAGGGTTAATTTAAGAGATATACCTAATGTCGCATATAGGAATTGAGATGAGCTTGCAGTATGCACTAAAGTTATTAAGAAACTCTTGTACTTGTTTATTTAGATAATTGAACATACACTAAACACCTCCAATGATCTCATAAAACAAGTCGTTGAAGCCTCGTTATCTTTACAAACAATGTTGGGTCATCAACAAAAGCAAGGTGTGTAACAATAAATCTTCCACATTTCTTGTGAAACTTGAAGCCATTGTTAGCAAGCATATTCCTTTTAATAACACAATTAAGGACTTTAATGTACATGGTAAAAAGGTAAAAGGAAAGTGGATCACCTTGCTCTAGACCTCCACCTTCCTTAAATAATTGGAAAGCTTCAATGTTGATTAGTATACTGAAGGAAGTGGTGGTTATGCATTTAGAAATTCAAGTTATAAATCTCTCAGGGAACACAAATGCTTTTTATGTCTTTAGTATGAAACTGCAATTTAAAGAATCAAATGCTTTGTGTATGTCAATTTTGACATAACAATTTGCCCCTAATTCATTAATATGGTAATTCTTTAACAATGCTTGTACAAGCATCACATTGTTGCTAATGTTTCTTCCTTTAATAAAGTAGCTTGAGATTGACTAATAAAAGAGGGCAATATGTGCCTGATCGTGTTAGCTAATAACTTTATATGATTTTATAAAAATGTTGTAACAAAAGATTGATCTAAAATCCCTCAAGGAAGATGGAGTTTAAACCTTAGGAGTAGACAAAGATGAGTGAAATTCCATACCTTAAGCATTTTTTTCTTGACAAAGAATTCTTGAACATACTTGCAAATATGATTTCTAATTCTACTCTAAGTGGTTTAGTTAAACAAAAACATTAAACCTATCAGATCCTAGTGCTTCGTGAGGATTAAGTGAGAAGACCACCCTTTTATGTTTTCATCTATAAACTTTTTAGTAAGCATGTCATTATAATCCAAAGATATTAACTCTGGGGATTAAGTTTTTAAGGTTATTAAGTGAAACTTCTAATTCTAAGGTACCCATTACCTTAAAGAAGTTGTCCTCTGCAAGGGTTTTGACCTTATTTTGACTAGTGACTAGGTGTGCCCATTTGAATATAATATGGATATCATGTTTCTATTCGTTCTTGTAAGTAATGATATGTGGAAGAAGCTAAAGTTTGAATCCCGTTCTTTTAGCCACATTATGCTTGACTTTTGCATAAGTAATAAATTATCTACTAATATTTTCATGTAATTTTCTAAGGCAAGTTTCTTCTTATTATTAAGAGAGGAATTAATAGGAAAAGCATATAGATTGTCTTGACATTACATAAGGGACTCCTTAGCATAATTAATGCTTTTATAAGTAACCTTATGTATGTTGATCTATAAGGATTTTAGCTCTTATTTATCTTCATCATTTTCTTCTAGAATTGAAATAAGGCACAACCTTATAACCGATACTCCAACCTCTTAAGCATTGATTCTTAGAAGCTATCAACTATACTAAGATAGTTGATGAATCTGAATAGAGTAGGTCCTCTTGTTTCAACTACAAGATCATAGACTCCTATAGTGATAGGCCTATTGTTGAAGAGTACTCTACTTAAGTTAAAATTTTGAAGCCATTGGAGGTTGACAATAGCCCGATCTAGTTTCTTCCTCACTTTCCATGAGGCCTCTTGATTATTTGACTAGGTGTAGTATCTTCCAATAAAGTTAAGGTTAGTTTCTTCAAGATTCTGTAGATAGAATCCCAACTTATTGCATGGTTTCCCTAAGATCCTAACACCTTATGATTCCTTAGATAGTACTGTGCTATTAAAATCTCCAATAACAGGCTAAGGCTTATTCAAAAAATTCTTAAATTGTAATAGGTTATTCTATAACTTGGATCTTTGGAATCCAAAGTTAGAAGCATAGATGAAAATGGACTGACACTTTCCTACTCCTACAATCTTAGCTAACATATGGATGCACTAATATGTACATTGATAATACATAATTGAATCAAAGTTAAGATTAAAGGCCATTATAACTCTACCTCGATGGTGCATGTCGTGGTTTGTTATAAGCTTCCAATGAGGCTTGGAAATCTATAGATTTATGCATTTTCCTTTCTCTAGTTTTGTTTCCAAAAGACCCAACGTTTTTTTTTTTTAGATGCATTCATACACCATTTTATGTTTTTAAGGTCATTGATTCCCCTAACATTCCATATAATCACAAACATTAAACCTCTAATGTGTTTCTTCCTATGGAATTTGCTTTACATCCAGATTTCCTTCTTTCTACTAGTTTAAATGCATCTTAAATGTCATCAAAGGGCCTAGAGGGTTATTAAGTTGTAGTTCAGTTTCCCCTTCATCTTGAATTGTTATTGGGAGCTAGTTATGTCTCTAGTACACTGGATAGAAGGAATAGATAACTCCTCATTCTCGCTTACAGCTTTCTCCTTAATTGGAAGCTCTTTAGAGCTAGACTTTTTACCTTGAATGTTAATCTTATTCATCAGCTCATTATAGTAATCAGTTTAGAAAATCTTTTCAGTAAGATTCCATTTCTTTCCTTACTATACTAGAGATAGTCTCCACTGGTAAGAGATCTTGATGAAGTCCTCAATGAGAGCATCACCAGCTCATAGCCTCAACAATGGTAACTCCTTAAGAAGCTATTGATTAATATCATCACTAATATATAAACTGGCCTAACCAATGCTTATCCTTAAAGATTTATCTTCATCCATTCAAAGGGGATTGCCTATGTAGGTCATTAAGAAGTTGGAACCCCTTATAAACCATCACTCTATGGTGATTGATGAAAGTTAAGCCACAAAGGGAACTTGTTTTTGTTTGACTTCCTTAAGTATTATTCCTAGCTTCCACATCTATAAGAATATTGATATTCCATTCAAGTGCCAAGGTTACTCCTCGATTATCTTGAGGGCTTAGTCTTTGGAATTAAATCTAAAAATAAACAAATGATCCTCACTAAGAAGAACTTCCTACAAACCTCTTGGTCTCCAATATTTCATTGCCCTTAGCTTCATGACAGGGAAAGTAGGTCTCTTTCCCATAAAAAATCCAACTAAGGTGAATTTCCAAGAAGAAACTTCAAGCTTGAGCACTTCTGAGGGTGAGAGACAATGGCTAAGCCTTCTCTAATTCTGGGGTGATGTATTGTAAAGTATAACCAGAGGTATCTCCTAAAACTTACTTTTAGTTCAAGGTTCTAGGTTAAGAGTGCGGAGGAACAGGAGGCTGGGGATGGGGTTCGGTGAGTCTAGGTTGGGGTTCAATGGTGGGTTAGGTTTTAGAGGGTCAATAGTGAAGGGTAGAGGAGAGGGTAAAGGTGGAAACTCAATTGGAAAAAGAGGAGAACAAAGTTGAGTACATTTGAGAGAGAGGTTAAAGAGGTTGACACTGTTTTATAAAAGTTTTAAAAATCAATTCCTAAAACTGTAAACTAAAGGCGAGAAGCGATTTTTTTCATAATACCAAAAATGCCCTTAATTACTTTAGTCTTAATAGTAGGCAGAGAGAGTGAGATAGCTAGGAGGATGAAGAGAGCTCGAGCGAAAGCAAAAACTTCTAAGAACACAATAATGGAGATAGAAATAAACAAGCTAAGGGATATGATCAAGCAGCAACATAAAGGAAAGAAAAACAAATTAGCTATAGAAAAACACCAAGTAAGAGAGAAGAATGGTGTCTCTCTCTAGCCATAAGAAAGATACTAGATTCTTCTTGAAGAAAAGATTGTTAAGATATTTTTATTTTATGAATATGTTTTATTTATTTAAAATATAAGATAAATCTATTTTATAAATAAAATTATAATGAAATCAATCAATCCTAATTATGAGATTCATATTTGTAATTATATATTATTTCTAAATTGTTTTTAATTATTCTTATATTAAGATTAAATATTAATAAAACAAAAATATTAGCATATGTTGTACTTTTTTTTAATGAAGTAATCAATTTCATAAGCCAAATATAGTGATTGTGATAAATCGTTTTAATAAATTAATTCGAAAGAAAGTATTAAAAATAAATTACATAATAAAATATATTAATCAATTAAAATTTTATGTCCTTATGATCTTGTGCACGAATAAAACCAACCGAAATTTGATCGGACTGGTCGCCTTTCTCATCGATGCTATCATCTTATTGCTCAAAGTTTCCTTTCTAATGATTTAGCAATAATGGTTTCAAAAAGTTATTTTGATTAAACACTGAAGGAGATAATCAAATTCACAAATTGCAGAAATCGAATTACATATGCGTTGATAAAACAAATAATAAAATTCACAACTTATGGCCATTGAAAATCAATTTCCTGCAAGCTTTGCAGGTAAAAGTTTGGACTTCTGTTAGATTGGGGTGAAGCAACTTGGTCCAAGCTCAGTCCTTAGTGCCAGTGCTTGAGTTTGGGTTGAGGGGGGATTATGTCCGGTGATCAATTTTGGATATTTTCTAGTTCAATGGGTTTGGCTTAATTAATGCTAATTATAATTAAGTTCAATAGATCAAAAAAAAAGTTCAAATGAACTTTTCTTATTTTAAAATTCATTTTATAAGTTTATATCTTTTAATTTTCTAATAATTATATAAATATAAATATAAATAAAATATTGAATCATTTATTTAATAAAAATAAATATGAAAATTATTTTAAAATAAATATTTTTTACAATAGTAGTCAATATAATATTTTCATAACTTATCTAATTGTTAAATACTAATTATATATTAAGAAAATTATTAATTATTAATTCAAGTTAAACTTTATTTTAAATCTTTTATGTAACTTAAAATTGACAGCTAAAATTCTTTTCATTTAATTCTTAAAATTTAAATCCAGTTTATAAATTAATTTTTAAAATCCAAAATTCTTAATTTTCTAATTTTAACCAATTCGATCAAATGCTTTGGTCAATTTGTAAATTTCTATTTAATACATACTTAGTCCATATTTCCATGTTCTTCATATGCACAATCATAGGTTTTTGAATACATTGTGGGCCAAACTCTAACTTAAAAATGAAGTGTAAATTAGAAGTATAATACTACACATGGTATGGATTAAATATCTAACAGTCTTTACTTACAGTCCATTTCTTACACAAACTACGCTTGACCTTCCAATTACACCGAAACCGGTGAAAATACTTGGCTGATCCAGTAGTCCTCGATCATGTATTCCTCAAAAACAGGTTCTTTGGCAATGGTTCGGACAACCTAAGAATAAACTCGCGATGGTTTCTTATAATTACACCACGTTCATAGCCCAAATCTCAAGTTACCCAAGAAATATTACTAGCAAAGAGTGTTACAAACAACAGATTAAGAAAAAGAAGATGGCCAACAAATTTGCTGTGGTCTTTCTGGTCTGCATTGTGGTTGCCGCAACTATGCACCTGTCTCAATCTGAAGAGACCCCAGAACAGAAGGAGAAGTTCAAGTCATGCTTCGGTAACTGCGAAGAAGAATGCAAAGTCGACGGCAATGGCAGAACCTATTGTGAGATGAAGTGTGACACTGACTGCGACGACAAGGAGACTGCTGGTAAGTTTTTCAAATGATGCAATATGACAGTGAACATTAATTCTGATGGGTTTGCTTATGTATTCGTTGGCTGTTTGGAGCAGATAGATTGAACATAAAGATTTGAAAACTTACCGTGGGTTGAAGGAGAAAGAGACAGAAGAAAACGCAATAAGAAAGAGTGGAAAGAGTTTCTTCAACCTACTTTGGGTTATAATTTCCTCTTTCTTTCATTTCCATACTGCCTTTAAGTTAAGGCTGTGTAAAACGTTGATACAAATTGTGTAACTAGGCAAAATAATATTGATTATATACAAATTATAATTCCATCTATGTTTCGGTTTAGTTAGGTTAGCTTCTTATACAATATTTGTTAATAAATATTAAAAATAAATTTATTATATTTTATAAAATAAAATAAATCAAAGTAATATTTTTTATTAATATAAATTTAATTATAAAACAATTTTATTATTTATTATAATTAAATATTTGATATCTAAAACATTTTATTTCATGAATATATAATTTAAAATTTATACATTTAAATATAATTGAAAATAAAGGCTTCCCGCTTCACGAGAGTTAAAAGAGGGACATTAATTGTATACAACCTTCCTTTCTCATCAATTATACGAAGTCTTTCATCTCTTTGCATTTTACAAAGAAGATATTTTCGTAACTCGAATATGTGATTTTTGTCATAAAGAAGCAACCTTACTAGTTATTCCAAGGTTCGCCATCATTTATCATATTGTTAATAATTAATATTAATTAAATACTTTATTTAATTAATAATAAAATCATATTATAAAAACAAAAAAGAAAAAAATATTTTAATTTTTCATGAATAAAAAATTACATTTAAAATTATAAATTTTACTTAATTTTATAATATTAATCAAAATTATTTAAATAATAATAATATAACTTAATTTTCAATTTATTGCAAATCTAACCTACCATTAAATATTTTAACTAATAGTGGTGATGTAATGCTATGTCAATATGACAAACATGGATGATATAGCATGCTCTGTCAGTACAACTTATTGATAAACATGTATTAACGTGCCAAAAAACATACAACAGTAAATTTACTTAAAATAAAAATTCATTAAATTTATTAAATTTCTTATAGTTATGTTATTAATGTATTCTCACTATGAGAGTTAAGATATTTAGTGATAATTTTTTTGTAACTAACTATTATTTCGTCACAAATACGAGGTTTTTTGTGACAATACAATTGATTGACACTACTGTTTGGATTAACTGTGATAATTTATTTTTTTGTCACTAATACAATAATAATTGTGACAATTTAGTATCTTTTACAATTAACCACTACAAGAAAATTGTCAGTCACCGACGGAACTCAGCGACGGGATAAGTATCATTTCCGTCGGTAACAAAATTTTCCGACGATAAGATGCGACGGAGACCGGCGTCGGACACAGCACGATCGCGATTTTTGCCGACGATCTGTCGGTGATAACTACCGACGGAACCGTCGGTGTACTTAGAACTTTTTTCCCGACACGTCGGTCGGCGAATAACACCGACGGAGCCGTCGGTGTCAATCACCGACGGAACCGTCGGAGATGCGACGGTTCCGTC
>JAOSBL010000009.1:17758718-17778521 GCA_027568915.1 Erythroxylum roraimae
ATACGTGTTATCATACATTGTCATAATACGTATAAAAGTCTTAAGATTTATGTCGATCTTAAGCATTTAAAGGTCATCGGGCATATATATAGATTAACCTTGTGTCTATGTCATTTAGACGCATACAATTTTAGTATAGATATCTATAAAGTTTGACATAACATAGGGGGATATAAGTTTTTAATCCCATAAAGGTTCTCTAATGCAGTTTAGCATTCAATTAGAGAACATAAAGGTTTTCTCTAATGTAGTTTAGCATTTAGTGAGAGAAAATAAGTTTTCTCTAATACTGTTTAGCATTCGGTGAGAGAAAACAAGATTTCTCTAATGCAGTTTAATATAAAGTTGGAGAAATCGAGACCTACAAATGAAGATGATATAATTTAGATCATAAAGGTATCATCCTAGTTTGTCACACTCCATTTTTCCATTCATGTTAGTGAGGTGTTAGGTATACGTGATTGTATTGGATCTGTGTCACACATGACACATGTATCTGTTACTTTTTGGTATTGAAAGCCTTGCAGGACAAAATGATGGACTTTCATTATCTTTAGATCAAATGTTTTGTTTTTAAAACCTAGTCGACTAATACAGTAGCGTGGCTTAATCGAGTTTTAAACAATTTTTTTTAACTAGAGTCAAAAATGCAATAATTGTCCAAAGGGGAGAATGTTAGACAATTTTGTCCTTTCCTATAAAGTTAGACAACCATTAATTGAATCTTTTGGTTTTTAAATAAATTATCAGTTAAGTTACGTAATTTGATCCAGATAAAGATAATAAAGTGATCCAATAAATGATCTAGATTAATGGGTCAAAGTTTAGGTAAAAAATAGATCCCAATTAGTATAGACCAAACCCATATCGGCCTTGTGATGGAGAAGCCTGATATGGAAGCTATATAAAGGTTAAGGTCTCCTACAGTTGCTCATATTAATTGTAAGCATAAGGACTCTCTGACCTGTTAGGAGAAGTTATATGTTAAGAAAACTATAGAAAGAACTAAACCACGTGTCGGTAAATACTTCTCGTACATGTCCCCGGAGATTTGTGATCGTTTGGAGCTCGGAATCGGCATCAGAATAAGAGATGAAGCCGAAATCAGGTATTCCAAATTACTTTCATTTTTAATCTTTTTATGTTGATCTTGGGTACGTAATAAGGTCTGTACTACTTATTCCAAACCATCCATGCTGAAAATTCCATGACCAAGGAGTTCATATAGGTCTTGACAGCAAGAACCTTAGACATAGTTGGCAAAGGTGGAGACGAAGCTCCACCTTCATGAGATTTGCAGTGGCAACAACATGAGAAAGGTTAAGAAATGAGTTGACCTGAAGAGTTAAAGATGAGTTTTGGAGAGAATGTTAGTCACCCAATCATGGAAGCGACGGTGGCTTTGAAGGAGAGTGATGACATTTCTGATTATGCGTTTAAATGGAAATGATGACATTTTAATGGGAGTGAGTGCTTGTTTGGATGGGTTTTTGAAAGTCAATAGCACTTTTTTCACTACAAAAGCCCTTTTAAAAGAAAAATGAATATTTGGCTGTAAAATAAAAAAATACTTCTTTAATATATATGACTTTTTTGGTAGCCAAAATACAGTTTTTTAAGAAGCTCAAATTTGGAGCTTCTCATAAAAGCCTCTCAAATGACTTTTTCAGGTAGATTTTTCAGATCAATTGATGAGCCTATTTTTTAGTCCCTTTTGTCCTTATGTTTTATGCATAATTCTCACAATACCCACAAACTCATCTTCACGTTTATCTTGCAAACTCATCTTCTCTGTTACAATAAAATGCATAATTTATCATGTATTTAACTATTTACTTAATTTGAATATTCATTTTAGGATTTATATAATATTATTTAGCTTTTTTATATATTTTAATATTTATTTTTGATATTAGTTTTACTTATGTTATAATCCATATAAAAGATTTGGTTATATATATTTTCATTTATATTTTATATGGTTTAAAATTATATAATAATTAATATATTGTGCTTTGCATATTGTTTAATAAAATATAAAATAAAATATATTGTGCTTTGCATATAATAAATAATTTTTATTATAAAATAAAATATAGTTAAAATTAAAATTACTTTTTATTTTTATGTTACCAAACAGTCGACTGTATGAAGCTCTTTAAAAAAAACTCTTTTTTAAATGACAGCTAAATAGTCAACTAGATTTTTAGAAAAGTTCTTCTCAGAAAAGATCTACAAAAAAAGCTTTATTAATAAAAACTCTACTAGTATAAGCCTAACCAAACAGTTCCGTTTAAATGTAACGTTCTATACAAATTTTTTTTTTTACTTACCTTTATTTTTTAAAATCCACATCATCGTCCTACTTAAAATTTTTTATTAAGGTTTATTTTAAACTCCTTAAAACATTAAAGTCCAATTCAAACGTAACTGTAACGTTAGGGGGTTGATTTGCTGATGAACGGCGTATACTCTGGCTGGTTTCTTCGTAATAGTATTCGTCTAGTTATTGAGCAAGCAGAAGCGAAGGGAAGTGAACGCAATTTATAGTTTTTTTTGTTACTTGTGGATCTCTCTCTCTCTCTCCGAGGCAATCCTACGCTACGCTTGTCTCTCTCCCTTCTCGTGCGGAAGTCTGAACCAAGACAGTTGTTGGGTGTCAGGTGAAGGGTCTATCTTCAAGCTTTTTAAGTTTGTGAAATCGCATTTCTTTTGCTTCTTATGTTTGGGCAATCTTGTATTTTGTCATTTTAATGAGCGATTCTTGAAAGCCCGTTGTTTCTTTCGGGTAATTCGAAGTGAGCAGTCGGTTGCTTGTGTGTGTGTTTGCTTCTGGGGTTGAATTCCGGGATTTTCAGTTTTGGAGCCATTCGTGTTTTGATTTATTTGCTGCTTTTATTTTACTGGTTGCATGGATTCGATGGAAAGCTTCCGTGATTTTGGTAATTTGTGTATGGGCAATTTCACGTTTGATTGATTTACTGTATTGTACTGAAAACGGTGGGATTTAATTTGTCCATAGGTTTTCTGGGTAGGACACCTGTGGATTTTCTAGGAACCAGTGATTAATTTTAATGGGAAAAGCATTCTGGTTCTCTTCACTACGTTTTTGTTTCAAGTTTCTTGACATGATTTATGTTTTATGTTGAGGACTGAATTTGCGAGTAGAAATGACTCTAATTGCGGTTGAATTCTTCAATGTGTGGAATCCTTTTGATCATTCACTTGAATTGGATGGGGCGATGATACTTCTAAGCTTGTAGGTTGCTGGACATGAGTCTGCTTTATGCTAGGAGTTATGTATGTTTTCTTGTTGGACATGAATCTGTTTTAAGCTTGTGGATAACTAACGTACATTAGGAAAAACTTTTTAACCTTACAGAGTTTAGCTAATATGTCTATATAGAGTTGCGAAGTATTTTTAGGGTTCATTTCTTTTTTGGGGAGTGATCATTTCAGCATGATACTTATTGTGGAAATTGAGTTGGAAGTTTGAATGCTTTGATAGTTTAATACTATTGATGAAATGGTAGAACCAATGTCATTTCTAGTAGTAGAGCCAAGGTCATTTCTAGGCTTCAATAGCAGAACCAAGGACATTTGTAGGCCTAGAAAAATGTACTTCCTTTTTCTTAGCCACTAGGATCATTATGCTTAGTCTACTTTTGCCTTTCTTTCTATCGTGTGATTCATTTTCTTCTCCTTTTCATTTTTCTTAAAAATTTCCCATTTCCTTATTATTCCATTTGCCAATATATGCTTCTTGCCTTGTAGCCTCATTTATGTGTCATAGTAAAACTTTTCTTTGGTTCTGAAGTTCTAAATAGTTCCTTTTTGATTGGACATTGTTGAGATTCCTTTTCGCTAGATATTATGATTTCTAATTGGCATAAATACATTTTCCCTCCTGTGTTTTACTGCTTAGTACGTTATGGCTCCTTCTATTTTAAAAATGGACTTATTACCCCCTTTGACCACTAGTCAAAGGAGCTTAGAATTCAAAACAACTTTTTTACTCCTGGATTATGATGATAACACCATAATTGTACATGTTACATTTTTTAAGACAAAATACCCTTTTAGTCTTTTGTTGACTAAAATATATTAAACCCTTGTATTTTTTGCTTCATTTCATTATGTCTTCTATTTAAAAAATACAAATTATTTTAAATATGGATTACATTTTGACCGTTAATAAATAAAAAAAGAAAAATTACTAAAAATACCATTGTCTTTACAATTGTACTTCATGACCATTAATTTATGGACCGTTAAAAATACTTGTTGTCCAATCAACATTCTTCTATTGGGTGCATGTTTGTAGGGATGCTAGTCCAGAAAATGGGGAATACCACTGACTCTTGATTTGGAAGAGTCCAACTTTTGAGTAACAATAGTTTACTGTAGTTTCAGTATTATGGATTGTCTTTTGCTTAGACATTTAAGTTATTATTCCACTGTCTTTTTTTAATTTTTTTCATAAATTAATGGTCATGAATTACAATTGTAAAGACAATGGTATTTTTAGTAATTTTTCCTTTTTTTATTTATTAACGATCAAAATGTAATCCATGCTTAAAATAATTTTTCTTTTTGAAATAGAGGCCATACTGAAATAAAGCAAAAAAATAGGGTTTTAATGTATTTTAGTCAACAAAAGACTAACAAGGTATTTTTGTCCAAAAAAATGCAACATGTACAGTTATGGTGATGTCATCATAATAAAGGGTAAAAAAAGTTTTTTTAAATTTTAAACTCCTTTGACTGGTGGTCAAATTGAGTAATAAACCCATTTTTAAAATAGAAGGGAGTATAACATACCAAGCGGTAAAACATAGGGGGTTAAATGCTTGCCTTTCTAATTTGATTTTGTCTCCTAATAGAGAGTCAAAGCAAGTTATGTAGAGTAAACTATTATCAAGAGTTGTTTTCTTTTCTTATATTTGTTGAATTTGTGACCCTCTGGTTTGGAGTTGTTTCATTTGGTTATTGGACTACTAAAGGATCGTGCATATCTTGGTATTTTCATAATCTTTTATGTGGGAATGTTTACATCTTTTGAGAATATTGTCATGATAGGACAAGTAAGAAGTTTACTTTTATTGTTAGTTTAAAAGCATGTGAAGCTCATTTGTTTGTCCATTTTACAAATGGTTTTGGTACACCCAATTCCACTGGGTATTGGCTTAGGACACGCTTACTGCCATTAACAATTAAATTGTTGGATCTCGTTTCCGAACCCAACTCTTGCTCTGATACCACAACTGTTGGTCCCCGATTCCGGAGCTCAATATTGAAGTCATAAATCGTGAGCGTATTATCCTGTAGGGTTATTTCAATAAACCCTCATTAGTCATTATCCCACAAGGGTGATGTGCCCACACTAGTCAAACATCATAAACAAACTCATTTTTTCACTTCAGCACAGATTTTGGGAAATCTCAAACTGGAATTACAAATTGATTTCTTCAGAACATTTGTTCCCCCTTTGTCTTAAGTTTCTAATGACACCAAGATCATTCCATTTGGTTCAGAAATCTAAAAGTTATTACTCAGACATTTTCGAACTGTTATTAAACTGAAATAGTACACTATACTCAACTTCTATTCAAAATTTGAAAGTCTTAAGGACTAACTTAAAATTTAATTCCTTCAGATAATTTGTAGCTTTATGTCTCTAATTTATTTAGAGACAAGAATCATCTCATTAGGAGGTCGGATAACAAAGTTATGACCGAAAGAATCAAACAATGTTTTGTCCTCAATCATATTGAACCTGTCTTGGGACAATTGGCATAACTTTTTCTATAGATATTGGATCAAGGTTATTCTTGGACGGTTTGAAAGAGGATCTATAGATCTATAACTTTCATGAAGACCTTGATGATATATTATGTCATCTAGAAGGTCAAAATTGGACCAGACGATAGGGTAAGACGATCCCAGACGAAAGGTCAGACGAAACCCGACGAAAGGCCAGACGATTTGGGACAATTGGCATAACTTTGTATATATATCAACTATTCATGTTCAAAAACCATCTGCTTAAGTTGATAATCATCTCAAGTTGACAACTTCTTCAAGTATATCTGATTCCAACTCAATATCATCCGTACACAATTCATATTTCATTAACATCAAAAAAATAAAGTTTTAGAAATCTTTTATGGCATTCCAAGCCACATTGCATCATCGTCTCACATCTCAAATTACAAAAGATTCTTAAACAAATAAACTTGAAATGCGACTAAAACATTGTGCTTTCCCAAAACCAACTCAAAATACAAAATAACAATTTGAAGTAATTCCCTTAGGCTTTTGATCACTGATCTCTTAGCTATCACCTGAAGATGGGACAAAAAGGGGATGAGCTTGAAAGCTCGTGGGTAACAGTTTATAACGAAAAATAAGCAAAACCTTTGAAATGTTCATTGGTCAATATAAAATTTAAATTGAAATCATAATTTGTATCGTTCTCAAAACCTTAACCAAAGTTCACGAATTACAAAACATGAATGCATCAAACTTGTCAACATAAGCACATCAGAATGGTTTGGGTAGATCCAAAACAGAATGTATTACACATTTCCCATAAGGATCCTGTGTAGCCGTGAACAGAACGTATTAACACAATCCCATATAATTGTTTTGCGTAGCCGTGAACTTATGGGAGTTTATAAAGGAGCTCCATGCCACTAGCGGGCAGGTGGGAGAAATCTTTAACTTGGTCAACGTGCATGTGACTTAACTTAGGGGACCATCACAAATCCACGTAACACATATTTCATAACTTGTAAACGTGTTGCTTAAAATGGCATTTTTTTGAAAACTTGATTTCATAAACTTTATATCCTTACAAAAATCATTTCCATTTTTCATTTCATAAATCAATAACACAATTCATATACCAATCATGTAGTACTTTCTCACCACATTCAAAGAGCAATAAATGCACATTTATGATGCAATTGAAATCATTAAACTTCTTTGATTCAAAGAAAACATTAGTAACTTCTTTCTTCTATTATAAGCATGTACCCACCTTGATTTCATTTTTTAAAGACTTACTCAAAATGTGCCTCTCCTCTTGTTCCTCTTGCCTCTTTTGATCCTCTTATATAATAACAAAAATCTTACTCGATAGGGTTTTCAATTGAAAATCCTACAAGGTACAATCACTAAAATTTGTTCTAGAATGCTTAAACCTATGCTTTTTTTTTTAACTTCATGAACTAAATTCCTTTCAAAAATTTAAAAAATTCAAAATGATCTTACTTTAATTCTTCACCAAATGATTTTTGGCTCAAAATGGAAGTTCTTCTTTTCCTCTACCTTTTTTCCTTTCTAAACAACCTCAAAATCTCTCTTAAAACCAAGAAATGATGAAACCTTAACTATCTTTTCTTCTTCTCTCTCCTCTCTACTGAAACTCTCTTCTATTTTCGTTTTTCACTCTTCTCTCCTTCAAATCACGTTTTTCCTTCTTAAAGTAACAAGACAATATTTCTTCTTCCATTTCTACCTTTAATGAGTCCAAAAAGTTCATTTTACCATTTCTTGTAGGCTTATGATCTTTTAACCTTAAGTATCTTGCCAAAAATATCTTTGAACATTCCTATAACCTAAACACTTTAATTCTATTAACCCATGCAATAAATCCCACTAATTTTGACAAAATTAAATAACTCCAAAAATTAATCCATCAAAACCTCATAGTTTATAAAATCAAGCTTAACTTCAATAAAAAAAATTTTAGGGGCTAAAAGCAAGAGTTGGGTTTCGAAAATGGGATCCAACATTTGCTCTGATACCATAAATGTTGGATCCCATTTTCGAAACTCAACTCTTGCTCTGATACCACAACTGTTAGACCTCGATTTCTCAGCCCAACATTCGGAGTCATAAACCATGAGCGTATTACCCTACAGGATTATTTCGATGAACCCTCATTAGCCATTATCCCACAAGGGTGGTGTGCCCACACCAGTCAAACATTAGAAACAAACTCATTTTCTCACTTCAGCACAGATTTTGGAAAACCTCAAACTGAAATTACAAATTGATTTCTTCAGAATATTTGTTCCCCCTTTGTCTTAAGTTTTTAATGACACCAAGATCATTCCATTTGATTCAGAAATCTGAAAGTTATAAGTCCAACATTTTTGAACTATTATTAAATCGAAACAGTACACTATACTCAACTTCCATCCAGAATTTGAAAGTTTTAGAGACTGACTTAAAATTCAATTCCTTTAGATAATTTGTAGATCTATAAGTCCTCTTTCAAACCGTCCAAGAATGACCTTGATTTGATATCTCTAGAGAAAGTTATGTCAATTGTCCCAAATTGTCTGGCCTTTCGTCGAGTTTCGTCTAACCTTTCATTTGGGATCGTCTTACCTTATCGTCTGGTCCAATTTTGACTCTCTAGATGACAGAATCTATCATCAAAGTCTTCATGAAAGTTGTAGATATATAAGTCCTCTTTCAAACTGTCCAAGAATGACCTTGATCCGATATCTATAAAGAAAGTTATGCCGATTGTCCCGAGACAGGTTCAATATGATTGAGGACAAAATCTTGTTTGATTATTTCGGCCATAACTTTGTTATCCGACCTCCTAATGAGATGATTCTTGTTTCTAAATAAACTAGAGACATAGAGCTACAAATTATTTGAAGGAATTAAATTTTAAGTCAGTCCCTAAGACTTTCAAATTCTGGATGGAAGTTGAGTATAGTGTACTATTTCAATTTAATAACAGTCCGGAAAATGTTCGAGTTATAACTTTCAGATTTCTGAATCAAATGAAATGATCTTGGTGTCATTAAAAACTTAAGACAAAGGGAGAACAAATGTTCTGAAGAAATCAATTTGTAATTCCAGTTTGAGATTTCCCAAAATCTGTGCTGAAGTGAGAAAATGAGTTTGTTTTTGATGTTTAACTGGTGTGGGCACGCCACCCTTATGGGATAATGGCTAATGAGAGTTCATTGAAATAACCCTATAGGGTAATACACTAACGGTTTATGACTTCGAATGTTGAGCTCAGGAATCGGGGTCCAACAGTTGTGGTATCAAAGTAAGAGTTGAGTTCCGAAAACGGGATCTAACATAAATGACCATTTCACATAGAGAAGAAATTGTTAATTCCATTGAAAGTCTTGGCTCGGAACAAGGAAAACATTAATATGAAAAGTTGATATTGTGTTTGAATTTTAACTGTGTATGATATTTCATATTCTACTTACCACTTACCAGCAATTTGTTACGTTTTCTTATCTCATTCTTAGCCCATTAGCAATTAATCAATGAGGTGGTTTATGATTCAGAGTGTGTGAACCAATTATTGCAAATCAAAATTTTAGCAGCCAAATGTAGATGTGGGAAAATTTTCTACTATTTTGATTTTTGTCACAGTTCTCGATGGAAATGGATTTCATATCTCAAGCTTCTGGTAGTTTGGAAAATCCATTTTGGCACAAGCATATAAGAAGTGCTATGTTTTTGTTATGGTCCCCCGGTTGGGATCTAGTTACAGGACGATTGATGGTAAAATCAACGTGCGAGGTATGAAGCGGCCAATGTTTTCTAGACTTCCTGCCTTTAGGACCTATGGTGAATTGTAAAGAAAATAAAGGCTCGTTAAATGAGAGAACCTTTCGATCTCTTAATGATAGAATTTGGATGTTGAAAATTTTCAGATCCCACTTCCATTTTGAATTCCAGCTTAAGTACACAAAGGAAAATAACGGCTTCCTACAAAGCAGGAGCCACTACACTACATGCTGAGTAATTAATTAAAATGGAACAAAACAAAAGGAAATAACTGAAAACACAGCTACTATTCTTTGACTACTTTGACTCCTCTCCCTCTAGCCACATCTCTGATACATGATTCCTTTGGCAAACTTGTCATTACAAGGCAGCATTTCCATAGCTGGGCTTGTGCGCATAACACCACCGCCCCCATTAAAATTGTGCTTGTCCTCAAGCACAAAAGAAGGATATCTGCTGCAAAAGGAAGGAATATCTTCCCATGAAGCCTCCGCGGGGGATAATCCCTCCCAATGCACCAGCACTTGAGGCTGACCCTTGTGAAGTCGTGAATCAAGAGTAGCCTATGGATTTGCATGTATTTCTCCCTTGGAAAGAACAGGTAAGGAAGGCTCAATAAGAACGGATGTACCATGAAAAGGCTTGAGACAAGAGACATGAAACACAGGATGTAACTTCAAAGTAGGTGGAAGGGCGAGCTTGGAGGACACACTAGCCCCCTTAGCAATATTTGGAAAAGGTCCATAATAACGAGGAGAGAGCTTATAATACCTCTTGGAAGTCAAGCTAATTTGGCGATAAGGTTGGAGTTTGAGAAGCATGAGGTCACCAATTTGAAAATGAACTGGACGATGCTTGGAATCATAAACAGCCTTCATGGCATTTTAACGCTTGATCTACCGCTTCAAGTTTAGCCAAACTTGGACAATAAGAAAGCATTTTTGCAAAGGGTGCCCATAAACAAGCTCAAATGGAGTGGCCTTGAGAGAGGAATGATAGCTGGTATTATAACAATATTCTACCCATGACAACCATTGAAGCCAACGACGGGGACGATCGCTAGTGAAGCAACGTAGATACATTTCAATGGTGCGATTGACAACTTTAGTTTGCCCATCACTTTGGGGATGATAGGTTGAGCTGAAGTTAAGCTTAGTGCCTCTTAAACGAAACAATTCAGTCTAAAAAGAACTAGTAAATGTAACGTCCCTATCGCTCACCATCGTTTCTGGCAAGTCATAGAGTTTGACGATATTATCAAAACAACAACCGAGCATCACTCACCACTGTATAAGGATGAGAAAGTGCTAAAAGATGGGAATATTTAGAAAAATGATCAACCACAACCAGCAAGACATTTTTCCCTTGTGAGGTGAGCAACCTCTCAATAAAATCTAATGAGATGTCAAAACATATTTGGAGAGGAATTGGTAGAGGTTGAAGAAGGCCCGCTGGATGTAAGTGTTCGAATTTATGGCGTTGGCAAGTGAGGCACTGCTGTACATAAGTTTGAATAGTGACTTTCATTCCCTTCCAATAGAAGTCTCTGGCAACCCGATGAAGAGTCTTTTGCTAACCTTTACGATTGCTGTCATGAATTGAAGAGATGATGGTAGGAGCCAGTGGAGAAGATGACAGTTAAGTAAACTCTGTTTTTAAAGAAAATGAGGCCATTTGTATATTTCCAAGGCATTTGAAGCTTCTTCTGTCCATTGGAAGGACCCTTTCCGCAACATAGTAGTCAAAGGAGCTGTAATGGTTCCATAATCCTGTACAAATTTGCGATAATACCCTGTGAATCCCAAAAATCCACGCAATCCTTTCACGGTGCTCGATTTTGGCCACTCTTCCATTGCAGCAATCTTAATTTGTCTACTGCAACCCCCTTGTCTGAGATGATATGTCCCAGATAGAAGACTACTTGTTAGGCAATGAGACACTTGGAGTGTCTTACGAAAAGTTGGTGATTTTGGAGCAAAATGAAAACTTGCTAGAGGTGCTCTAGATGATCTACCCAAGACTTACTGTAGACAAGTATATCATAAAAAAAATAAGAATAAACTATCTCAGGTAAGATTGGAATACCTCATTCATTAATGCATGGAAGGTACTCGGGGCGTTAGTGAGGCCAAATGGCATAACTAGGAATTCAAAGTGGTCATGATGAGTTCGGAAAGCTGTCTTTTCCACATCCACTGGACACATTCCGATTTGGTGGTATCCGGAACGTAGGACCAACTTGGTGAAGTATTTAGCTCCATGTAATTCTTCCAAGAGCTCCTCGATCACCGGTATAGGAAATTTATCCTTAATGATTTTCAAGTTTAAGGCCCAGTAATCCACACAAAACTGCCAAATATGATCAGCTTTAGAAACAAGGATAACAGTTGATGAATAAGGATACTGACTAGGCCGTATAATGCCATGTTCTAACATCTCTCGACATTGCTTTTCAATTTCATCTTTTTGTGCATGTAGATATCGATAGGGCCTGACCGCTATTGGAATAGTTCCTGGCTCTAATGAATTCGAGTAGGAGGAAGCCCTCGGTGTTCTTGAAATACTGACGCAAACTTTGTGAGAAGTGGTTCAATTCCATCTCAAAATTTGATGCCACTTCGATGACTTTTAGTTGTGAATTTGTTGAAGGCGAACTATCACTGCAGTTCTAGAATTCTGCCATGCCTTTTAAAAGTCATTGTTTGGGATTTAAAATCCCAAAATATTGGACTCAACGACTGCAGCCATTGCATTCCCAACACCCCATCAATTCCATTCAAGGTAAGCAAGAAAAAATCCAAGTAAATAAGGCAGTGTCCCAAAGTAAGTGGAACCCCACAACACTGACCTGGGCTTTTTAGTGTGCTGCCATTCGCCACGGTGACAAAGTTTCTCTACCGGCTCCTATGGTAACCTTAATTTGCTGACCCATCTTGAATCTAAGAAATTATGGGTACTTCCGGTGATGATTAGCAGCATCAGAGAGTGATTCCCCCTAATTCCTTGGATTTTCATGGTTCGACATCCTGCCATTTTGTTGTTGATGGCATATAGTGAGGCTTCCGGGTCTAATTCTCCTTCTTCCTTGTCACCTTGTAGAGATTCATCAACACCATCAAGCCAAAATAGCCGTTTGCATTAGTGGCCCCTGTATAGACTTCATCGCAGTTAAAACATAGCTTGCTTGCCCTTCAATCCTCCATCTTTGCTCGGGTTAGGCGCTTGAAGTTTTTCTGATTTGGAAAATTGGCTATGGTGCTTGGTGTTGGTTTTGCTGATGTTGGTATGGGTCTTTTTGGGCTTACTCTCCTTTCAAAAAGTCGGGCTAGGCTCATTGCACCAATTAGATCCCGAGGTTGGTGTAACTCCACTTCTACCGCTATATACTCCTGTAAGCCACTGATAAATATCTCGACTTCCTGCTCGGTGGTGAGTGGTCCAGCTCTAGCAACTAATTGTTCAAACCGGCGTTGATATTCTTCGACCGTGCCCAACTGACGCAGCTTAGCAAGCTCCCCCAGTTTATTGCCTTGAATAGTGGGTTCAAATTGAAGGTGACAGTGTTGTTTGAATTTCTCCCAAGTAACCCCCGGTTGATCTCTGTCTAGTTTCAGAAACCATACTTGTGCATCCCTATCAAGATGGTAAGAGGCAATCTCCACCTTCTCCTCCTCTGGAATTCTTTGGTGTCGAAAGTAGTGTTCGCAACGGCTCAACCAGGCTAACAGGTCGTGTTTGCCATCATAAATGGGAAATTCGAGTCGCCCATATTGTGGGGCTTGCATTCTAGCTTCGACTTGGATAGGTTCTTGACCTGGGTCTTGTTGCCTGCGGTTAACACTCCCTGTCTCACCTTGTTGCCCTTCCACTCGAGTGGTAGCCAAGTCCCTTGAGAGCTCTTCAATATGGGCGGAAAGTTGCTCACGCTCCAGTCGGCCCCTTTGACGATCTTCTTGATACATTTTCATGAAAGTCTCAAGTTGCATTTGTAAGCTATTAGATGAGTCATCCATAACTTCCCGCTCTGATAATAAATTGTTATGGTCCCCTGTTTGGGATCTAGTTGCAAGACGATTGATGGTAAAATCAACCTATGAGGTATGATGCGGCCAATGTTTTCTAGACTTCCTGCCTTTAGGACCTATGGTGAATTGTAAACAAAATAAAGGTTCGTTAAATGAGAGAACCTTTCAATCTCTTAATGATAGAATTTGGATGTTGAAGATTTTTAGATCCCAATTCCATTCTGAATTCCAACTTAAGTACACAAAGGAAAATAACGGCTTCCTACAAAGCAGGAGCCACTTCACTACATGCTGAGTAATTAACTAAAATGGAACAAAACAAAAGGAAATAACTGAAAACACAGCTGGAATTCTTTGACTGCTTCAACTCCTCTCCCTCCAGCCACGTCTTTGGTACATGATTCCTTTGGCAAACTTGTCATTACAAGGCAGGACTTCCACAGTTGGGTTTGCGCGCATAATAGTTTTAATGAGTGGCGAGGAGATGCTAGTGTCTACAAGGAGTTCATCTCTTAAAATGACTACAAAGGTTGTGAAATAAAGCAACTAAATCTTCTATGCCGTTATTTGTCCTTACCTTTCTATATCGAGAGGCAATCCAAATACTTGGAAGATGCATGTAGAAGCATCCAAAAATTGTCCAAGTATTGGGATTGATCCTCTTGGTTGTTTAGAAAGTTGTGGACAAATAACAATATATAAGATTTAGTTGCTTTACTTCATTGTTTAGGTAGAAACAATTCACAGCCTTTTGTAGCTATCTTAAAAGATGAACAACTTTTGAAGTCATCTCTCCATTTACGAGAACAAAGTAATTCTTATATGCTTGTGCCAAAATAGATTCTTTGCACCCACTTGAAGAAGCTTTAGATATCTGAGAAATGATTTTGGTTATTTCCAAAAAATGATGTGCAGAAGTGAAGCTATTTTATACCTTCTCTTAACTTTAAGATTTCCAATTACTCACAAAGGCTTGTTGTATTTGCACTCGTGTGCATACATCATAGATTCTTCAGTTTTGATCTTTTGTTTATACAGGGTTGACAAGTTTTGGTTGATTAGGAGAAAGACAGCATGCTGGTCATGAGGAGATTGAAGCACACGACTAATGCCCTTGTCTTTCCATGCTTGTGTTCCGTTTTGGCTAATACTGTACACAATACCCAGAAGGTGTACAGGCGTCATGAGCAAGCTTCTTGCTGTCATAGGTACTTCAATGAATTTGCCCGATCCCCTTTTACCAACTTAAACATGCCAGCTATTGTATCGGTAATACTGGATGGATTGAGTCAGCAAGCACATTCATTATCAACTATGACTGGCACAGTTTTAGTTCAGGCTCAAGACCCGGCTAAGCTAAGTCTTGAAATGGAAAATGCAATTGATGAGCGTAGATATAATGATGTGTTGAAGTTGCTCGAACAGCACATGCAGATGGAAGGGTTCCCTCGAAAATCTGTCGTTAATAAGCTTCTAACAAGTTTTGCGGAAAGCCGTGATGTTAGGTTGCTTGATAGGGCCTTTGGTTTGGTCGAGCAGGCTATCGAAGAAAGTAAACATAACTTGTTGGGGAAAGAACCTCTTATTTATCTCTCTCTCTGTCTCGCTAAATCTGGTTTACCTGTTCCAGCATCGACTGTTCTGAGAAAGTTGATAGAAATGGAAGAGTATCCCCCTGTAGCTGCTTGGTCAGCAATCTTGGGAAACATGTCATCAACTGGCCCTGGAGCTTATCTTGCAGCTGAGTTGATACTTGAGATAGGTTATCTGTTCCAAGATGGTAGAGTAGACCCTCGTAAAAAGAGTAATGCACCTTTAATTGCTATGAGGCCTAATACTATTGCAGTGAATATAGCTTTAGCTGGCTGTCTTTTGTTTGGTACAACAAGAAAAGCAGAGATGCTACTTGATATGATGCCTCGCATTGGTGTTAAAGTCAACACAAGTCTTTTGATTACAATGGCTTATATATATGAAAGTAATGGGCGTAGAGAGGAGCTGATGAAACTCCAGAGACACATAGATGAAGCTCCTAATTTAAGTGATAATCAGTTCCGGCAGTACTATAATAGTGTAATAATGTGCCATTTGAAATTTGGGGATCTCGATTCTGCTTCCAAAATGGTTTTGAAAATGCTTGGGAAGGCAAAGGAAGCACGGAATTCCCTTGCTACAGCTAGCCTTGTGTTCCAAATGGATAATAGGTCTTCAACTTTACTTGCTTCTGAGGAAAGCTTAAACCACAGAAAATTGGATGATGTACAAAATGACAGATCAAACCAAGATTTGATATCTTTTGAAGAGTTTCTTATGGACCGGAAGTTCTTGAAGCTTGAAACCGAGGCAAAGGAATTGCTTGATACCTTATTAGAGAGGTTACAGGTTCAAGTTGAACTCATTACAACTGAGCATGGAATTCTGCTGCCTACTGAAAAGATATATATAAATTTGATAAAATCATTTCTAGAAGCTGGCAAGATCAAGGAATTGACTGCATTACTTATCAAGGTAGAGAGAGAAGATTCCCCAACTTCTAATGATGAGTCCGCCTTGGTTCAGGTCATCAATTCTTGCATTTCACTTGGATGGCTAGATCAGGCACATGATATCCTGGACGAAATGCGTTTGGCTGGGGTTAGAACTTGTTCTGCTGTATATACCTCCCTCTTAAAAGCATACTGTACAGCAAATCAGCCAGGAGGGATAGCTTCTCTTCTCCGAGATGCACGTAGAGCCGGAGTTCAACTAGACTCTAGCTGTTATGAGACATTGATGGAGTCCCGAGTGCTTCAGCAGGACACTCGTGGAGCTCTCCAACTATTTAAAGAGATGAAAGATGCCAAACTTCCGAGAGGTGGCCATCTGGAGTTTGAGAAATTGGTTAAAGGATGTGCAGAGGGTGGTGAATCAGGGTTGATGGCTAAGCTTTTGCGCGAAATCAAGGAAGGGCAGACTTTAGATTCTGGAGTTCATGATTGGAATAATGTAATTCATTTTTTCAGCAAAAAGAGATTGATGCAAGATGCTGAGAAGGCTTTGAAGAAGATGAGGAGTCTGGGTCATGTTCCAAATGCTCAAACTTTTCATTCTATGGTAACAGGTTATGCTGCCATTGGTGGAAAATATGTGGAAGTAACAGAGCTTTGGGGTGAAATGAAGTCACTTGCTTCGGTAACTGCAATGAAGTTTGACCAGGAACTCCTGGATTCTCTCCTATATTCATTTGTCAGGGGGGGCTATTTCGTTCGAGCAAATGAAGTTGTGGATATGATGGAGAAAGAGAAGATGTTCATTGACAAGTATAAGTATCGGATGCTCTTCCTGAAGTACCATAGGACATTGTACAAGGGAAAAGCTTCTTCTTTCCAAACAGAGGCCCAGTTCAAGAGGAGAGAAGCAGCATTAAACTTTAAAAAATGGCTAGGATTGAACTGAGGCAGCTGTAAAAATTTTATGGAGAAGATTATTATATTGCAAAAGATATTGTCTTCTTTGATGCCTTCCAGAAGAGGAATTTTTCAATGCATAGCGCTTGGAAGAGGAGGGAAGAAACATATGTTATGATATAGGATTGGAAATTAGGAATTCCAGTTTTTAGTTTTAGGCTCTATCATTATATTTATCAACAGGGTTGCAGAGAAAATGGTTGAGATGGGTCAAACTAATATTTAAACCCATTTAAACATCAATAAAGAGAATGAAGATGGACCAAACTTGTCATACAAAAAGCATTCCCTGAGAACATGAGCTATGATTTCCTCCCCCTTGTGGGCTTCATGGGCAAATACGGTATTGCCAGAGATGTGCTTTTGCTTCAATAGATAGATAGTTTTAAACTATGATGTGCTGCCAACAAAGGACATGATTAATTTTGTCATTCATTTTCTCTTTGGTTCAAAAGCCTCATTAATAGCTTGGTGGACGATTAAGGCCTTGTTAGGATGGCAATCCATATCCACGGTTTCATTTATTTAAATCTGGAGCTTATAGAATAGTTCTAAAGTTTACTAGATATGATAATATGTTGTAGATGTCTTTCATGAATCATAAGGTCGTGAAATGGATTGATTTGCATCCAAGGATCTGCAACATTCTGTCTTTCAGTTTCATATGCTTCTCTAGTAGCTCACGATTAGCTTGCTTTCCTTCTGGATGAAGGTTTGGAGTTGCACATGAAAATTGATGTTTTCCAAAAGTTGACCAAGAAATCCAAGATTCTTCACAGAATTGAGAATTTTCGTGCGGGGTTTCTGGAAGCTAATCCTAACATTTATGGCCTCTAGTCACTGGGATGCTTACAGTGTTCTCTTTTTCATATTGGTATGTTTTCTTTTTCCGATCATATACATCCTTCATTGCTGCTGTTACGTGGTTGAGGATATTCAGTCACTTGGTGGATTGTAGGACGAGGAAATATCACTATGGAAGAAGAGAGAGGTTTAACGTTGAACATGGAGATATTTTCTGGCATCCTGTAGGCACTTGAAATCAAATGAGAAACTTTACATTATCAAGTTCCTCAGTCAAGCCAATATTCCTCCCGAGACTGAGGTATATACGTTCCCAATTTCTTGATTAAGAAACACATCTTTTTTAAGATTACTTGATGAGACTGTCAGTTCTACAAAATTTAACCAAAAGAATAATTTGATACGTTTTTGTGATGCTGGCGTTCCATGGGCCAGGTCATGAAGATCCAGAGTCCTTTTACAGAGCATTCAGCTCCAAGCTGCTCGAGGCTTCTGTAAAGGTGCATTCCCAACTGCAAATGTGAATCGGTTAATCAACATTCATACAACAGATTATTGAATCTATGTCGATCTGCTGTTCAGATTATTGAATCTATGTTGATCTGCTGTTTTTTACTTCCGGTCAGAGCGACACGGGGAGGTTAGAGAGGATTTTAAGGCAACAACAACTAGTGATCATCAAAGCCTCCAAGGAACAGATTGACTTTTGGAGGTGAATCAACCGGTGTATTTAATCTTTTCTGCAAGTGCCCGACCACAGGCAACAACTATGGTCAGCTCTTTGACGTCACTCCTCATGATTGCAAGCAGCTTCTAGACCTTGACCTTGCAATCTCCTTCGCTAACATCACCAAGGTACACATATATATATACACACACTCGCCCTCTTCTTCCAATAAACTGATAAATAAATCGTACAAAGTGTTTGTTTATAAACCATTTTTAGCACAGGGATCTATGGTTGGACGCTACAACTTAAAGGCGACGAAACTATCATTTGTCGTTGATGTTGAAGGATACTTACGCAATGCTTGGTCGCTGTTTTCGTTAGTGGGGACAGAAGACAAAACATAAAAATTCTCTTTGCCTCATGTTTGGTTGCTGTCCCCGATTTGTTGTCCTCCATCTTCGGATGACAAGGACAATCGTTTTTGTTCCTCTAAAAAATTGAAGGACAGAAACGCTTGTCCCCGTCTCCGAAACACAAAAACACTGCATATGGTATCTGTTTCCTGCATACGTAGACGGAACGGAACAAAAATTTAGAGACAGAACGGAAAAAAAATTAAAGACAGTGAGGTGTTTTGGTTGTGGTGGACAGAACAGAAATTTCTGTTTCCGTCTTGAGGACAAAAATGTGTTTAGTTGTAGTGGAAAGAACGAAAAAATTGTGCCAATGACAAAAATGCCCTTGGTCCTGAATATGATTAGAAATATGTAATTCATTGATAGTTTTATTATGAATGATTTGTGCAAGTTAAAAAGTTAACAAATAATAATAATAACAATTTAAAATTAATATCGAATAATAATAATAATAATAATAATAATAATAATAATAATAACAACAAAATTAATAACAATAATAAATAAGTCACAAAATGTATAATAATAATAAATTTGAATTATAATAAATTCAAAATAATAAATAATAATAATAATAATTAAAAAAAATACAAAATGATGTTTAATAATAATAATAATAATGCATCTTACATCTACGACTAAAAATAATGATGATAATAATAATAATAATAATAAATTTATAATAATAAAAAATACAAAATGTATGATAACAATAATAATAATATTATTAATAATAAGAAGAAGAATAATAATAAGAAATTAATTATAATAATATTAGTAATAACAATAATACTAATAATAATAATAATAATAATAATAATAACAACAACAACAAAATTAATGACAATAATAAATAAGTTCAAAATGTATAATAATAATAAATA
>JAOSBL010000009.1:17798226-17809948 GCA_027568915.1 Erythroxylum roraimae
AGGGGACAAGTCGACTTATCAGTACCGAGCAAGCATAAGTCGACTTACCGATGGTACAAGTCGACTTACACCTACATTACGTTACAGTAATATTCGCTCTCTTGTTTTGCACTTTCAATATAGAATTTTTCTAAGTATTGTGCAATCAGAATGTTCTCTCTTGTAAGAACGTTATTTTAGTCTTCGACTAGGACTAGTATTTATAGCCAAAGTCTCCAATTGTATTCTTGAAAACTGCTTCTTGAATCTTTCTAGAAACCATTATTTAGTTGAGTTCTGTAACTAACTCCGACTAACTAATTGTCTGACGTTCTAAAGTATCTTCCTTTTTTGTATCATCTAATATTGTCACTTCGTCTATTATTTGCGCTTCTTCTGTTGTTTGCGCTTCGTCTGTCATTTGCGCTTTGTCTGTTATTTGCACTTCGTCTGTTGTTTGCGCTTCGTCTGTTTTTTACGCTTCGTCTATCGTTTCCCTTTGTCTGTGATGACATGTATCGTCTTTTATTGACGTATCGTCTGGGATGACTAAGTGTTACTTATGTTTTTCTACACACTTAACAAACTTATCAAAACAGTTCATACATTTCTAAGATTATTATTATGTGATTGTCACCAAAATTAATATAAGTGAAGTCTTCTTGACTTAACAATCTCCTCCTTTTTGATGATAATAAATAATCATAATTTTAGAAAGATAAAATGATATTCAGATGAACAGACGAATAATATTCAAACGAATAACAAGACAAAAACATAAGAAATGCAAATGCATACACAATACACGAAATGCATATATAATATACGAAGGTACAAAAGTTTTCTATCTTCTCTTCTTGTTCTCCTCATCTTCTTTCTATCTTCTTCTCTTCTCCCCCTATTTGTTATTAATCAAAAAATTTAATAAAGACGCTTCATAATTTCAAAAAACATATGTTGCATGTCAGTGTGAACCGTCTTGAGGTCTTGTTCAATAGTAACCCGTAGAAATGCTACTTCCTCATGAAGATCACCTACTGAGTCACTCAGGTCATCGACTTTAGTATGAATTTCCTCAATTCTTTTGGTAAAGTTTCTGAGATTTCCTTCTGTTTATGGCTAGTTTCTGTCCAATTCATGAAATGCTTCAAGAACTCCGAATTAATAGTAGGGTTAGGGTCTTGTTGTATTTCACTAGGAGGATGGAGGGTTTCAACAACAGATGGTTCTGAAGGTAAAACGTCTAAATCTATGATTTTGATTGTGGGAGGTCTGAAGGTTTGTTTTCCTTCTAGGAGATCAAGGTCATCAGGTCTAAGTAGTTTAGGAACTGGTTGGCTAAGAAGGTGTAACACTTTTTTAACTGACGGTATGAAACTTAAAGGTTTGAAATGCATGATTAAATGCACAAAGGTCTCTAAGTTGAAATTGATACCTTCAACCATGATAGTTCTATGCTATCCTTTTGTCACTTTTCCAACTACCTTAAAGTTGGATGTGAAACATAAGTATCTCCAGGTTGAGCTGCATTGCATGCATCATCTATGTTCTACATAGCTACTTGAATCTTCTCTTCTGAAAGATCATCTTCATTTCCTTCAAGAAACATCTTCTTTTTACCTTTTTCTTCATTTTGCACGAGGTTTGAACGTCTCGGTTGTATATCTGGCATAATTTTTATTGATGTTCTACTCGTAATCGAATAAATTGTATATCGATCCTTTGACATCTTCATTAGATATGGTTCTGTCTTTTCATCTCACAGAATACCATATATTCTTCTTTCTTCATGGTTTAAAAGATGTATTGTTTGATCATTGATTAGTATAGGTTCGACTTGTACCTTGACTAACTTTTTCAAAGGTTCTCTAAAAATAACTGAACCTCTGCTTCGAACAGGTACTGATTCTTCTATAATCTTTATTCTCAAATCCTTTTTGTTGATTAGTTGAGAAGGATTCTAAGGTTCCAATTGGTGTTCAACTGTCTTTGTCTTCTGTTGAACGTTAGATGAAGAAACCTTTTTCTCACTGGGCTTCTACTTCTTTTATTCTTCTGCTGGTTCAGAAAACAGTTGTTGTTGAGGCTTCTTCTTCTCAAAAACTAACTTTCTCTTTATCTCTGTCTCTTTATCTAATTTTGCTGATTGACTTTGCAAGATTGACTTTGCAAAATTGAGACAATTAATCTAGTAGCCTAATGTGTTTTCCCTAATTTTTCATAATCTTCACTAAGAGTCAGAACTTTTTGTTTCTTCTATTCTTGTTCACGTAAAGTCAATAGTCTTGGTGACCTTCTTGACTGTTTAGATTTTTCTGATTGAAGTGCCTCTGCCTTTCTCTTCAATGACACTTATTGTGTTGATTGTTTAACCTAGCTTTCCTCTTTCTATGAAATTGTCTTAGCTTTTATTGGTACACCCAACGATTTCTCAGTCTTTTCTTCTGTTGATGTTCTTCCTATGGGTCAAGGTTTTGTTTTTCTTGCTCACTACTGCTCCGTCTTACTATATGCTCCCCCTCAAATTTTGCTTTCAGTGTAGAACCTATATCCGCCTTGTCTTCAAACTTTAATCCCATTCTATGAATAGTGGTGGCATTAATAATGCTTTTGACATCCATCTTCATCCTGTTATCTCTATCGAGAAGGATTCCAGAATCTCTAAAGATCCTTGTCAATAGTATACTATACGGTAAAGAGCTAGAATCTCTCTTTGACTTCATCATGTACTTCAAAATTAAGTACGAAAGATTAATGGGTTGATGATTGAGTAGATGAAACAGACATTGTTCATCTATCATTTTCACAATGTGCTTCGAGCCTAATCTTGGTAGAACACAATGAAAGAGTATTGAATGTAGAACCTTAACCTTCGGAACAAGAGTTGACGCCTTCCTGTCTCTTGGGTCACTACATCCATATAGTTGTCGATTGAGGTGTGCTTTATCTACATAACCTTGAGTAATCCACTTTGTACTATGAGATAACTTTGCTCCAATACTTGGACACTCACTGACCTTATCGATTGAATCTAGTGTCATGATAATCGACAATCCATCTACTATTGATACTAAGGCGTCATCTACCACCTTTGCATTTTTCCAAAAATCATATATCTTATTCAGATAGACTTTTTCACGAAACTTAAAGAAATTTCTCCAGCCAACTGCTTCATTTCTGGTTCAATGTCCATCTGATTTTCCTTCAAGGAGATGAAATCAACATGTCTACCATAAACGAGAGATTGCACCATTTGTGATCTGTAACAGTAAGAACTAAAAACACAAATGTATTTTGCTTAAGGTAATGATATTAGTATCTGAAAGTAAGAATATGAGACGAAACAACTTGCAACTCAGAACAAAGTGATGAATCATCTCGGTTGAGTGCACTAAATAAGTCAGTTTCAAAGTATTTCAAGAATATTCTAGAGTGAAAAGGTATTCTATAAACTTGAGAGGATTTCCTTCTAATACTTACTCTTGAAAAGTTACCGTCTACAACTTACGGTTACTATTTACTTAAAAACTTACGACTTTTTATATTCTTCTAGTGTGAATCATCTAGGTTATGACGTGTCAGACGAATGGTCATTCAGTATTACCATATTCAAGTACCGTCTGATTTCTTTGAATCTAACTTCACACAAAGGTTTAGTGAAGATATCCGCCCATTGTTGATTTGTCTCAACAAATTGTAGACTAATGATTCTTCTCTGTATATAGTCTTGTAGAAAATGATGTCTAACATCAATATGCTTTGCCCTCGAGTGTTGTATTGGATTCTTTTGATAGATTGATAGCACTTTTGTTGTCACAAAAGATTGGAATTTGTTCTTCTTATATAGAGTAATCATCTAACTGATACTTAATCCATAATGTCTGTGAATAACAGCTTACAGCTGACATATATTCAGCCTCTGAAGTAGATAAGGCAATTTAACTTTGCCTCTTGCTTGAACAAGAAACTAGATTATGACCAAGAAAGTGACATCCTCCACTTGTACTCTTCCTATCAATCCTATCTCCAGCATAATCAGCATCACAGTAGCCAATTAACCTGAAATCTTTAACTTTCTCATACATTAAACAAAGATCAGTAGAACCTGATAAGTACCTCAATATTCTTTTAACAGCAATATAATGAGATGCTCTCTGATCTGTTTGAAATCTTGCACATAAATAGACACTAAACAATTATTAGGTCTGCTTGCTGTTAAGTAAAGTAAAGAACCAATAATTCCTCTGAAAAGAGTTTGATTAACCTTCTTACCTGCTTCATCCTGAAGAGCTTCATCAATTTTCTTAGGTTCTAATTTAGAAATGAAAGCTACATTTGCCTCTCTTCTAAGTTTAGACCTAGTTCTCACACCTTCTGAAGTTTCGCCTATAATCAGGTTTTTTGGGTGAGAGGATTTATACTTCTAGTCTTTTCTAAGACTGAAGTTTTCAGGAATATCTTCTACCTTGTCAAGTGGAACATCTAATGGTGACATGTCCATGTCATCAACTAAGGGAGCAGATAGAGTTTCATCATCAGAATCATTTCTTCTATCTGGTTGTGAATCATCATCAAACTTGACATACATAAATTTTTTAGCAGATTTAGAAGCAAGATTATAAACTCTATAAGCTTTAGAAGACATCAAATATCCTAGAAATTTCCTGAATTGATCGTAGAATCAAATTTATCCAATATTTCTTTTGTATTCAATATAGTACATTTGCAACCAAATAGATGGAAGTAAGAGATATTTGGCGTCCTTCCTTCCATAACTCATATGGAGTTTTATTTAAGAGAGGTCGCAAAAGTATTCTATTTTGAATATCACAAGTTGTATTTATAACTTCTGCCCAGAAATACTTAGGAAGATTCATTTCACATAGCATGGTTCTTGCCATTTCCTGAATCGTCATGTTCTTCCTTTCTATAACTCCATTTTGATGTGGAGTTCTCGGAGTAGAGAAATTATGGAAAATTCCATTCTCTTCACAAAACATTATGAATTTTTCATTTTCAAATTCTCCACCATGATCACTCCTAATTCCAGTGATAGAAATTCCTTTTTTATTTTGTAACTTTTTGGATAGAACTTTAAAGCACTTAAGAGATTCTTCTTTATGTGATAAAAACAATATCCAACAAAATCTAGTGAAGTCATCAACAATTACGGGACCATACTTCTTTCCACCAATACTTAGTGTTCTAGTTGGACCAAATAAATTTATATGTAGCACCTCTAGAGCTCTAGACGAAATTACAACATTTTTAGAAGAAAAAGATGTTTTAACTTGTTTTCCTTTGTGACAACTCTCATAAAAGAAATCTTTGTTAAAACTTATTTTTGGTAAGCCTCTTACCAAATCATGTCTAACTAACTTAGAAATATGTTAAAAACTCACATGACCTAGCTTTTTATGCCAAATCAGTTTTTCCTCATCTTTTGATATAAAACATGAAATATTTTGGCTTTTCAAATCTTCTAAGTTAATCTTATAGAGATTGTTTCGTCTCTTAGCAGAAAAGAATTTGAAATTGTCCTTGTTTTTAACTACACAAGAATTTTGATTAAAGGATACTTCAAAGCCAGAATCACATAATTGACTTACACTAATCAGATTATGCTTTAAACCTTCAACTAGTAAAACATTATCAATAGACGCAAATGAATCTTTACCAACTTTGCCGATTCCAACTATTTTGCCCTGCTGGTTGTCTTCAAAAGTTACTGATCCTCCTTGCTTATTTTGGAGGTCTAGGAACATAGACCTTCTTCCCGTCATGTGATGCGAGCATCTACTATCTAAGTACCATTGGTGTTGGTTTCTTATTCCAAGAAAGGAGATCTGCAGTATATATTATGTCTTTCTTAGGTACCCATATTTTCTTAGGTCCTTTGGGGTTAGTCTTACAGTTATTCCTTGAATAATAATAAGAATGTTGTTTCTTTTCCTTTCTATTTGGAACAAAACACTTATTATAACGAACACTGCTATTAGTAAACCTTAAACCACTCTTATCATTTGGGTGTCTATTTTCCAATCATATCGTTCATCTTTTTTGTACTTTCAGAAAATGATGATAAATCTCCTGAAAGACAATTAATCCTTTGTTTCAATTAACTAATTTCTTCAGATCTATCTACAATTACTTTCTTTTTCATATCGTCTACTTATTTCTTAAAGCAGACATTTTTTCTAACACTTCCGTGTTCTTCAAGTTTTCAGCAAATTTCCTTTTTAAAGCCTTATATTGCTTTAATATATCATGTGAATCTTCTAATAATTCTAAATATGAGTTCATTAAAATTAGAAGTTACCTCATCATCGCATTCCTTTTCAGCTACTAAGTATATATTTGCTTGTACTGATGCTTCTGAATCAGAATCAGATTCTAACGAATCCAAATCTTTCCAAGTTGTCATCATGCTCTTTTTGTTTTCTTTACTTTTCTTTTTTTTAGCAATGGACATTCAGACTTATAGTGTCCTGGTTTGTTGCACTCATAGTAGACGATAGAATTTTTCTCATTCTTGACTTCGTCTTTGCTATTTTTCTTAAAAGAAAAATCTTTATTTCCCTTTGCTTTCTTTTTCCACATCCTCCTAATCTTTCTTGAAATGAAGGATAGTTCATCATCATCTTCACTTGAATCTTAATCAGATTCACTGGCATCATCATTCTTGATTTCTTCAATCTCTAATGCTTTTAAATATGTAATTCTATTTCTCTGATTCTTTTGATTCTTCTGACCAGCCTTTAATGCTATAGATTTGTCTCTTCTAGGCTTATCTTCTGCATCAAACTCTACTTCATGTATCTTCAACGAACTAAGCAATTCATCTAGCTTCAACTTGCTTAAGTCCTTGGCTTCTTGTATTGCTGTAACTTTGGGTCTCCATCTTTTAGGAAGACTCCTGAGAATCTTTCTAACATAATTTTGATTATCGTAGATTCTCCCAAGAGCTTTAAATCCATTAACGATAGTTTGAAATCATCCAAACATCTGATCAATAGACTCATCCTCTTTCATCTTAAACAGCTCATATTGACGTACAAGAATACTGATCTTGGACTCCTTCACTTGATTTGTGCCTTCATGTGCGATGGATAACGTGTCCCACATTTCCTTTGCAGTTTCGCATCCATGAACCTGATCATATTCACTTCTGCTTAGGGCACAACTCAGAAAGAACTTGGTCTTTGAATTTAACTAAAATCAATCTTTCTGATCGGCTGACCATCTATTATGAGAAATGATATTGCCTTCATCGTTTATTGGTATGTATGGTCCATTCTTGATGATATCCCAAAGATCAATATGTGTGGATTCTATAAAGAGTCGCATCCTGTCCTTCCAATAATGATAATCTTCACCATTGAACGCAGGAGGTCTTGTGACCGAGGCACCTTCAGCTATAAAAACATGCGATTCAACCATAGATCTTTGTCCTCACTTTGTAAAGGTGGTTCTTAGAAACCGATCTCTGATACCAACTGAAGTAAATCACTTGTTAATATAGGAATTACGTAAAGTATATAAAATACACAAGAACGGGGATTGAATTGTGTAATCTTTTCAAAAAATATTAATCTTTTGATATTTCTTGAATATCTTTACAAGTATCAGATGAATACCAATGATACTTTACTAAAGTTGATAAGTATTAAAATCGCAAGTAATTTTATCTACTCGTCTAACAACAAGAAAACTGAAGTATAAGGGTTAGAGAATAGACGTCGCGATTTTATACTGGTTCACCCCAAACTTTGGACTACATCCAGTCCTCAGAGTTTGTCTGAGATTTCACTATACTCTTCAACTTTACAAGTATTCTTTCTGCCCTTCTAGAGCCTCTTTAGGTCTCTTTCACAAAGTATTCTTTCTGCTATCTTAGCCTCTCTAGGCTACAGTCTTTTCTTTCTCTCACTAAGAAAGATATTTTGAGCTTTACGTTATAGTAATATTCGCTCTCTTATTTCACACTTTGAATACATAATTTTTCTAAGTATTGTACAATCAGAATTTTCTCTCTTGTAAGAATGTTATTTTATTCTTCAAATAGGACTAGTATTTATAGACAATGTCTCCAACTGTCTTCTTAAAAACTGCTTCTTGAATCTTTTTAGAAACCGTTATTTAGTTGAGTTCTGTAACTAACTCCAACTAACTAACTGTCTGACGTTCTAGAGTATCTTCCTTTTTGTATTGTCTAATATTGTCTCTTCATCTATTGTTTCCGCTTCCTCTGTTATTTGCGCTTTTTCTGTTGTTTGCGTTTCGTCTGTCATTTGTGCTTTGTCTGTTATTTGCACTTCGTCTGTTATGTGTGCTTCGTCTATTGTTTGTGCTTCATCTGTCGTTTCCCTTCGTCTGTGATGACGTGTATCGTCTGTTGCTGACGTATTGTCTGGGATGACTAAGTGTTACTTATATTTTTCTGCACACTTAACAAACTTATCAAAACTATTCATACATTTCTAAGATTATTATTATTTGATTGTCACCAAAATAAATAGAAGTGAAGTCTCTTAGCAATATGAGGTGCTATATTAGGCTTACATAAATTATAAGGTGTTAAGGTCAAACCTTTATGGAAATTCATATAACCTAATGCATTTTTTAAAGTTTTAATTGGATAGAGTTATCAATTAGTCAACTTGATAATAAGTAATTATGTCTCAAAAGAGAGTAATTTCATCACCTAGAAATTTCAGCTAGTCCAAATTATAAATACTTCCTAAGTTTATTTAATCTTGATTGCAAAGATGATGCTAAGGAGAATCCTTTTCTAAACATTTTCTAAAATTCTATAATCGACTATTTTTCTTAATTTTTCTTTTTATTCTACTTCTTTATTTAGATTTTATTTATTTAATTTAATTAATATATCTATCTATTTTTACTTCTTTAACTATATAGTAATAGAAGAGTATTTTAAACTATTCTAACTTCTTCATGGACCGATCCTCTATTCATTACTCTATTGCTTATCAATGGAATGTACACTTACTTTAGGATGTGAGAAACGGAAATATTTAGTAATAGAAACCAACATGTGATAATGACATTGTAAATTTTCAAATTCATGTTACTTTTTGTACAACATAATGATATTGGTACCCTTCGATCTTATAGCCCTCATAGGTCTCCTTGTATAATCTTCCAGTTTCTCCTGCCTCTTATTCCTACCGTTAGGAGTTAGTGATACTCCTTGTCTACATCTAGAGAGCCTACTAGTCACATCTTTTGTTCTTGTAGTTCTAGGACTCCTGCTAAAGGTAGGAATGTCCAAATATCATATCTGACATAAGAGTTCCCCTTCTGCTCTGCCTTTACTTCCACCAAGTTTCGTGGATTAGAGTACTTTGACATTCACTCTACTCAATTTCTTGATTATGATTCACCTAACTTACACAAAAATTGTATCATTTCTCACGCATACTTAGATTGATTTAAAAAATATGATCTTCTTCAATATTTTATTTATGAACTGTTGGAATCCTTGCTTACCAAGTCTTACAGTGTAAGTCCTATAGATGTAAGACTTTTTTATTACAACCACAAACGTCACATAATTCAGAATGAAAAGCATATATTTTGAATTTTGAATGATTATGAATTTTGTATCATTATGAATTTTGAATGATTTTACAATAATAGAGATAACTTTTAAAAGTAATAATAAAATATACAAAATTTTAATTTGTAGTAAAACTAACTCACCTTAATCTTACAATTAATAATAATATACTTATTTAGGATCCCTTGACAATTTCGTATTATGATGTGGCAAATATTTATAAGTTAAAATTATTTTAAAAGACCAATCTAGAGCATAATTTGGTTGAACGAAGGATCTTTTGCCATTTGTTTAACTGATTCTTGATGTGTGGGTCATTATTAATAGACGAAGATAATTGAAAATGTACAAAGAAGTCGTATGAATAGCCCCATCAACAACCCTACCTTTTAGACAATGACATATGCGTCATCAACTAATTTTATACAACAACATATGCATCATGAACAACCACATGCATGGAGATCCAAGGAACGGTTCCAACTCTAAGCAAACAGCTGCTCGTTCAGTCAAGGTAAGCAACCAATCTCGTTGAGTCTACCGGAAATCGTCTCTATGTTACTAACTTCACGTTGAATACTAGGATCTGGCAGTGGAATGTGGGGAAGCTTCCGTTGATGAGCTCATAGTTGAATAGATTTAGCAATTGTCTTGTAATAATTAAAGGTTCAAGTAAACTCTTTGTTCCTTAAGTTTATTTATTTTAATCCTTTGAACTTAAATTAATCCCATTTTGACTTCTTAGACAACTTTGCGTAGTTTTTGACATTTTAAATTAAAAATTTTCATTAATGAAGTAGATTTTTTAGATTGAAGGTGTATTAGAGTTAAGGGCGTTAGTATTTTAAAATTTATTGAGGTGACTTTTCTTGTAGCGCCCCCTTACCGTAGGGTACACACCAGGACGCCCGCAGGTCATTTTGATACATATCCTATGACAAGAAAGAACTACGAACAAACACCACTATACTCCACATGGCATCATAACAATAAAACATCAATATAAAATCACAACTTTTTAAAACCAAACCTTTTTCCATTTCATTTCATCAAAATCAATAATTTACACAACTGTCAGTTTTTCACTGTCTGTACAGCAACCCAACAAACCTAGTACAATATGCTACTAAAACAAGGAAAACACATCAGTCCTAACTAGGTCATCCCAAAAGTCCCAGCTCACTGATTGAGCCAAGTTTACATTATAAATTGGCTGCATTTTCATGACGTTTATGCACTCGTTGACTCTTAATTGATGACTTTTGTGCTTAAATTGGTTCCTTATAACGAGCTCTTGTAATTTGCAATTTGTCAGTAAATTGTCACGATTTGATATTACTTTCTCTATAATTTGCATAAGGACATTTGATACTGCAAAGTGCTATTTTATATTGCAGGAACAAAGGAGTCAACCTATCAGAAAGTCAACAGTTCGTGAGGTCCTTCCCACACGTCGCGACGACCAAGTCACTTCCACACGTTGCGACGCATATTTATTTTCACGTCGCGATGAGCAAGCCAATTCTACACGTCGAGACGTCAACAATTCAACACGTCGCGACAAGCAAGCCAGAGCACACGTCGCGATGAGAATTAATTCGCACGTCGCGACGTGCAGACGGGTATTCGGACTTTAAATGGAAAGATCACTCACTGTACCGACTCGGCCCGTGAATCATCCTTTAAGTATTGCCGAATTAGGTTAGAACGGGGATCTTTTTGGCAATCGACACTCAGAAAGAGAGGAGACCGACGAGCTAGGAGAGAAGCACCAGGAGCATTCGCGACACCTCTTCCCCAGAGTTCCCTTCGGGGTTCCCTGGGGATAATCTTTGTAGAGTTTTTATCTTCTATTTTCACCGTCTCCGTCCACCATGGATATCTTGGAGTCGTTGCGAGTTGTAAGGCTTCCGGTTGCTATGCGTGGCTTGGCGTTCTTTTCCTGTTGAAGATGCAGTGATGGCTGGAGTTTACCGAGCTTCAAAGGGGAGTAGCTTAATCTGTAGTTTAGCTATGATTTATAAATGCCTAGGTCTAGGGTTTGTAATTTGTAGTGAAGCTACTTGATTATAGTTAAATGTTGGACATTTAATGTGTTGTTTGGATTAGTAGTTTACATTGTCACGTTTAACTACATTGTTATGAACAGCCGAGTTGGGG
>JAOSBL010000009.1:17824369-17856247 GCA_027568915.1 Erythroxylum roraimae
CCACTTTAAGGAAAACGCTTACAATAGAATCGTAATCTTTTAGGCAACTTCATGCTGATGAGACATTCACGCTTACAAGATGACATATAAAAAAGACATCAAATCTCAAATTAATGAATACCATAAGCTTCTAGAGGATCTCAAAGCTAAAAACATCAATTTGTAAGAAGATTTGTTGCGGACTCATTAGTTGAAAAGTTGCTTGAATCTTAGAATGGCTACCAACAATAACCAAAGCAAAAACATCGATTATTGTCACTAACCAGATTTGACTGTGCACATAATAATTATTGAAGAAACAAATCATAAGGAGTTTCAAGCAGCTAAAGCTAAGGAGATACCACCAAAAGCCAGCATTTTATAAAGTAACTCGAATTCCCACAGTAACAAAAGATACGCAAACAAGAATAAGAATTATAGTTATAGACCTTAATTCAAACCTAAAATGAATAATGTCAACTTTAAAAAGAAAGGTTCTTGCTTTGTTTGCAGAAATCCAGGTCATCATGCACCTCAATGCAAGAAACAAGAAATGACAATCAAATTAAACTAAATACAAATTTGGTTGAAGTAGATAATAACAAAATTATAGTAGTTGTTATTTCTTAAGCTAATGTTGTAGCCAATGTAAATGATTAGGTCACTATAACAAAGTAGACATTTAGCTACGTTTTTTTGCGACGTTCTAAAAATCATCGCTATAAGTGACCATATTGTGACGATTTTTAAAATTGTCATAAAAACTAGCCTTTAGTGACTAATTATAAAAGTGTCACAAAAGGATCAACATTTGGTGGAGAATGACAAAAATCATCCCCAAATGGTGAACATTTAGTGACGATTCCAAAAAATCGTCACAAAATGATCCACATTGGGTGACGATTTTAGACATTCATCGTTAAATGAACTTTTGGTGACGCTTTTCAGAAATCATCACCGTAATTTGGTAAACATTTTGTGACCAATTTTTTAAATCGTCACCAAACAAATGGTACACAATTGGTGACGGCTATGTAAAATCATCACTAAAAAGACGTTTGATGACAATTTTCAGAGATCGCCACCAAAGGTTCATAGACATTTAGCTAAATGTTTTTGTTACGTTTTTGACATTGTCGCTAAAAATAACCATTTGGTGACAATATTTGAAAGCATCACCAAAGGATCAACATTTGGTGACGAATTTTGAAAATTGTTACCAAATGGTCCACATTAAGTGACAATTTTTGAAAATCGTCACCAAACGTTCCACAGTAATTTGCATCACATTTAGTGACCATTTGTCAAAATCGTCACCGAAGGGTTCACATTTTTCAAAATTGCTAAACTAACATTTTTATAATCTATCATAGTTAAGATATATTTTATTGGAGATTTGTTTTGAATGTTTACAACATATTGTTGAAAAATACACACAACATAATTTTAAGTGTTAAACAATAGTATTAATTAATCATTAATATTTACTAACAGTGCAAAAATTAGTTATAAAAACTTTAATAATTGTATCGATATAATAATATGATATATGGAGTAGTACGAACGAACTTTGAATTAGAACGTTAACAATTCTTACAGTCATAGAACAAGAACAAGAACGATAACAATCCGCACTCAATAGTACGCCGCTTGACCCCTAACTAGTGGAGAGGTTGTTTGACAAATTCTTGTAGATATAACAACAAATCAACTTTAAAGCTGAATCCAGTTGATTGCATTGATAAATGATAATGATACAATTATTTGTTTGGATTCTAAGTGATATGAGAGTCGATAAAGGTAAATGAGTCCCCGATGTTCTGAATTTTTGAGAAGGATCCTTGCACGTTCGAAGGCGCCAATTAAAACAGTGACAGTTCTTCCCTCGGGTGTAGGGTTTTTCACACCCTCTTGCAACAACGTTTTCGCTATAGGTAAACTTGTAGAAGATACAGTAAATAAATCGTCAGATTTAATATGGAAGATAAGTTCTCCAGATGAACTGTCAGTACGAAATGGTTTACCTAAAACACAATCAGTATAGAACTTGGATATTGTGAAATTAGCAAACCGTTAAACGAACCGAAATTGAGTGACATGCATACGTGAATGACCAGACGAAGTCTATGGAATTGACAAATTTTCCAAAACAACCGATTTCCCTAATTTTTTATGATCGTTGTGACATCGCTCCTACCTCCAAAGGCATACATGTCATCTTTGAGATTCAAGGAAGCTTAAAACAACTAGTATATACCATCAAATGTGAATATATATATAATAGCTTCATAAAAGGAAATGAGATGTACATAATAAGGAAAGTGACGTTTTTTGGATGATACTAAACACCTTGAATCTGAAGACAGGCCATAGAAGGCAAACAATCATTACTGTATGAAGTGGAGATTTTTCTGCATTGTTTATTTCTTCAGTAAAGACAATTTTGCCACATTCCTCCCAAATGAATAAATTAGTACCATCCGGAACTAGTCACCATGTCGACATTCCTTGATTAATAATGTTAAGATATATATTCTGCAAATGTCGATTTAGAATAAAATGATGATATGTTCAACTCTAATTTCGATAATAAGTGAAAGTAGTCCAGTTTACCACTTATACATCTTCAATGTGCCTAATGATATGAAAGTTACCCTTACTAAAATTTCAGAAATCTATTGTGTAGTTTGTATCATATGCAAAATTTAGAATTTAAAGTAGAATAGACATGAGTATGTTCTTAATGTACAGAAATATAGTATTATCTATATTGGACTATATTACTATTAATGGAAATGAATAAAAATAAAATACTCTTGAAGACCTTTCATCAAATAGTTACAAAGCTTTGATAAAGGAAGCGTTAAAGGTCGTTAGGAAGAAGTCAACCATATACAAATAATAAAGAAAGACAGTAAATCATCTTCGAAAAACAACCATAAACACAACCCATGCATCAAATGCATAATTAAGAACTCACAATAAACACCTAAAGGTATAAGTTAAACTTAGCACAACTTCGTTTGTTTATAAAATATAATAAAAGAACAATACTGAATCAGTTAATGATAGTTATTCGACGGTGATGATGACAATACAGAACCCAAACAGAAGAGAGGAGACAGTGGTTTACCGGTTGGGGGATTTGAGAAATGTTGAAGGCTTGAACAAGAATGGAGTAGCCTTTTATTGTGCTTGTGATTGAAAACCTAATACAAAGCGACATTGTTTTTCTTGTTTAATGGCACAGTAGTCGTTTCTTATTTACTATAGTTGCTTAGAAGTACTATTAATTAATTTTCTACGATCTATTGTATTTGGTCAACAAACATCAGATGTAGCAACTGATACATAGTTCGTCGCCAAAGCTCGCAGGTTCATAAATAATTTTTTATAAATTTATTTTCCTATTCCAAATAAAACATAATTTGAATTAAAAATTAAATTATTCAATTGAGAATTATTTCCAAATTAATTTTTTTAAATAAATTATAAATGACTTACAATTTTCATAAAATTATAGATTTTAATTTAGAAAAACTAATTTCAGAAAATTATAAATTTTAATTATTATTATTTAGAAAAACTAATTTTTTAAATTTTAACAAGACATTCTATTATAATTTGAAAACTATTTCTAACACAACATTACAAATTACTGTTTTGTTACATAATAGTCTATCCTATTTTGTTTATCTATCAAATTAAAATTAAAGATTAGTCATTCCCAAAAATTAAGCAAATGAAGAACAATTGCATCTATAAGTGAGAAGATAAATTTTACATTTTACATTTTGTATGATGTATGAGGAATATCTCACATATATTAATCAATTAAGAAAATTGAGAAAGTAAAGAGATTGCTTCAGTTTTGGGTGACAATGTGGAAATTTGGTAGCAAATTGTCTACCATTTGTGATTAAGTGTGGTGGTTAGTTGCGGAAATGGTCTTCTGTGACAACTTACTTCGCCGCAAAAACCCCCGTGTATTTAAATTAAATATACCTTTTTATATAAAAAATAAAGTTAATGGTAGATTAAGGGCCAAAAGGTATATGTTGTCATGTTAGTGATGAATTTGGTAAAAATGAAATGTGGTTTACATTCTATATTAATTCAACTAATAACAAAAAGAAGAAACAAATTTTTAAAAATTTCTCAATTTTATTTTGTTTATCTACCAAATTGAAATTAAGATTAGTAATTACCAAAAATGAAGCAAATCAAGAACAATTGCATATATAAGTGTAAAAGACAAAATTTTCATTTTGTTATTTGTAATAAGAATACCTCATATTTGTTAATCAATTAAGAAAATTAAGAATGTAAAGAAAATGCTTGGGTTTTGGTGACGTTGTGTATAATTGGTAGTGAATTGTCTACCATTGATGACGATAGTTTTGTTCATCGCAAAAAGGTGACAAGTGAAAAAAAATAAGTGGGATGATGTCGTCCCTGGGATATAAAGTTTTTATTAATCATTTTAGCAAAAAGAAAATTTGTATTAAAAGGGTTTAGTATTGGCGATGATTTATCAATTTGGTAGCAAAATGTTGTACAATTTGCGACACTATTTGATTTTCGTAGCAAACGTTGAATATTTGGCGACGAAATATAGATTCATTGGCAAACGTCATCCTAGCATCTATTTAAACACAGACGTGCCAATCCTCCTTCTTCCCCTTTTTCACTTATCAGCCCCCTTTTCCTTCGTTATTTCAAAACCCATGTTGCATTTTATCCTATCTTCTCCTTTATCTTCGACATTGTGAACAAATCTTCTCCCTATGCTTGCTCTCTTCATTTGGTGAGTAGTGTTGACCTTTTTATTTTGTTGTGTCATTGAAGTCGAAAAAAGTATGATGATTTTGTGTTATGTTTGAGTTTGTTGTCGATTTGTTTTCATTTATTGGTGATGATAATGGTTGAGTTGTGTAGAAGTTGTGTTATTGTTGTTGAAGAAAGAGAAAACAGACATTTTTAATTGTGTTCTTCAGTTGAATTTTACTTGCCCATAAGGTGTTCGACAAAAGTCCTGATTGTCATTATGTTTTTAGGTTCTTAAAGGAGGTCTAATATTTCTGATCATTGCCAGAATCATTACGTACCATACAAAGCCAAATATGATATCATTTTTAGGGGTTAGGGGTTTACAGCCACCAATCTTGATAAAGGGATGACAAGGACGATATGAAAGCAAGTATAGGAAGCTGATGATTCCATTTTCACTTTTCAAACTTGGTTCATTTGTAAGCCACTCGTAGTGAGGAGGTGGGTCGCTTTCGGCTTCAAATACACAAATAACATGAACTACCCTTCTTATCTTCAGTGTTTTCACTTTCTAAGTCTCAACCATTCCCAAATCAAATGGGGTCATTAAAGTTCACATAAATAAAACCAACAAAACTTGTCCGTTGTCACATGTATATGTTTATAGCTGAATAGTGGTTTATGCCTTCATTTCTTTTATGATATAATTCTTACCTTGAACTTCCTTTCAACAAAACAAAACAATAAAATGAAATGAATTTGATACAATCCACAGTAAGAACCAGAAACAAGGAATGTGATTGTGAAGCGTTAGAAGGAGGGATTTCATCGAATGAATCATCTTAAAAAATAGAAAAAAAACATTCAGTTGGGTAAAAGGAATTTGTTTATATACAGGAATCACAAAAGGACTAATTTAAATAGTCCTTTATGAAATTAAAATCCCCAACTTCTGTTCATGGAAATTTAGCAGAGCAGTGGTTGGTCGGGTTTTAGGGTTGATGACTAATTGTCCATAATACTCCTTTTGATGCTCTATTATTTTACTACCTTTTTAACTTATTTAGAAATGTGTGAATACTTATTAAAATATTAGAAGTACTATATCAATATCTTAGATAAATTGTCTAAGGAAATTATATCACATCTTGAACTCCAATTCTTGTAAATTCATTCAAAGGTTTAAGCATATTCCTCTACTTAAATGAATATATCCATGTTCCATCATGCCTTTACTTGCAATTTCGGTACTTATCACACTTAACTAAATTTCACCAACAATCTTAAAAAGATAAAAATTGGAACCTTAATTTCTTTCTTTTGCTAATGACATTTAAAATAATAGCTTCAATGTAAACAACAAAAATTAATACAAAATACTTAACCAATTACAATGTCATTATGTAATAGAAGAAGTTAAATAGACAAAGCAAACAAGAAACAATTCAACATAGTACAGGCATAGGATGGCATATAGGCTGGAAACTGGTGATGCAACTCCAATGAGACTTATCAGTGAAAAATTCCACGAGCCTAGAAGCGACAGTGAGAACTTCGTTTCTCGATTCACAAGTGTAAACAATGCCACGTGCCTTAATTACATTGGTTTTTTTAAACGTAATATTGAACGAAAAATGCATGTAATAACTTAGTTATCTTCTTTTATTGTATAGCTAGATTGACTTACTGAACGATGCATTACCTATTGGACACAAGTTGCTGAAATCTTACTGTGATGCAAAGAAACTGTTAAGGGACCTTGGATTGGGATATATTTCAATTCATGCTTGCAAGTATGATTATGTTTATTTTTTGAAAGGAAAGTAAAAATCTTCAAGAGTGTCCTATTTATGGTACATCAAGGTGGAAGGTGGATGATAGGAGAGGAAAAAAGATACTGCATAAAATCCTTTAATACTTTCTTATTAAACTAGGATTAAAAAGACTTTTTGTGTCAACAAAAATAGCTATAGATATGAGGCAGCATAAAGAGAAACGGATTAATGATAACATTATGCGTCATCCAGCAGACTCAATGACATGGAAAGAAATTGATAGAAAGTTTCCATAGTTTGCACAAGATTGTCGTAATGTTCGACTTGGATTGGCCTCAGATGGATTTAATCCTTTGGGTAATATGAGTACTTCATATACCATGTGGTCGGTGATTCTAGTCCCATACAATTTACCTCCATGGTATGATAGTCCTTACAAGTCAAGTCAAACAAGTTTTCTACAAAGTTTGGTCTCCTCCTTTAGCGAAGTAGTTTTTTGTCACGAATTACATTTTTTCCTGACAAATTTACCTACATAAAGCAATTTTTGTAGCTAATTAATTTTTCATCAATAATTTGCAATTTTCTTGTAGTGTTTGTCTTTATGGATGTATGCATTAAAGATAGCTATATATTTACTTAATAAGGTTCCTAGTAAAGCAATTCCTGTGACACCTTATGAATCGTGGACATGTAGAAAACCTAACTTGAGGCACCTGCATGTTTGGGGTTACCCAGTAAAAATAAGGATTTATAATCCTTATGAAAGGAAGCTTGATGCAAGAACCATTAGTAGTTACTTCATCAGCTATCCATAAAAGTCCAAAAGGTACATATTTTATTGTCTTAACCATGGTACAAGAATTGTTAAGTTTGATAATGCTAGGTTCATTGAAAATGGACAAAGCAATAGGAGTGGGAAACCACCCAAGGTGGATGTTCAAGAGATTAATGTGAAAATGCTTCTCCCAGTGTCTCTTCGTAAGTTGTTGTTCCTCTTGTTGTATCACAATCACGCAACATATCAAAACAAGTTAATATTCTAAACAAATAAGAAGAACATGTCAATAATGAATCAGTAAATAATGTGTAAGACACAAATGATCAAGTTATATCACAAGAAATAGTATTGCAAAGGTCTATAAGGTAGAAAAAACCAACTATATCAAATGACTATGTGGTGTATTCACTTGAGCATAAGTGTGACATAAGCATTGATAAGGATCCAGTCTCAATTAAGAAGCCGTGAAATGTAATAATTTTGAATTGAAAGGTGGCTCAATGCTATGAAAGAAGATTTAAAATCTATGGATGATATGAAAGAAGATTTAAAATCTATGGATGATAATCAAGTCTGAGAACTAGTTGAATTACCTGAAAGCTCAAAGCAAGTGGGTTGTAAATGGGTCTTTAAGACCAAAAGGGACTGGAAAGGTAATATTGAAAGGTACAAAGTCGGACTTGTAGCTAAAGGTTATACTCAAAAGGATGGCAATAACTTTAAAGAGACCTTCTGTCCAGTTTCAAAGAAGGACTCTTTAAGAATTGATATGACATTGTTAGCTCATTATGATTTAAAGCTTCACCAAATGGAAGTAAAGACCACTTTTTTGAATGGTGACTTAGAAGAAAAAGTTTATATGGAGCAACCGGAAGATTTTGTGACTGCAGAAAAGGAAAATATGGTGTGTAAATTAAAGAAGTCAATATATGGTTTGAAACAAGCTTTCCGATAATGGTATCTTAAGTTTAACGATACCATTACCTCTTATGGATTTGTAGAGAACATTGTCCATAGGTGTATCTATATGAAGGTAAGTGGGAGCAAGTTCATTATTTTGGTATTGTATGTTGACGATATTCTTTTAGCTGCTAATGATTTAGGCTTGTTACATGATGTAAATAAATTTCTCTCTAATAACTTTGAAATGAAAGATATAGGTGAGGCATTCTATGTGATTAGAATATAAATATTCCGTGACAGGGATTGTTAAGGTTGTCTCATAAAGGATATATCAGTAAAGTATTAGAGAGATTTAAGATGAAAAAATGCTCAACAGGGTCCAATTCAGAAGGGGGAGAAATTTAGTGAAATACAATGTCCCAAGAATGATTTGGAACGAAAGAAAATGGAATCTATTCCATTGGCATCCGTAGTTAGGAGTTTGATGTATATTCAGACTTGTACTCGGCCAAATATTAGTTTTGCTGATGGAATGTTAGGCCAATATCAAAGTAATCTCGAATTGAACCATTGGAAAACTGCAAAGAAAGTTCTTAGGTATTTACAAGGCACCAAAGATTACATGTTCACATACAGGAAATCAGATCACTTAGAAGTGATCGGTTATTTAGATTTAGACTATGGTTGCAAAACTTTATTGTAGAACTAGATATTGTCGACAGTATAGCTAGACCGCTAAAAATTTATTGTGATAATTCTGTAGTTATCTTATTCTCTAAAAATGACAAGTATTCTGAGGGTATTAAACAAATGAATTTGAAATACTTGTCAGTCAAAGAAGAAGTGCAAAAACATAAAGTGTTAATTGAGCATATTGGAACTGATCTAATAGTAATGGATTCGTTAACTAAAGGATTACCACCTAAAACATTTAATGGTCATGTTGAACGGATGGGCATTATAGGAAAGTCCTTGTTGGCATGAGATCATGTTATGTATGTACATATATTTGGATATTTGCTATTATTGTTTTGACACTTATGAATTCAATTAAAGTTATGTTTTTACTTATTTGTTAGTTGTCACATTATGTTGTGTGCACGCATTGTTTTATTGTGATGACTTGTGACCGCCATGATCTCATTATTTCAATTCATTTATGTTTGATGGCTTGATAGATTCAATATATGGTGCACACTTGTGTTGTTGGATCATTAAGTCGTAACATAGCCAATTGGGAGATTGTTAGATTAATTTAATAATCATAAAGTGTGGCACATATTACTTTATTTGATTATAATATGAAGTGGGCCAAAAATAATAGTTATTGAGTTTATAAAGAAAATTAGAATTATTAGGGTTAATTAATAAAACTCTTCCTTCTCCTTTCAGTCAAGCGACATTAACAGATATCAAAGACATATATGTTTTTTTACCATTGACAAAGAATGAAGAAAGGAAGAAGAAGAGAGTGGATAAAGCTTTTGCGTAGAGAAAGTGTTTATGATCAAAAAAGAATTATACATATTGAGCATGGATCAAGGTTAGTATTTATTTCTTTTATTTATAGCATAAATCTTAGAGTTTGAAGTTGTTGAATCACCTATGTCATAGATCATTTTGGGTTAATTCTAGACTTGAATTATTGTCAAGAATATTATAGATTAAATTTACGCAAGTTGCAGCTGGGAAAATGTTCCAATGTTTTCGTAGTTAATGGTGAGGATCCTCTCCCTCTAGTAGGAGCCATGAACATAATTTGATCGAATGCTAGGCCATTGTTACTGGCTCGAGACTAGTAGTGTTTATGTAGAGAATCGTTTTACTGCCTTATTTATGCAAATGGAAGCTAATAATTGGAAGAGTATGTAACAGAATAAATGGGAAAAAGGAAGGGCAATCAAATTAACCCTAAATTTTCCATTGTTTCAAGCTACACCACCAGTTCTGTTTCTTTTTGTCAAAATTAAAAAATATAGTTTCAGACATGACTGGCAGTTGTTCAGATGATTGCAGCTTTCTGCCAAAACTGACGCCTACCCTTTTCATTTCTGATTAATTGCTTGCTGATAGTGATACTTCAAATCCTGAACTAGTTTTTTTCTCAATTTTAATCCTTCAAAGTCATAATTTTATCACCCATATCTGTTCATTATGTTTTTTCTGGAGAAGGGAGAAGATGTTTAAAGGTTAAATTGAACACTACTAATGAAGAATTAATTACTTAGTCATAACTCTAAGCACTAAAATATAACAAAATCACCTTCCATTTGCCATTTTATAGTCAACTATGCTGTGCAATTTGGTGGACGATTAGAATTACCTTTATATTGAAAGCTAGGAGGACGAGATGCTCATTTCCTGGAGACAAAAAGAATAAGACATGGTTTAGCTGTCTGTGTAAGATGGTCCAGAATCTATGGGCCGTGATTTGTATCTTTCCTTATCGTTTTATCTTTTTAATTTTTATCACTAAAACCCACTTCGCCCATTTCTAGTTTCCAAAATGTTGCAGCTTCTCCTGAATCTTTCCAGTCCAGCTCTTTCCACTACCCTTTTATCACCAATCCCTTAGCAGTACTACTTAGATTCAACATCTATATGGCCTGGAGGCTCAGAGCCATTAGTTATTATTTCCATTTTTAATGACTTCACATATCCCATTTTCTGATATTTGCGCAAAAGAAGGTGGCACCTCCGCTTCTACTTGATGTTCGTAACCATTAAATATATATTTAAAGGCTGTTCGACTTTATTTAATGGTCAAAACAATGTCTAAAAAGACATTAAAGAGAGTTGATCAACATAAAATTAAACACTCTTCTTAATACTGTCTTTTAAAATCTATAATGGTATACTTTCATATTTTCAATGTGTTTTTATTTTTTTCTAATTTTTTTTAACAAAGGAAAAACCAAAACCCATTACAGGCTAAACTAGCGCATATTCCGGTGGTACAACGTGCCTTTCTTGTCCCGGTGAATGTGCTCCAAAATTGTCAACAGAGGCTCTCGGAAAATATGCAATTTTGGACTGACTAGGGTTGTGATTGAGACCAGTATTTTCTAAGTTATTAAAGCAAAAGAATATTCCTTTAAACCTAAATTATTTAAATTAATGGACAACATAAAAGAAAAATATTTTAGTGAAAAGGATAATTTTATTTTCAGTTCAAATTATGACAAAATGGCAAAAAACAGCAAGGTGTTCTGTCTGCCTACTTTTCTGTTTTTGCAGTTTGAGCGGGAGGTATTGAGAGAGCATTGTCTGGACATAACAAAACGGGGTCTTTATCCTATTTTGCTCTTCATATTTCCTTTACCAATAATGCCCCCATTAACTTGGATAATTGCAGGTCCTCGAAGGGGTGTCTCTGTCCATTGAAACTACTAGGGTTTTATTTAGAGCCGCAACCCAAGCTCATAAATTAGGTCTATCCTCATAATACTAACGCTCTTAAGTCTGAACGCTCTGCTCCTCCGTTTCCCTTTCCATTCGTCACTTATTCACCTCGTCTCTGTTTCAGTTAGTATCCATTTTGTTGTTTAGCTTATGCGCATTACTTATGTGCTTCCGATACATTAGACCTTTCGAGTTTGTCACTGGAAAACTTGTACGACATACCGACTTCAGTGGCCTTAATAATGGATTCGAGCACAAAAGTGAGTAACATTCAATTGGGTTTCTTCATCTTCTTCTTCTTCCAGATCTTAATCAGTTTATTGCTACTTGTTTCGCTAATATACGTATGCCCTCAAACAGGGATCAGAGGCAGAGGACATGAATAACACTACAACTACCAAGTGTAAAGAGCTCAAAAGCTGTGTAGATTGTCACACAACAAGAACGCCTTGTTGGAGAAGCGGTCCTGCTGGTCCCAGAGTGAGTACGATCAACCCAATACATTTCACTGATCGTCTTTACTTATGATTTTGTTTGATCCTGAATAGACCGCCTTTACTTTTACAGACACTGTGCAATGCATGTGGGATAAGATACAGGAAAGAGAAAAGAGCAGTTCTTGGTTTGCACAAACCAGGGACGGAGAAGGGCAAGAAAAAGATTGGGAGAAGTAATCGTGCTGATAAGATGGGAGTTCCAACCAAGATGGGATTGACTGGTTTGTTAGGTTATGGAAGAGACTTGGTTCTTCAAGAGAAATGGAAGAAAAAGCTGGGAGAGGAAGAACAAGCTGCCATACTCTTGATGACCCTGTCTTGTGGCTCTGTTTATGCTTAGAGAACAGAGACTGATTACTGAAAAAATATTAAAGATAAGGTTCTGCACTTTTTTATGGAGAAGCAGAAGCGGACATGGAAGGCGTAAAAGAAAAGCATTAAGGATTAGTACGTAACAATGGTTTCTGTTTACACAACACTGTATACTGGTGTTTCAATTTTGTTTGTCTTATCTTCTTTTATATAAAGTTCTGTTGTTTTCACTTTCTCGGGACACTAGGCTCTCGCATCTATAGTTGAATGCCGAGACTTGTAGTTGAAAAGATCAACTTTGATCATCACTTGTCCGCTTATTAATTTTTCCGTAATTATCTTTTAAATTTCACATAAAAGCTAGGCCAATGACATATGTCATGATCAGCCTTCCAATAGAAATGGACCAATCAATGAATGCTTCCTTATCGAAACAGATTACAGAACTTGGAAGAGTTTAGATTGGGCATAGACAAGTGTTCCAAACACACCTTTACTAATAGGCTTGACATGTTAGTTTGGTTCCAACCGGTCTAATTCAAATTCAATTGTTGAAATTTTAGTAGATTGAAGTTTAAATTGAAATTGAGTTTGTAAATATAATCTGATCAGGGATGAACATTTGAAATTTAATCGTATTTTTTATGTGTATGTTAATTTAAATTGAGTGATTAAATTACCGATATATTAATTGACATATAATACTTACTTTCACTCAGCAGATCGTTATCAAAATAAAAGATAAAAAGACGGCTCATCTGAACTAAGAGTAGGGTCCAGCAAATGAGTCCAGATCTTTTGTTCAATACTATAGTGTTTTATTGTGTCTAATAAATCTTAGTCATTTATTTATGTAAAGTCCACATGAAGCCTGCGTGAATCTCGCAAAATAAATGGCTGAAATTTTATAAGACAGAATAAAACAGAGTAATATTAGACAGAAGATCTGGACCAACAACTCCACTCCATCTAGAGACATCTAGTCGACTACCTTCGAGTCATGTCCAACCTAGTATGTTCTGGCTCATTCTAGCTGCCTCTAAACAACCACAGTTGGAAACGTAATACACGTGTAGGCTAAGCCTCATATTGCCACGTCAATTGACCGTAAAACGTGTCACAACGCAAGTTCTCTTTTCTGGAGACTTCTTCCCCCTATTTTGCCACCCCGATTTGTCTGGTGACCTCATCCACCAATCCATTGAAGCCTACGCAACAACCTAATAATTCAGTAAAAAAAATAAACGATGCAGCACTCAAGAATTGCCGCCGCTGTCGCTGTAAGAGCATACAGAGTCGTCTCCTTGTCCCGTTGAGCTTCAGTAAAAGAATAAACGATGCAGCACTCAAGAATTGCCGCCGCTGTCGCTGTAAGAGCATACAGAGTCGTCTCCTTGTCCCGTTTCTTTGCCGCTCAACGGGCTTTTGTTGCCATGCCAACTGGCCGGCCGGCTGACCCTGATGTTTTCTCTGAGGAACGTGACCGGAATCTCGAAACCACCATACCCTCAGGGAAGCCTGAAGTAAGAGTCCTGACTCAAAATTTTTAGCAAGTCTATTAGTTATTTGATGCGCTTAAGATTGAAATGTGTGGACAATTTGCTTTTTTTGCAGGAAACAAGAGAAAATTATGAACCTGACACAGCAAAGCGCCAAGTTGATGCAGAAGCGGAACACAGTCCCAGCACTGAAACACAGCCATTCACATCACCGAAACCACCACGCGCACCATCTCCGAGGCTTGAGAATGTTGAAATACACAATCCTGCGAAACCCCACGTGCAACAAACGCGCAAGAACACAACTTTAACCCTGGAAGAGGTTAGTTGCGCTGGTCTCGACGGCTCCCCATGGCCAAAGGGAATTAAGAATAACAGAGAACAAGTGGAAGACGACAATGAATACTATAAGCATCACAAGGCGTCACCTTTATCGGAGATTAAGGTGGCAGATACCAGAAAGCCAATAACTAGAGCAACTGATGGTACTGCAGATGCTGTAGAGTACGGACTTGGTAAGGATGTGGTTGGGTGGAGACCGGAGCAGCTTGACACCGCTGAGGAGGCGCTGGAGAGAGCTTGCAGGATTTGGAGAGAAAACGCTATGCGTGGTGACCCAGATTCTCCTCATGGAAGGGTTTTGAGGGTCTTACGTGGGGAATGGTTTTGATAAGTTTCTGAAAACCTTGCTTTGAAATGTGTAGCATGACAGACAAATGAAGCATGTATATGAATAACCTATGAGATCTTCTTCATGTTTTGGGTAGTTTTAATTCTGATCCCACATTAGGTAATCAATGGACATTAATTTTTTGTTTTGTCGTAACTGTTAGATTTTTTTATTAGAATAGAAATCTTCAATTAAGTGTTTTGGAAGTGTTCTTACATTTAAATAGTTAATTTTTGTGGTATTTTTTAATTTTATTTTATTTGATAAGGTCATAAATCGGATCGTTATGAGTTATGACCAGATTAGAGGTTAAAAAGACCTTTTCACAAAACGATATCATTTGTTTCTTAAAAGAGATCTAATGTGGTAGGCTTGAACCTGGGCCCAGACGGGTCGTATGGTGAGCCTCGGCAACTGAACTGAATTGAAGATGATATCATGATATATTGTGTGTTAAAATTATATTTGTATAAAACATTCAACATGGTTATCAATTTTTATTCACATATTAATATCTTTTGCATTGTGAATAAAATTTTGAATAAAATACTTTAGTGATTAATTACTAGCGCTTGGCCACAATAACCTTAATTATATAAAATTATATATTTATGAACTTCATCACGTAAAGAGTAGAGAAATTTAATTATAATTAATTATTTTGGTATAATAAATTTTATCTTATGGAAATTTTATCATATTTGAATGATTAATTAAAATACAATATCAAATCATTTTTTCTAATTTTCCCACAGGTATTAGGAATTGAAATATAATTTGATAGTTTTATCATAAACTTTAACATAAATTTGTTTGAATTAAAAATTTAGTCCATAGGCAATTTTTATGTAATTTGATTGATGTCGTTTAAGATATTTTTTACATTGTATATATATGTGTGTTAACTTCCATTTATTGATAAATAGCATGTATGTTTAAATTATGCAGCTATTCAAAATGTTAATTTCATTGATACAAGTTGTGAAATTCTCAAATTGAGGGATGAAAACTACAAGGTTTGGAAGGAGAGAATTCTTCTTCATCTGAGGTGGATAGACATTGATTATGCTATATGAAAGGATGACCACATAAGTAATGAGGCTAGCACTACAACTGAAATTACTCTTTATAAACGTTAGGAGCGATCTAATCGCCCACATGTGATGTTCATAAAAACTAAAATTTCTGCTAGCATTCGTGGTTTTATAGAACAACATGAAAATGTCCATGCTCTACTAAGGCTATTGATAAGCAATTCAACACTTCAAACAAAGCATTTGCAAGCACCCTGACTATAAAGTTTTCATCTACAATGCTTACAGGTGTCTGAGTTATGCGACAGCATATCATAAAGATAAGGGACATTGCGGCTCAATTAAAGAAACTCGAGGTTAAGATATCTAATTCTTTCTTCATGCATTGCATTTTGAGCACCCTTCTACCACCATAAGGACCTTTAAAAATCTCCTATGATACATATAAGGATAAGTGGTCAATAAATGAATTAATGATCACATGTGTTTTGAGAAGAAGGAAAATTGTTGATGGAATAGGGAAAAAGTTCGCAGGGTGCACATTTGGTTGTTCAAAGAAAAAAGGAAAAATATATCAACTTAAGGGAGAAAAAGTCAAATACTTGCCCAAGCTGACTTCATGAAGGAATCCAAGTGCAAGAAGGATTTTGTCAAACATAAGAAATGACTTGAAAAGAAAGGTAATCTAATTTCACTAGTTTGCTTTGAATCTAATATAGTTGAAGTTTGTCATGACACATGGTGGATTGATTCTGGTTGTACAAATTCACGTTACAAATGAGTTACAGGATTTACAAAACCTAAAGAAGCCAATAGAAAGTGAGCAGTATGTCTTATCCGGAAACAAGCAGCGTTTCCATACAGAGGCTATTGGAGATTGCAATTTAATTTTATGTACTATATTTTTTTAATTTGAAAAAATATTTTATATTCCCAATTTCTCTGGGAAATTGATTTCAATTTCAAGACTTGTATCTTTTGGATATTCATTTCATTTTTTAGAAGAATATTTAAAGTTAAATTATTAATTTGAATTTGTTGGGAATGGCACATTATTTGATGGTCTTTTTCGTTTTAATTCATAAGAGAATACCTATTAAAATGTAACGCATGTTCATATTAGAACAAAACGTTATGTTATGAATAAAAATTCTTCTATGTTATGGTACTAGAGATTAGGACATATCTCCATATAAAGGATTAAAATATTGGTGAATGACAGAGTATTTAGAACTTTGGATTTTACTGATTTTGGAACTTGTATGCACTACATAAAGGGAAAGCAAACCAACAAATCAAAGAAAGGTGCCAAGAGAAGTTCAAACATATTAGAGATCATACATACGGATATTTGTATTTCAGATATGGACTCTTATGGTCAGTAATACTACATCTCATTTATAGATGACTACTCATGATATATGTAACTCTACTTGCTCCATAACAAGAATGAAGCACTAGATGCTTTCAAATATTCAAAGTTAAAGGAGAGAAGTAAAGCAGTAAGCAAATTAAGATTGTGAGGTCTGATATAGATGGAAAATATTATGGTAGATATACCTAAGGTGGACAAGCACCTTGTCTATTTCCGTGGTATCTTTAAGAAAATAGGATAGTAGCTTAATACACTATGTTTGGATATCTAAACTAGAATGATGTGACAGAAAAAAAAGAAACTGAACATTATTGAACATGGTACGTTAATGTTAAGTAGCTTCAAACTTCCTGAGTCCTTCTGGACTGAAGCTCTTAAAATGATAGTGTATATATTAAATTGGGTGCCAACCAAGGTTGTTTAAAAAATGTTATTTGAGTTATTTAAATGTTAGAAACCAAGTATGCGACATATATGTGTTTGGAGATGTCCATATGAAATAAGAATTTATAATCCACAAAATAAGAAATTGAACCTAAGGACCATAAGTAGGTGTTTCATTGGATATGTTGAAAGATCTAAAGGATATAGATTCTATTATCCATCATATTACACTAAAATTGTTGAATCAAGAAATGCAAAATTTCTTGAGAATAACTTAATTAGTAGGAGGGATTAATTTCAATATATAGCTTTTGATAATGGTCATTTGGATACTTAGCCTTCCACATCAAACAATAAAGTGATTATGATTTACAACACTCCTAAGGTTTAAATAGACATTGTACAACTATATGTTAAAATTCAACAGCTTACGATTAACATAAATGACAATCAAGAAATTCCGCAAGTTGCCGATAATTCAATAGATCTAGTTATTCAAGAATTGCCTAAAAGCATTTAACAACTAGTTAAATAACAAACTTCATATGAGGATGTTGGTGCAACAATAAAAGGATCTATTAGAATAAGAAAATCAGCTATTACTAATGATTATGTTGTATATCTACAAGAATTTAACTACAATGTAGGAGCTGAGAATGATCCTGAAACCTTTTCACAAGCCATTAGTAGCAAAGAATCAAATTTCCGATACAATTTTGTGAAAGAAGAAACGAATTCCATAAAGAATAATGATGTTTGGGATCTTGTTGAGTTGCCTAAAGGAGAAAAACTCGTAGGCTGCAAATGGGTATTTAAAACAAAGAGAGACTCAATAGGCAACATTGAGAGATATAAGGCAAGACTTATTGCTAAAAGATTCGCTCAAAAAGAAGGAATTGATTACACATATGCATTTTCTCTTATGTCTAAAAAAGATTCACTTCATATAATTTTAGAATTAGTTGCTCATTTTGACATGGAATTACATCAAATAGATGTGAAAATGATTGTCTTAAATGGTGACCTAGAGGAAGAGGACTAAAAGGATTATCCTATAGTAAAGATGATCATTTGGTTTGCAAGCTCAAAAGATCCATATATACATCTTATGTCACTGGCTCCAAGATCCATCGAGATAGCTTTCTTAGTAAAGAAACCTATATTAATGAAGTTTGTAAAGGGATTTTAGATGAAAAATTGTTCATCAAATATAGCACCCATTGCGAAAGGTTATAGTTTCAATTTTGATCAATGCCCGAAAAATAATTTTGAAAGGGAACAAATGAAAAATATTCCATATGCTTTTACAGTCAGAAGCCTAATGTAGGCTTAGGTTTGTACAAGACCTGACATTGCATTTACTATTGGAATGTTAGGCAAATATTAGAATGGCCCAGGATTAGATCATTGAATAGCTGCAAAGAAAGTATTAAGGTACCTTTAAGGGACTAAAGATTATATGTTTATGTGTAGACAAATCGACAATCTGGAGTTAATAGGGTACTCAAATTTAGATTTTACTAGGTGTGTTGATTCATAGAAATCAACATCAGGTTATATCTTCATGTTTACCCATAGATCCATATCTTGGAGGAGTGTCAAGCAGTCTTTGACTCCTACTTTCACCATGGAAGCTGAGTTTATTTCATGTTTTGAGGTTGAGTGTGTTTGTTGTTTTGAGGCTGAGTTTGTTCCTTACTTTCATTAAGCTATCTTTCCTCGCCTCTAACTATGTTATAATGTCTCTTCTACTTTTTGTTTGTATCGACTCTTAAGCCATTAAACTAAGCCATAGGAGTTAGTGTTAGTTAACATCTTGTAATTTTATAATTATCTAAAGATCAGATATAATAAAATATATATATATATATATATATATATATAAGATTATTTTTAAAAAAATTTATAATAACCATAGAAAGATTAATATATATTATGTTTTTATTTAAAAATAGATATTTAAACAAATGTGTAATTAATTGAATTCACTTATTTAAAATATTACTTGAATGTTTACAAAATTTTTTAATTAATTTAAAATTTTAATAATATATCATATAAAGAGTATTATGGTTTAATATTATTTATGACTTATTTTAACAAAGTTATAAATTATATAAAGATAACTAAATGATTTATACATGAATCATCAACCTAAAATAATTAAAGAGAATATTTTGTTACTCTTTTGAAAATTTTTGGTAAAGGTGAAGAGATACTTTAACAACAATTTTGTATGTCATTAGCATAATCAATTATTATTAATAGAGAATTGATATTATTAAGGAAAAATAGAGTATACATTAATTATATACTTTTTTTAATTGATTGAGCTAAACAAAAAAATTACTAAAAAATATTTTATATTTTTAATGTTTAACTTGTTATGAAAAGCATTATCATACGTTAAATTTAATTTATGGATATCAATTATTTAATTTGAAAATAAATATAAATAAAAATTATTTAATACTAAATATAGTATTGAGTTACAATCTATATACATCGTCAATATATTTAAGAAATTAGTAGTTCATTTAGAAGGACAAAAGATATTTTAATTTATTTAACTTGACTGTAAAGTTAGAAGATTTTAAAATTAAATGTAAAATATTTAATAAATAAGAACTCATATAAAATATTAAATTTCATAATAAAATTTAATTAAAATAATAAAATTTTATTATAAATAAAATTAAGTTCTAAAAGAATTAACACTTTTTTATCTGTCCTCTTTTGTGCCAACAGCCAACAGGGGTTAGAGAAAAATAATAATTTAAAATATATGTTTAAATTATTATTTAATTATAAAATATTTTGAATTAATTTCAATAACTTTAAATATTAAGTTAATAATAATTCGGAAAAATATTTAATTACGAATTCGTGTATGATCCACGAACACACGATCTCACCGTCAATCTCGGGTTATTGAAAATCCCATGAATGAACAGTTGCACACTCCGTTCTTTCGCGCCTAAACAAAATTTTCAAATCCTTCTTGATTTCTTTATTTATTAAAACCTCTCTACTTCAATGCAGACATAGACAAAGAACGTTAAGAATGGCTAGAACAACCGCCGTAACTCCGAAGAAGAATGCCGTAACCGTCTCCGGTTCCTCCGCCCTCCAACACCCTCCGTACTTCCAGGTGCTCCGTTATTCTATAACCTCGTTTTTCTGTTTTCCTTTTAAGCAATTAATTCTCACGTAAATTATAGATGATTAGCGAGGCTATATCGACAATGAAGGAGAGGACCGGTTCGAGCCAGCCAGCGATAACCAAGTTCGTCGAAGACAGGTACAAAGCGATGTTGCCGCCGAATTTCAAGAAAGTTTTGTCCATTCAGCTGAAGAAGTTTGTGAAGTCAGAGAGGGTCGTTAAGGTCAAGAACTCCTACAAGATGCCGTCGACCCAGAAGCTGAAATCGGCGACCAAAGAAAATCACAAGGCCAAAAGTTGTGTTAAAGAGAAAGCTTCGAAAATAATTGTTAAGACCAAGAGGGTCAGTCAGGTTAAAACACCTGAGGTTTTGAAGGAGAAAAAGGAGGTGAAGATTGAGAAGATGAAGATGCTGAGTCAGATCAAAACTCCAGATGGATTCAAGAAGACCAAGAACGTAACTCCATCGAAGAGTAAGAATTCTAATGCGGGTGGGAATTCCAGGAAGAAGGTGAACAAGGCTAAGAAGTGATCCAAGTCTCCTGGTATGCACCTGTTATCCGAAGATTAGGATATGTTAATATAAGAAGGCAAAGAGAGATCATCTTTTGTGTATTTGGGTATAACTAGATATATGCTTCTGTCTAATAGCTATCTTCTTATAGTGAAGACGATGGTAGTAGCAGATGATTATTTATTTCCTTAATGACAGTATAGTTTAGTATTAATTTTGATTGTGGCATGGCCAGTTGTTATACGTTTGATCCTTGGTTTAGTAAAATTCTCGAACAATTAGTGAACTCACGCACAAGTCAAGGATCATCAACAGCGCAAGAAGACAGGTCTAGCATATAGGGATGGCCAAATTTGATAGAAATCGTGTCCATGTGTTTACCGTATTACTCGATAATCTATATAATAAAGTAGTACTTGGAGCAGTGTATACATAATATGGAGTCAAGCACAAGCAGCGTAGGTGGTCATAAAAAAGAAAGCAAAAAGCTTCCTTTTTTATTTAACTTTGCCGCTTCTGCTCAATGCAATTGATAAGATGTGAAAACTAGCCTTATCTATTGACTAGCTACTAAACACAGCATGGATCATGCCCCTCTCTTGCTAACCCACCCAGAAAATGGTCACACAAATATCCTTTTTTAGTATTGAAATTATTTAAAAATTCACTAAAAGTTTAGGAAATTTAAAGTTTTCCAATTTAATTATAGAGAATCAGAGGTAGTTTGATTACGTGGCACAAGCGGTGGATTCAGAGGACCAATCCGAGAAGGATATGCCACGTCAGCAAATGTCGGTACGGCTCACTCATGAACTCCGCCACCCTCCTATAAAACCAAGCTTGTGTTGGCATTAAATTTCAAGCAAACCGGTATCTACCTTTTTCTCCAATTCAATAAGACCCTAACCAACCCACCTATCTATTGTTTCTCTCCTTCACTTCAACCAAAGTGTACGGAATCATGAATAGGTACTTCAGAAGAAAGAATTGGTACGAGACAATTCACCGGTCGGGTCGGAGGCGGATTAGTCATGTCCAATTGGGAACCAACCAGAGAAAGAAGAGGTTTTGGAATATCAAGATCAAGCTAAAGCTTCGGCTTAAGCCAAAGAAGTTCTTTGGTTGGTTGAGAGATTCGTACGTGAACATGATGCTCGGATTAGCAAGGTCTCAGGTGGTCAACTCCGGCTACTGCGGACCCGTGGAGGATGGGACAGGTCGGTTCAGAGCCCGACCCATCAAAGAGCATGATCAGAAGATGCTGATTGATATCTACAAACCCATGCTTCAGGAGCGTGGCGTTCAGATGATGGCGAGAAATGATGTTGCAACGACCACCAGGTTTGGACCCGTCGTTAAACTCGCTGCAATAGCTGAATAGTGAAATTACCGTACAAACAATGGAGCCTCTTGTTTTTCTCGCAATTTTAAACAGTTGGATTATTGTTAAAAAGATGGAAGAGTAATAAACACAAGAACTGTTATCTATACTCTTTCTACCATTAGGTTGGGTAGGCTCACACTCACACTCACTGCTGGATGTGCTAATCATATGATGTTGGTCCCACTCCAACCAATTTACTAGAACTACTCTTAGTTGCCAAAGGATAAGGTTTTGAGTGAGTTTGTCATAAAAGTGGTTAGCTTTCGGTATTTTATGGATTGAATGGGAAGCCGTGTAAATTTTGTACCTCTAGTGAGAGGTCCTTGTCCATACATTAAGCAAGTAAGATAACTTAGTTTGATTTCACTTTTTATTTTTAATCATGTTTTTAAAAACAGCATTACATATTTAAAATTTTATTAAAATATATTTAAGTAAATAATTTAATAAGTAAAAATTATAAATTATTATTATTTTTAGAATACTAATATATTTATTTTAAGAAATTAAACTGTGTTAAATAATTTAATTATATTAATTATAATTTTTATTAGTAATTAATATAAAATAGATTTAGTTAACGATAAATCATATGATTACAAAAAAACAAAAACTAATTTTTATGATTTTCAAAGTTAATAAAATTGAAAGGAATTATGATCAAAATCAAAAATCAGAAATTCAAATCTTTTACTAAATTAAAAAAAGAAAAGAAAACACAAGCCCTTAATTAGTGATGATATTTCATCGTATTTTTTAAAACTAAAAAAATTTGTATGCATTAAATAAACTTTGGCTAGAAGATTTTTACTTACGTGATTGAAAACAATCTTTTTATTAGTTAAAAGTAATATTGTAATAATTCTAATTCTTCCCAAATTTCGCATTGAGATTTCTATTTAAATATTGTTTTTGTTGATTTTTACTTATTCAATTTGACATCTTAGCCTAAAAAATAATTGTGGTATCTTTGGTGATGCAAACTCTAATTTTGCTTTAAAATACTTGACAAATTTTAATGAAATTCAAGACTTCTTTACCTTTAAAAATTGTTTTTATATTATTAAAGAAATATATTTTTATTTCCAAATGCGTATTAACTTATTAATTTGTATGTAATAATTTATAAATTATTTATGTAAATAAATAATTTAAAATAAAATGTGACTGATATTATTGAAAAATTAATAGAGACAAGACTTGGGTGATTTGAATATGTTAAGAAAACACACTCAGACGATCAAGTGAGAAGATTGTACATAGAGACTGTAAGAAAAAAATGAAGGTCTAAGAAAAATTAAGAAGAAGTAATCAAAAATGATATGACCTTATTAGAGCTTATCGAAAACATGACCTGCAATAGAAAAATTTGACGCACTAAGATACAAATAAAATGATGTCTCATAAAGAGACCCTGGTTGTTTTCATAAGTTTTTTAGCATTTTTCTCTTGTAAGTAGCCTAAAATTTTAAATATTTACACTTACCTTTTAGTGATTTAGTGTAAACATTTTTGTGCTTAGCCTTATTATTATTATTATTACACTTTGTATTTCTTTATCGTACTTTTAGTTTATAATTTATTTCACATTTTATTTATTAAATATTTATTTTATTTTATTTTATTATTTATTTATTGTTGTTATTATTATTATTGTTGTTGTTATTATTATTATTTTCTTAATTCTAGTGGGCTTGATGATTCACGGGACCTCGGAGAAAAATCTCCGAGACTGAGATTTCCCTTTAGCCTAGATCTCTTTAGATTTGGTTGCTAAAACTTCCTGTCCATTTACTGTTGCTATTATAATTGCAATTTCTTCTCGTATTGGAAGAGATCAAATGTCACACCATACTACGATTATTCTCTATCGTGTACCTACGAGCTTCTGAATGAAACCACGCAGTAACTGATTCCTGACGGCTGAGTAAAACCCATGTTTAGTTTTAACTTAGTATAACTAACATGTGTAGTTTTAACCTAGGTTTTAGTAGCCCATTTCATACCATCACATCCATACGGGCTGGTGCAAAAGATTTTGTTAGGAGAGAAAAGCCTATTAGGCTTCGTTAAACAGAGTACAAACTATTACTCTATCCACTTCATATGAAGGGTGCTTAGCTTCCTTTTCAAGTTATCAGGTTAGTGGGTGATAAAAGTAAATATAAAATAGAAAGGAATTGACTCTCCGATAGTAGAAAAACCAGTTAGACCAAGAAAGCGTGCATAATGTGGTGTCAAGAAAGCGTGCATAATGCGTATATAAAATAAAATCACTAAGGAGTTTGATGTGACAAATTCATAATTTGGTTAGTTATGTTTATCTAATATGTTGTGTTACAAGTGAACAACTTAAAACAAAGCTATAATATCAATTTAATTAATCGGTGATTAACTCTTAAAATAAAACTATATTTGTAAAGCGAAGACAGGTTCAAATGTCTTGTCCAATAACCGTATTGCTTAAGGGCGCTGTCTTGTCTCGTCACTCAATAACGAGTCCTTGTTAGTTAGGAGACATTGCATCATAAACCAATCATTCAACTCTTTGCTTCTTGTAGTAAACACCTGATTTAATTGCGTTCATATGGAAACTGTCTTGATTCATTAATTTTATTTTTAAATTTTAGTGTAACCTGAAAAAGTCTATGTGGCCAAAATTAGTCAGAAAGACGTTATCGATTCATCTGCCCTTTTAATCATTATTAGCTGTCGTCTATATCTTTATTTAAAGACTTGCTTACCTTACCCATTAAGCAGAGTAGTTCTTTTGAAGTCTCTTTCCAAGTCTAATTTGTTTCTGTTTCTTTTTTTTCTTAACTGACTGAGAAAAATGCTATTATAAACGTTGCATGCTTCCAACTTGGTGAATTCATGCATCAGATTGACGTTTGGCTGCTCGGGTAAGCTTGCTTGAGAGCTCAGACAATGACAGATTCCTATACAATGGACGACCCGGTCACAAGTTTCCAACACATCATTTATTAATCAAAATAACATTTATAAGTTAACCTTCAAGATTAACATCTCTTTATAATGTGTTGACGCACGATTGGCTTAAGAACTAGCTAGACGTTAACCAAGTGTCAACCCTTAACATTAATAGTTTTTTTTTTTGAAAGTAACATTAATAGTTAATAAATAACCACTACATGAAACTTACAAATTACCGACCGAAAATTATCGACGAAAAAATCCGTAATAAATTAGTGATGAAAATTGATTTTTTGTAAGTAAAGTTGTCAAAAAAGGATTTTTTGCGACGGACAAAATATCTATTGGTAAAAGTGTCGGGAAATTATCCACAAGATTTTGCTGACAGAATATAGCGACAAAATAGAAAATTCTGTCAAAAATTGGTGGTAATTACTGGCAGGAAAATATGAGCCGGTAAATTACCGACAGAAGCAGTTTTCATCGGCATTTTGGTTTTTCATTTAAATGAGAACGACATAGTTTGAACGACGTCGTTTTGGTTTCAGCTTAAACCTACCCGAAAATCCTCCTCATCCTCCCTTGCTTCATTTTTTCTTCTTCCTTTTGTTCTTTATCGTTGTCGTCGTCGGTCTTCTCTCTAGAAATTATTGTCCATCGTCCGAAATCATCGTCCATCATCCATTGTCTTCAGTTATACTAGGTTAGTCTTCCATGTTGCTTTGCTCTCGGGTTGATTTTGTTTTCAGATTTCCATCAACCCAGAAAACAGAAGGAATCCATAAACAAACTTTCAAACAAAAAATGAAAGTTTGTGAATAACAAAAATACTCATGATTTGAAGCTAGTTTGCTACAAAATCACACCTCTTCTTCTTCTTCTTTGGGAATAAGAAGAGTGATGCTAGTAAATGTCATCATCAATGAGCTAAGTACGGAAACAAGGAAGTGAATGACATTGAAATTTTGAAATATTAATAACTAAAATATTGGCATAATAAGCTTCCTTTTTTTCTCTTAATACATGGGATATCGAGAATGTAATAGTGAGCTGGTGTGGTGGTAGAATTGCAGAAGAGGAAGATTTACTTTAGAGAGAATAAGAGAGAGAAGGGAGAAGCTAATTAAGTTTGAGTATCCACCCAAACAATAACATTGGGTGGGTTTGGGTATGTGATTGGATCGGGTTTTGAGGAGGTTGAATTTGGATTTGGGAGAGTGGTCTGGCCATTTCTTGGGGTAGGAGAAAGTGGTGCTGGTGTAGGACGAAATGGTGAGTTGCGCCTGGGATGGGCAACACGTGGCAGTTTGAGAGTGGGGAGAATGGGTTTGGTGGTGGTGGAGATTGTTTCTCTTGGCCTGATCTGGCAATTTCAACCATTGGAAATGGCCTAAAATGTGGGAATTTCTCTTTGATGTCTATTGTTTTTTATGGGTTATTGTCCTTTTGTATGGTTTGGAGGTGTTCAAACTTGAGAGTATATTAGGTTTAAAGAATCAGAATTAAAGCTGTGACTTTTTGACTCCATGCTATATGATTTGGTTAGTTTGTTGTACTTCATTTTATGTACTTGATATGGTTATGTATTTACCATTCTTTCTCTATTTTATGTCACTTCATTACTTTTGGTTCTTGCTTAACTTTAGATAAGGTTTTAATAATGTTAGGTCAACCATAGAAAAAGTAAAAAAAAAAAGTATTTTGTAAGGCTTTTATTTACTTTACGTAATCTAGCATATAAATTTACTATTTATCTTTTATCTTTATTATAGGTGCATACTTACTTTCTTTGTTTCATGATTTTACACCTTACTATTTATATGTCTAACCTCTTTTTTTTTTTTATGTAAGGAGTTGAAGTGTTTCCTGACTCATACCGATATTAAGATAATAACAATTCTACCTTAAGTGAGATACTCTAATGATTGTTATTACTCTATTATTAAGTTAATACTATTTAACTACTTATGAGTGCTTCAATCTTATCTTGTCTCTTTATTCTTATATATATGGTTTTGGACAAGGTTGGAAGGTAATCTTCATATGTATTTAGACTGATTATTTAGGGCATCACATGTTATACAGAAGGTAATCTTCATATGTATTTAGACTGATTATTTAGGGCATCACATGTTATATATTATGTTACTTAGAATCCATATGATCAATGTGCCATTATAAAAGCAAACTCTTCTTGAAGTTTTTATCAAATGGTTATATGTCCTTAGTGCTTTTACTTGTATTAGTGAAATTCCTAATTGTTGACAAGCCATTGTGATTAGTTCAAGTCTTCATTTAAATGCTTATATATGAACGTCAATTTGAGTATTATGTGTTATTTGAGTTTGTGATAATAAGGAATTATTACAATCATGATTTTAATAACATGATTTTGCTTACCTTTGCACCAAGCCTTGCGGATGGTAGCATCCTTATACTTCCAGTAATCATTGAAGCCTCATCAGAGAGTATATTGCCAAATATGTTATTTAGTCACTATTGTATCAAATTGCAAAGTTCACATATCAGATATTGATAGGCTTTATCAATTCTACCACTACCTCACTTTCCCTCATATCTAAATTTCTTTTGAATTATATGCTTGTCACAAACTTGTCTCGGATGGCAAATAAGCTGCATTGCAGCATTGTCAACATACGTATGTGAGGGCTCAACATCAAGATATTCGGTGGCTATGGCCTTTACCCTCTTTCTCCAAAGCATTGATGCCTGAAAACATTTTAAAATGGCATATCAATGTATTATCCATGGCATGCTTTTGTGTGACATAAAAATATGTTATTTGAGGTAAATAACAATCAATTCATGTGATTCCTTATTATCATAAAAGAATAAAAGGATTAGTATCGTCTTTCATATACTATACAATCAATTCATATGATTCCTTATTATCATAAAAGAATAAAGGGATTAGAACTGTCTTTCACATGAGATTATAGAATGGAATTGCCTTAACTCCTAGATTGAAACTAATATATTGTTCTATCCATTGATGCATTAAAATTGATATAATCTTGTTACACAGATCTAAACTAAATATCGAAGAAAAATATGGACAAATCCTTATCCTTATCATCTGTTAATTTCTTGCATATTGTTTTCATATATGCAACACATATTGGCAATAATTTGGATATTGTCATTGATGCATTCAAGACTAGAATGATAATTGTATTTTATTTATTTATATTAGCAATGATGCATGAAATAACATTTTAGATAATGAATTGGAGCTAAATATCTTTTTCTTCATTGTTTCTAATGCTCTCATTTAGAATAAAAATTGGTGGTGTTATTGCATTTCAATAGAAGTGAGGGAGATTATGATAGTCGACTCTAATAATAAGGAAAATGGTATAATGAAGAACTTGTTTGGAGCACTAATGAAGCATGGTATTTGAACTGTATGTCGTAATATAAATTCCATTACATTATGCCTAACATAACAAAATATTGGTTAGAGATTATAAGCATATGTCTTATGGCAAGTTTTGGTTTATTTTAGTATGGAATACAATGATAAAGTTTTGCGATCCATTTATTCTATCACCTATGTAAGAGAATTCCCAAGGCAACAAAAGAAGTAACAAAATCATTATGTTTATCTCTTTTTGAAGTTTATATCATATGTTGTAAGTGTTCTGCTTGTGTTGGTATATATTACTGTTCGTGAACCGCAAGTGCATGCTTGTCGAAGTGAGTAATAAATCGGTAAGAACCGAGTTGTGTCCACGGAGATTATGAGAAAGTTCAAATCTATGCTAGCAGACAGTGTTTAAAATGAGGTTTAGTGAAATTTTGGGAAATTAAAAGCAATGTAAGGATTTATTAAAAATTCAAGGAAATTTCTAAGCAACTACACAATTTAATGAAACCAAAATAACTACGAATATGATAAATCTATGCAATAATTAATTAAGAAAAGAGTGCAACAATTGACTAATAAAAAATATTAACGGCAATGGGGAATAACTTTCTCTTAGGGAATGATAATTTTGTCAACCTTAATATTGAATTAGCTATCCTCCGTAACTGAAATATCCTAACCTTGTAGGTGAATTTTAAGAGTAATTAATCCCCTTTTCCCAAAGGTGAATTAATCTATCCACTCTAGATGTCACTTAGTAATCCCTTACTTAAGTTCTTCCTAGAGTTTCTTAAGTCTCAAACCTTCAATTTTCATCTCCTAAGTTTCTTGGGTCTCCCAACTCACAAGAAAAATTTAGTCGAAATTTCCTTCAATCTTCTAACAAAAACTCGCTTTTTCCAAAGGCGAATTTATACCAATGCAATTTCCATTAATCCAAAGGAAAAATAATTAAAACCAAGGAAAATCAATAAGCATATGAATATTCAGTCATGGATTCTAGCAAAATTTAATATTAAAGCATCATCAAAAATATCAAATCCCTAAGAGAAATTAAAGTTTTAGCGACAAATAATCATGCTAACCAATTCACAACCATAAACTCTAGATAGACTCATGAAAGAATCAAATATAAATGAAAAGCATGGCTCCAAATTTTAGCAGAAAAATGAGCTCTCCCCTCTCTTTGCGTGGCAGTGAAGTAGTGGACGCTGGAGAGTTATGCCAGCTGCGTTGTGCGTGGAAGTAGCTGTTGGAGAGCTGTTTCCTTGTGTGAATAAAAGGAAAGTTGATGTTCTTGTTGAAGTGATGATGAAGGCTGATATGTTGGTGAGTTGGAGCTGAAAAATCAAGGCTTGCGTTGATGGATGGCTTTCTTGCGTGGATGTGGATGAGAGAGCTACGGCGTTGTGTCTTGGCTGGGTGAATGTGGAGCGATGAATGAATTAGCTTCTTGGTGGTGAAGTGGTTATGAAGGCTTGGCTATGGTGGATGAGGAATTAAGAGTTGTGATGGTGTTGTGTGAATGGAGGCTTTTGTCGGTTGAGAGGTGAGTGGGTTGTGTGGTGTTGTAAATGGAGTGTTTTTGGGGGCTATGTTTGTCATTTTTCCAGCTGCTTTGTGGAGGTGTGCTGGCGTGCTTGGTGTCTTATACGTGGAATTGGAGGCTTGAATGTGTGTAGCGTGAATGAGTTGCTGTCTAGAGAATGGAGGGAGTGTTTTTTAGCTGCTCGTCGTGTATGCTTCTCTCAATGTGAATGGATGAAGCCTTTTTTTATGAATTAATGGAGAGTGTTTTGTCTTACTTTGGAGGCTGTCTTTTTTCCGTAATTGTAGGCCTTGGTGAATGGAAGTGGCGTGAAGGATGGCTGCTATGCGTTGGCGTGGAGCGACAGTCAAAAAATGAAGGCTGATTCTTTGGAGTGGCGTGAAGGATTTAAGTTGGGCTGTTGCGGGAATAAAGGGATATGCATGCATGCATGTCAATAGAGGCTGAAGTCAAGTGGGACTGCATGAGTTTTCGGTGGAGGCTTCTTTGTCTTGTAGTGGAGGCCGTTTTTGGAGTGGAGAATGAGTTGCCATGAGCAAAAATAATTAAAAGGTGGGGGCTGATGTTGATCCTTGGCTAGTTAGAATGTATTTTTCAAGGTCAAATTTGACAGTGCATGACGATTTAGGAGCTAAAATTTTATCAGTATCGTAGTATTTGAGTTAGCTTCAATATGAGACTTGAATCACAGGATTTCGCCATCTGATTCAAAAGTTATGATCAGGAAATCGTCGAAAGGTCATTCTGGTGATCCAAAATCTAACGCAAAATTTGGGAATTTATTTCTCCTGAATTCCAGCTTAGAAAAATCTGCAATTGGTCTCAAAAATTTCGTCAATAAGTCAAGATTTTAAGTATGAAAATTCATAATTTTTGGCTAAACTAATCTCGAGATAAAAATCCCACAATGACTAAAGGTCAAGTCTGCAAAAAACCCAAAAACAGTGCAATTCGAGTCTATTTGTTTCGTTTATGCATTTTACATCAACGAACCTCGAATAATGCTAAAACATGATAAACCAACTATAGATGAACATAAAATGAATGTAAATGACTCTAAATTAAGTCCTAAACATATATGAAAATATGAGTGTATCAGATTCCCCCACACTTAGCTCTTGTTTGTCCTCAAGTAAGAAAAAGAACAAAAAGTAGAACTACAGAAAACCTGAAAAACAAAGTGTAGAAAAAAAAATGCAATGCGAAGAAAAATACTTAAGTATGCAGCATTCAAATCAGATGCCAACCATATCAATTAATTCAAGCATGATAACTAGAATTCGGTTTATCACAATCAACATATAAAATCAATGAACTCAGTTTACATGTAACAGTCGAACTAATCTAGCATAATAGAGTTAGATGAAATCTATGTCATATCGAAATAATAAGTCCTCTCATTGATATACACTCCAACATTCAAACTATTTAGGCTCAAATGTGTAACTCTCAAAATTCGATCAACAAATACATTCTACCATATGCTTACTTTTCAATCTTGACAACACTATCAAAGTGCGCATATACTATACACAAATCAAAAGGTCTTTAAAATGGTTGTAATG
>JAOSBL010000009.1:17860693-17879193 GCA_027568915.1 Erythroxylum roraimae
TTATCATGTTCATGCAAGCATGCTAAGTCAAGATATTAAGCAAGTTCTAGAGAATTATACCGTTGAAAGAATGCACAGAACAAAGAATAATGTTGAAGGCACAAGAGCTCACATAGGTCATCTATTAAGTCAATATAACATAGTTTCAAGGTCACTCTATTATCTAGAAAGCTCAAGTGTTACATTAAAACCCATTCATCAATTTTATACATTCATCGTTATTAACCATATTTCACGCATAATACTCGAACTCATTCAATGACTGGGAATCCTAAAGAAAGCTAACACACTTAAGCTACAAGAAATACAGAAAATATTGTTGTAATTTTTGAAAAGAATTTCAATTTTTTTTTCAAATTTATGGTTTTTAATGTAAAACATGCAATTAACGTGAAAATTTTCTTAAGTTCAAGCAAGAGCAAGAAGATGCCCCAATTTGTCCCTCAAAATACAACATAAATCCGAATCTAGACTACCCTAAAATTCAAAAATTATAACCTAGAACAAACTAAAATCTCATTTGTTTGAACTAAATTGATAAGTCCCGGCGAAATATGAAAATTCTGAGCACGAACATTAGGTCTTTGGATTCCGTGATAATTGTCTACCACTGTAGGTTGGAAGTATTCTCTGATAGGACGTTGTTGTAACTGTTCCTGTTCATTTCCGTTATCTCCTCTTCCATTTTCTCCAGTCAAATTAGCTACACCAAGTCTGGCCTCTAACTGACTTTTGAGCCATTTCATATATCTCTCTTTGAATTCTCTGAAGTTCTTCTGCTTGATTTTCAATTTTCTTTTACCGATGAATTGACTTTACTGTCCGTTCTAACTTTGGGTCAAACTGTCTTTCTTGCCTTCTAGTGGTTCAGGGCATACAATCCTCTTACAAGCAAGTTGCGCAGGAAAATGAAAATGCAAAAAGAAAAAGAAACAAATAAGTTACTCTAGGGATAAAAAGAGAACCAATAAGTAAATTTCAAACTAGCTATAGAAGTAAACATTCAAACATTCATCCCCGGCAACGGTGCCGAAAACTTATTCGTGAACGCAAGTGCATGGTTGTCGAAGTAAGTAATAAATCGGTAAGAACCGAGTCGTGTCCACAGGGATTATGAGAAAATTTAAATCTATGCTAGCTAACAGTGTTTGAAATTGGGTTGGATGAAATTTTGAAAAATTAAAACAATGTATCAAATTATTAAAAACTCAAGGAAATTTCTAAGCAACTGCACAATATAATGAAACCAAAATAACTACGAATATGAAAAATCTATGTAATAATTAATTAAGAAAAGAATGCAACAATTGACTAATAAAAAATATTAATGGCAATGGGGAATAACTTTCTCTTAGGGAATGATATTTTTATTAACCTTAATATTGAATTAGCTATCCTCTGCAACTAAAATATCCTAACCTTGTAGGTGAATTTTAAGAATAATTAATCCCCTTTTCCCAAAGGTGAATTAATCTATCCAATCTAGATGTCACTTAGTAATCCCTTACTTATGTTCTTCCTAGAGTTTCTTAGGTCCCAAACCTTCAATTTTCACCTCCTAAGTTTCCTGGATCTCCCAACTCACAAGAAAATCTTAGTCAAAATTTCCTTTAATCTTCTAGCAAAAACTCGCTTTTTCCAAAGGCGAATTTATACCAAGGCAATTTCCAATAATCCAAAGGAAAAATAATTAAACCTAAGGAAAATCAATAAGCATATGAATATTCAGTCATGGATTCCAGCAAAATTTAATATTAAAGCACCATCAAAAATATCAAATCCCTAAGAGAAATTAAGGTTTTAGCCACAAATCATCATGCTAACCAATTCACAACCATAAACTCTAGATAGACTCATGAAGGAATCAAATATAAATGAAAAGCATGGCTCCAAATTTTAGCAAAAAAATGAGCTCTCCCCTCTCCTTGCATGGCAATGAAGTAGTGGACATTGGAGAGTTATGCCAACTGCGTTGTGCGTGGAAGCAGCTGCTGGAGAGTTGTTTCCTTACGTGAATAAAATGATAGCTTCTGTTCTTGTTGAAGTGATGATGAAGGCTGATATGTTGGTGAGTTGGAGCTAAAAAATCAAGGCTTGCGTTGATGGATGGCTGTCTTGCGTGGATGTGGATGAGAGAGCTATAGTGTTGTGTCTTGGCTGGGTGAATGTGGAGCGATGAATGAATTAGCTGCTTGGTGGTGAAGTGGTTATGAAGGCTTGGCTATGGTGGATGAGGAATTAAGAGTTGCGTTGGTGTTGTGTGTATGGAGGCTTTTGTCAGTTGAGAGGTGAGTGGGTTGTGTGGTGTTATAAATGGAGTGTTTTTGGGGGGCTGTGTTTGTTATTTTACCAGTTGCTTTGTGGAAGTGTGCTAGCGTGCTTCGTGTCTTGTGCGTGGAGTTAGAGGCTTGGATGTGTGTAGCGTGAATGAGTTGCTGTCTAGAGAATGGAGGGAGTGTTTTTCAGCTGCTCGTCATATATGCGTCCCTCAATGTGAATGGATGAAGCCTTTTTTTTTATGAATTAATGGAGAGTGTTTTGTCTTACTTTGGAGGCTGTCTTTTGTCCGTAATTGGAGGCCTTGGTGAATGGAAGTGGCGTAAAGGATGGCTGCTACGTGTTGGCGTGGAGCGGCAGTCAAAAAATGAGGGTTGATTCTTTGGAGTGGCGTGAAGGATTTAAATTGGGCTGTTGCGTGAATAAAGGGATGTGTATGCATGCATGTCAATAGAGGCTGAAGTCAAGTGGGACTGCATGAGTTTTCGGTGGAGGCTTCTTTGTCTTGTAGTGGAGGCTATTTTTGGAGTGGAGAATGAGCTGCGCATGAGCTGAAATAATTAAAAGGTGGGGGCTGATGTTGATCCTGGGCTGGTTGGAATGTATTTTTCAAGGTCAAATTCGACAGTGCATAAAAACTAAACGGTGACAATTTAGGAGCTAAAATTTTATCAGTATCTTCCTTTTTGAGTTAGTTTCAATATGAGACTTGAATCACAGGATTTTGCCATCTAAGTCAAAAATTATGATAAAAAAATCGTCAAAATGTCATTTTGGCAATCCAAAATCTAACGCAAATTTTGGAAATTTATTTCTCCTAAATTTCAGCTCAGAAAAATTTGCAATTGGTCCCAAAAATTCCATCAATGAGTCAAGAATTTAAGTATGAAAACTCAGAATTTTTGGCTAAACCAATCTCGAGATAAAAATCCCACAACGACTAAAGGTCAAGTCTACCAAAAACCCAAAAACAGTGCAATTCGAGTCTATTTGTTTTATTTATGCATTTTACGTCAACGAACCTCGAATAATGCTAAAACATGATAAACCAGCCATAGATGAACATAAAATAAATGTAAATGACTCTGAATTAAGTCCTAAACATATATGAAAATATGAGTGTATCAATTACACACTTTTGTTGACATTATATTGATAAGTGATTGTAAGAGTTTCAAGTGTTAATGCTTATAGTGAAATTTGGTGTTGTATGCAAGAAATATAAATACAAAAGTTTTGAACAAGTGTAATATATTAAATACGAAATATTCTTTTTCACAGGTCCTTTTTTGTGTTAAAGAGCATAGCTCATCCTTTTTCTTTGTAGTCTGTGATTGTCCGTCCATTTAGGTAAGTCGTCCAACTAATGTCTACCATATGTGTTGCTTTAATAGTACGGGTAGGAGGTCTTGATTTTGTGTTGTTGTTTAGAATAGTCTTATAATCATTGATGAGTTTTTATGTTCTTCTTTAATAGTCTAAGTATTTATGTTTGTGTTTTGTTTGAATCATTGATGAGTAGATGTGTGAATTACAAAAGTATTTATTGTATGTAGAATAAGTTTGAGATGAAAAGGATGATCCAATGCATAATAAACCCTTAGGACGGTATATAGGCTAAAAACCCGTGATGTAGCTCCCATGAAGCTTATCGGTAAAAATTTTCACGAGCTTAAAAGTCCCAGCGAGAAATTGCTTTCTCGATTCATATGGTGTAACAATACTGTGTACCTTAGTATTTCTTTTAATTCGAACTTAGTGTACGAACTTGAATAAAAAAAATTAAAGAAGTAGTAAGTTGTATAGTTATGAAAAATTTACAATGATTGAAGGTATAACAAACCCCTAGGATGGTATATAGGCTGGAAATCAATGATGCAGCTCCCATGAGGCTTATCGGTAAAAAATTCTTCGAGCCTAGGAGTCATAGCGAGAACTTTCTTTCTCAATTTATATGGTGTAACAATGCCATGTACCTTAGTGTTTCTTTTAATTCGAACTTTGTGTATGAACTTGAATCAAAAAATTAAAGAAGTAGTAAGTTGTATAGTTACGAAAAATTCACAATGATATGTGGTATAATAAGCCCCTAGGATGGTATATAGATTGGAAATCCATGATACAGCTCCCATGAGGCTTATCGGTAAAAAATTTCACAAGCCTAGGAGTCACAGCGAGAACTTGCTTTCTCGATTCATATGGTGTAACAATGCCACGTACCTTAGTGTTTGTTTTAATTCGAACTTAATGTACGAACTTGAATAAAAAATTAAAGAAGCATTAAGTTGTATAGTTACGAAAAATTCACAATGATTTGAGGTATAATAAACCCTTAGGATGGTATATAGGTTGGAAATCCATGATGCAGCTCCCATGAGGCTTATCGGTGAAAAATTCCACGAGCATAAGAGTTATAGTGAGAACTTGCTTTCTCGATTCATATGGTGTAACAATGCCACGTACCTTAATGTTTCTTTTAATTTGAACTTAGTATGTAAACTTGAATCAAAAAATGAAAGTAGTAAGTTGTATAGTTACGAAAAATTTACAATGATTTGAGGCATAATAAACTCCTAGGATGGTATATAGGCTGGAAAATCATGATATAATTCCCGTGCAGTTTATCAGTGAAAAATTCCACGAGCCTAGGATTCACAGCGAGAACTTGCTTTCTCAATTCATATAGTGTAATAATGACACGTACCTTAATGTTTCTTTTAATTCAAACTTAGTAAATCAACTTGTAGGTGATTAATTCAAACATGATTACTTGAACTTCAATGTGATTAATTCTCACTTTTTTAAATGACAGTTTTGCATAAATGAATAATGTCATTAGATCTCGGATGTATAGATGATTAACACCTGATGGTTTTATTAATCCTGAGTTTGTTGAGGGAGTTGAAGCTTTTATTCACTATGCATGTTCTTAACTTACATATATGGATGACCCAAAGATCAGATGTCTATGTAAAAAGTGCAATCATATTTGTTTTCTTCCTATTGATGAAGTGAATCTCCATTTGTTAATAAAAGGGTTTGTTCCAAATTATTTTGAGTAGATACGACATGGAGAGCCATTGATTTGTAGTACCTCAAGGGGTAATGAAGTAAACTCATCAATAAATATGGATGAGTTTAAAGGGGGATTGGATTTAGAACAAACAATATGGGTGCAACTGAAAATCCTTATATCCAAATGGTTTATGATGCAGCCAGTTATACCTTTCAGGCAAATATAGAAAATTTTCAAGAAGAACTAAACCCATATGCAAAACAATTTTTTGACTTACTACAATCAGTTGACCAAGAATTATGGTTAAATTGTGAGATGATGACTAGATTGTCTTCAATTGCTCGATTATTGAACATAAGGCCTAAAGGGCATATCTTTAATCAAAGTTTCAATAAAATTCTTGGTTGGTATAATGAATCATTACCTTCTGATCATGCAATAGTTAATAATTCTTATAATATGAAGAAACTTATTAGGGGTTTTGATTTGCCAGTTGAAAATTTTGATTGTTACAAATTGGAATGTATGTTGTTTTGAGGAGATGATGTAGAATTACAAGAGTGCAAATTTTGTGTTCAATTTAGGTTCAAACTTAGAAACCGTACTATGAAACATAAATTAGTACCTTGGAAGCAAATGTATTATTTCTCACTAACTCTGAGACTTTAAAGACGGTATGCCTTTGATGTTATTGCATCTCACATGAGATGACATAATGAAAATGAGCATGAAGATGCAATAATGAGCCATCCATCAGATGCACTGATATGAAAACATTTCAATAATACCATTATAAGTTTGTAGCTTAAAGTTGAAATATTAGGTTGGGATTGTCGAGGATGGATTTTAACCTTTTGGTCAATCCGAGCAACAATATTTATCATAGTTAATCATAATTACTCCTTATAATTTGTCTCAATGGATGTGTATGAATGAGGCATATATGCTCTTGATAGTGATTGTGCCAGGGTCTAGAAATCCAAAACATAAAATTGATGCATTCTACAACCATTGGTATCTAAATTGCATCATCTTTGGGAATATGGTGTGGAGACATATGATGTGTCTCTTAAAAAATTTTGTGTTGAGAGCGGCTTTGATGTAGACTATTAGTGATTTTTTAGCATATGCTATGTTATCTAGATGGAGCATAGTAGGGAAATTAGCTTGTCCTTATTGTGATAATGATTCTGATGCGTTTTATCTTCCAAACTGGGCCAAGACATCTTGGTTTGACAACTACAGAAATTTTCTTCCTCCAGATCATCCACTTAGATGCAATAAACCAGAGTTCATTAAGAATAAGATGATACAAACACCTCTTCCCCCTCACAAAGCTCATGAAGAGATATTGTAAGAGATTGATGAATTATGGTTGCTGAAAGCTGCAAAACTTGAAGCTGATGAAGTTAATATAAGCATTAGTAAAAACTTTGGTTGAAGAAAACGAAGCTTCTTTTGGGATTTGCAATATTGGAAAACTAATTTGATACGTCATATTCTAGATGTGATGCATATTGAAAAAATATTTTTGACAATTTGTTTGATATCATAATGTACATTGAATGGACGACAAAGGACAATGCAAAATCACGAGCTGATTTTAAGCTTTTTTGTAGAAGGAATGAGTTAGATAAAGATCTTCACACTGGTAAATATTCGAAAGAACGTTACACTTTGAACAAAAACTAAAAGAAAATTTTGTGTGAATGGTTGAAAAGTCTAAAGTTTTTCGATAGATATGTTTCAAACTTGGCAAGGTGTGTGGGCATAAGGAAGTACAAATTATTTGGGATGAAAAGTCAAGATTGTCATTTGTTTATGCAAAGACTAATTTCAATTGCATTTCGGGAGTTGCTACCGAATAAGGTTTAGGAAGCTATAACAGAATTAAGTTTGTTTTTCAAAAGCTTAACATCACCTGAAATAAAGTTGGAAGAAATGGAAAAACTAGAAAGGAAAATTCTAGTAATCTTGTGCAAATTAGAAGGGATTTTCCCTCCAAGCTTCTTTGATTATATGAAGCATCTATATGTGCATTTAGTATACGAGATTAAACTTGCTGGTCCAGTTTAATATCGATGGATGTATCTGTTTAAGAGGTAATTATAGTAACTATTTAAATTGGAGTTATAACATGTTTTAATCACAGAACTGTATATCAATAACTATTTGCAATGTATGTATTTACATCACTTGAAGAAAAATGTCAAAAACAAGGCTAGAGTTAAAGGTTCAATTTGTAATGCTTATTTAGTGGAAGAAGCAAGTACATTTTGTTCACATTATTTTGAGCCGCATGTGCACAAAAAAAAGAAAAATTCCTCGTAATGACGATAGGGGAGGAACGGAGGATGTTGATGGTAACTTATCCATTTTCACATATCCTAGACGAACATATGGACGATCAACAAGAAGAATGTTAATAGAGGAAGAAATAGAGGCTGCCCACGATTACATTTTATTGAACTGTCAAGAGGTTTAACCTTTCCTGTAGAAAGTTGACGTTGATTTTCAAATTGATTTTTTAGGTTTTTGAAGTTAATGTTGTTTACAACTAAAATAGATAATAATGCCTTTAGATTATACGAGGAATGGTTACACGAGCTAATGCCCGAAAAAACACAGGATGATATCAATAAAGAAGTTGAAAGACACTTTCCTCAATGGTTTGAGAAATATGTAAGTTTTCACTTACAATTATTGAAATAGTTGAATTATCATATCAAAGTGTTCAAATGACATGATACTATTTAATACGATAATTTTTTTGTATGCCTAAGAAAATCCAATAGAAAACAAGTTCATATATAATCTTATGAAAGGACCTTTGTGAACTATTAAATTGTGTCCGATGTATTTCGTTAATGGATACAAATTTCATAGAGAATACCGTGGTCATAACATAACAACATTAAATAGTGGGGCTTGTATACAGGGAGAATTCATGAATTATTATGGTAAAATTATTGAGATACTTGAAATTGAGTACCTTGCATTACCAATAAAGCGGAGTGCGATATTTAAGTGTGAATGGTTTGATCCAAATCTTAATGTTGGTACAAAAGTACACAACCAATACAATCTAGTTGAAATCAACCAGCGAACAAGATTTAGACAATTTGAGCCTTTCGTGTTGGCGATGCAAGTGATCCAAGTGTATTATGTCCCTTTTTTCAGCTTACGACGAGATAAGTCAGATTGGTTGGCCGTTTGTAAAGTAAAACCTAGAGGTGCTTTTGAATTACATGGAAAAGGAGAAAATAAGATAATTGAAAGTGAAGTGTTTCAGGAAGATGTTTATGAAATAAATGCATGTGTTACGTATGACGAGAATGAACCTTTGAATGATCCAAATAATGAATAGGTTGAAATTGTTAGTGGAGAGGATGAGGAGGGAAAGAGATCTGAAGAGGAGCTTGAGTTTGATTCTAATTCTTTAAAAAAAGAAGATGATGATTTTGATTTACAATTAAGTGATCATGATAGCGATTAATTTGTGTTTGTAATAGATTATTATATGAATAAATCTATTATTGCATCAAAAATATATTGTTATATATTCAATTTATATTGTTCCATTACTGGATATATTCAATTTATATTGTTCCATTACTGGAATATTCAATAAAATGTAAATTTCAGGTTAAAAATATGCCACCAAAGAGAAAACAGGATATGATGTAGCTAAGGTTAAGGTTACCACGATTTGGAACCAGTTACTTTCCAAGTGAAGCATCACATGCTGTAGCTGCTATAAAATCAGGTACTATACCTCCAGCTACTACCCATCTAGATGAGGCATCACCTTTGGTACTTATTGCTACGCCATCCAACAACCCTGCAATACCATCCAACAGCCCTATACCATCCACCACCCCTATACCGACAGAGATATCAGAGGTAAATGTTGAAGATGAAGAAGGCGACATTCAACTTGGAGCTAAGGGAGTAGACGGAAGAACGTACATCATAATAGTCAATAATCTGTGAGTGAAAACACATGCATGATAACACCATAGGTTTATACTGAAGTTATAGGTTTTAATTTGAAAATGATCTAAAATTGTTTATATATTAGGTTGGTTTCGTTTGGAACGTGCTAAAGAAACATGACATCCAAGTTCAAGAAGAAGATTAATCTTGAGGGTTATATATGGAATAATGTTTCTCAGGTGACAAAGGATTTTTATTATTAAGAGTTTGAGGCACAAAAAATATATTCTTTTGTATTTTTATCTAATTAATTTTATACATTAATTAGATAAATATTGTAGGTTATGAGTACTTATAGCATGTTTTTCTTCTTTTTTCAGAAAGAATTCTTTTGGGATTCCAAATTTGACACGATAATTTATAAAGTATGGAAGAGGCGAGCTTGTACACATTATAGAGACTTTCTTGGTGTGCTACACAAGACTAATTTATGACCTTAATATATATATGAAGAAATATGGAGTTATTGATAGCGATATTGGACATCACTCAAGACAATATCCATTTCAGAGCGTAATTCTATCAACAGAAGTGAAGGACCAGGGGAAAGAGTCTTCTTGTACACATTGGGGGATCTATTACCCACCAGGAGCATGCAGAGAAACTTGTAAGTATCCACACCCACACTAAAAAGCATGATGATATGACCTTCGTCAACACTCGATGTAGAGAACTTAATGTATGTGAAATTTATGCTTTAATATTAATTCTTAATAATTATCACTTTTTAACATAAACATTGCCTCCTAATAGGATCAAATACAAGAAGTCACTCAACGACAGTGTCAACACTCTGAAACTGTTGATGAGAGTCAAGCATATCTTAATGCAGTGGGTGGTAGGGACCATCTTGGAAGGATCTTCAGCTTAGGTTAATTTGTGAACATATGCTGGATCTAATTGGCGGTCGATATCCAATAAAAGAGTCGCTCAACTTGAGAGCATAGTACAGATGCTGGCAACTCAGTTACAACAGTCGATGAAATATATAACCCAGCATCATAATGAGATGGATGAATTGAAGGGGAGGGACAACACCACATAGCGCTAGTCAGACCATCCACCTTCACCAATTGCATAACTTAGTTTTGCTACTCTCAAGTCATTTTGTATGAACTACATAGTTATTGTTGTAGATAATAATTTTTATTATTAATTAAGATAATTTTACTTTATATTATCATTCAACTTACTATTTAGATATATTAAATGTAAAATATTCAACATATTATCACCAGATAACTGTAGAAATTAAATATCAATCATAAGATTACCAATCAAAATTGGAAAAAATATTGGTGCATTTATTGACAAATTATCATATCCATTGGTAAATAATTACCGACAAAAAAAACTCACCGTTGCTAAATTTTCTGACGTAACGTCAATAATTGGCACTCATACAATATTTGTCACTAAATTTGCCGACGGAAAATAACTTACCGTCGCTAAATGTTCTGACGAATTTTCAATACTTTGTTCGTCGGTAAACTTATCGAAGGACTTGAAAATTCTGTCGCTATATTTAGGAACGGAAAAAAAAAATTGTTTGCCGGTAATTATATTTCTATTTCGTCGCTAAAGATTACCGACAGCCATTTCTCCAACAACTCATGCGGTCGGTAATTTCCGTAGACAAATTCACTTGCCGACAGAAAACCTTTACATTCCGTCGATAATTTCTGTCGCTAAACACTTATTTTCTTGCAGTGAAGAGTTGGTTTAGCTGTTGGAATTGATGTTTAATCTAACTGTTCAGTTACATTCCTTCACATTATCACTTACCAAATCTTTCCTGTTTTTTATTTTTATTTTTATTTTTATGGCAGACGGGACAACGAACCAAATTAATTAGCTCTTCTCTTTGCATAAAGTTGAAACTTTCCAAGTTAAGCGATTAGTAAAGGACCAACTTCTCCACACATCCATCAAAATCGTCTTTCTTTGTTTAATATGGAACTGGCAGGGGACAGAATATTTATAGGAGGATTCGTCGACTTAGAAATTCACCAATTCACATCCATATTAGGAAGTAATGAAAAAAGGGAACTAATTATTTATCACTCCAGAGTTCTTCAATCGGATGAAAATTCTTTCTCCTTTAGAGGAGTTGTGGCTACATAAACTCTATGTACTTCAAATCCTCCTACGCCCAAATTCATCTAAATATCATATGCATTAAAGATGATGTGAAACACTCCTATATTTTTAAGACTTTTTAATTTTGAATTAATAAATATATTATTAAATGAAAATTATTTTTTATAATATTGAATTAATAAACCGAATTTGTGTTAGCTGAACAAAACCAAAACAATACGAGCAAAACTCAATTAAACTCTATCTGCTTAAACAGTTATCGAACGTATGCTTTCCCAATTAATGTATATTACTAATAATGGTATGAAGTTAGTGAGATGGCTTTGCTGGCTATATTGGCTGGTGCATGTGCCGACCATAGCCCATCGAGTGCTTCTCTTCCTGTCCTCTTTTACACGAACAAGCTTTAAGACAACAGGGCTGTTATTGGATGTAGTTTCGGAGTTGTAAGACTTTTTTAAATAATAAAGTGATGCCATGTACATCATTTCCAGACCCTTTTTGTTATGTTGTGAAAGACAATAATGCAATGCCAACGAGCAACATTAATAGGGTTCCGTAATCGACAACCTCATAAGGTCACTAATCATGTGAGTTCAATGAAAGGTACGCTCCAGTTGGTTTAATGAGCAAATTTTGAATTTGCAAAACGTCCTTTTTCTTTTTCTTATCCCTTTCTCGGATACCAAACAACCGTTTCTATTAATTCCTGATAGTTTACCTAATTGGCAAAGAAGTACGTGATGGAGTTGTTGAAGACAAATCAAGGACATGCGGCTTAATGTCATCTGTGTGTTTTTTTTCTTGTAATAAGAGAATTTCAAACATTTTAAGTGTGTATTAAATTAATTATTGAATTTATTTAATCAAATATTAATTATATATCCAAGACAAATTACTGATTATATAATCTATAGAATTTTTCGTTTACTGTGAACACAAATTTGTATCCATAACAATACTTACTATGAATTTTGCTATTCCGCTGAATCTAAAAAGATCTAATAATACATAATTTTACTTTTAACTAAAAAAGAAATTGTTTCCAAATGATCCACATGAAATATATTATTTGAATCACATCAAGCATATTATTAGGGGAAAATGTAATTAGTTCATTAAAATTAAAATTTCCTTTCAGTGGCATTGGTGAGAAAATTAAGCCTTCATCTACCATGGTAGTAAGCATAAGCGTGGCTTTATGTTGCTTTCAACAAAGCTTTAGCCAAAATCCTCAAGAATCCAGCTTGATGTTAACTTGTTATTTTTTATTTCGCCAAAACTTTATAGCATGACACGTCAAATTAATCTTAGAACTTTCGATAATATTCAAGTAAGACAAATTAGTTGCAACTCATGCATTTACCAATTTTAAGACACAAAACAACCTGTCTGATGCTTACACACTTGGGTTATAATTATAAAGCTCCGACCCAAGTTGTTAAAACGGGCTACACGGGTTCGCCCGATCCACAGTCACAGAAAGTGGAGTCCAGGGTGGACTGGAAGGAGCAGGGCAGGGAGCGCAGGGACTGTTAAAAGGATGTGATCGCCGAGGAACACGTTTCACAAAGTATAATCATATAAATGCACAGCTGTGATTTGCAGGAACACCGTACACCTGCACTTTCTCTATGACATCACGGGACATGCTCAGTCCACAAGGCGCGCTTACATTTCCGATGTTTCAATCCGGTTTCACACATATTTATATGAATTTTATATAAATGTGTAAATAAAAATAAAGTTAAAATTGATTAATTTAATTTATATATTTATATATTTATATAAATAAAATTTAATAAAATAAGGTTGGAAAATATCAGATACTACTACATTATCAGATTTTTGTCACTGCCTCTCTGAAGTTTTCTGATTATTGCCTATTACCATTTTCTGACACATCCTCTCTTTGTATTTGCTATTTCTGTGCATTGCCAGGAAAGTCGGTGCTGTGGCAATAATTGCGGTCACAATTTCGAACAACAATATGCCTTCCTAATGTATTTATCATGAAAAACTAAGAAAGCGATACCATAATTAAAACAGAAATTTTTAAGTATGGTAACACGCACAAACACAAGTACAAATTGTATAAGAAGTTTGTGGAAGGTTATATGGCAAACATATTATATTCTCGCAACATTTAAAGTTTTGTATTTATCTAATTTTGATATTAAAAAAAAGTCAATGAATCAAGCAAATTATATCATCATAATAAATTATAATAATATAATTTATTTATTATTATATAAAAGGTCAATAGAAACTTAAAGCTTAAAATACTAATATAATAATTAAATTTATAATCTAAAGTTATTAAATAATCAATAATAATAACTAAATTAGTTAGATTGTTTTAATTGTAAAAATTTTGAATTAATTAAATTTTTAGTTCATTTTTAAATATTTTTTTATTAAAAATCAGTTAGTTTATTGACTAATTAGTTATTCAAAATTTAAATTAAAACAAAAATTTGTTTAATAGTCACTTTTAATTATATATTAACTTTTTAAATTACTGAAATTTTAATTTTAATCTTATTTTTAATTATATTCATTTTTTATGATCTAATAAAAATATTTTAAAATTTAAATTTTCGGTTAAAATAATCAAAATAACACAAGCTTGGGCGGTAATCCAAGGGCTTAATCCAGACATCTACTATTGATGTTCGATAAGACTTGGGATCACAATCAAAACAAAAACCATCACAACCGACATCTCCTCTTGTATGTGTACAAAAGTAATCGGAACTCTTCTCCGTTTATTTCATATGGTCTACCAAGCCAACAAAAATTAATCAACAACTAAACCAAAAAAAGGTAAAATGACTACGTGCCAAAAAAGAAAGAGATTACAAAGGTAAAAAGTAGGAATAGTTAAAACTTAAAAGAGAACGTACGGGATGGTGCAGGGACGCAATCGTCATTGTGATACAAAGTAAGGGATTGAATGAGCGTTATGTGTGTAAGGGGAAGGAAAGGACCAGCTCATTCAACCCCTTCTTTTTCTTTTAAATATTCATATATAATTGTATTATAAAAAGATATTTATTTCCCCATGTTACATGTTCAACAAAGAAATACTTTTATCTCCTTTTTAATATAGCCTGTTGGTGTATTTCTATGGCTAAAAAATAATAATAAAACAGAAAAATAATTAGTCTATCTCTCACGAGTCTCTACTTTGGATGAGTGTGTCTTTGTTCAGCTTCTGTCACCTTCTTGTAATTGTTTGTACTACCAAGTGTGGTGTGAGAGATAGCGAGAGAGAGATAGAGAGGGCGTAGAACACACGGCGGCTCAAGGTAGCTCCGGTTGGGGTAATGGATTCTTCTATTCTCTCTCTCATGGAAGTTGGCTTCGTTCTCACGGCAAAACTGCTTTGAACCGGAGCAAAAGATCGATTCCAACTTGGCTTTCACTCCTCCCCCCCGCCCCTTTTGGGTTGTTTGGTGATAATTATTAGAAACCCTGGCGGACCTCAAAGGAAGTCTAGCGTTGCTTCGGTTTTCTATGAGCTCAATCTTGTCATTGGATCAATTCGATTTCAAATCAAAGAAGAGGAAGAGCAGAGGGATTCACCGCGTCAAGATGCTATGGCTTATGAGATTCTCCGGCTTCTTCACCGCCGCAATGATTATGATCATTCTCTCTCCTTCTCTTCAATCTTTTTCTCCCGCCGAAGCCATCCGATCCTCTCACCTCGATAGATTGCCGGTAACCGCCATCTCCGACCATTACTCCTTCCGGAAAGCGCCGGTTTTCCACAATGCCGATGAATGCGCCTTCTCCGATCGTTGGATAACCGGCGTATGCGATCCTTCTTTGGTACACGTCGCGATTACTCTCGATTACGAGTACCTCCGCGGCTCCATCGCTGCAGTTCACTCCATTCTGCGGCATTCGAAGTGTCCGGAGAGTATTTTCTTCCACTTTTTGGTTTCTGAGATGAATATGGAGTCATTAGTGAGGGCTACCTTCCCTCAGTTGAAGTTCAAGGTGTATTACTTTGATCCGGAGATTGTGCGGAATCTGATCTCAACTTCTGTCAGGCAAGCTCTAGAGCAACCGTTGAATTACGCGAGGAATTACTTGGCGGATCTGCTAGAGCCTTGTGTAGGTAGGGTCATTTACTTGGACTCCGATTTAGTGGTGGTTGATGATATCACACAGCTTTGGTATACGGACTTAAATTCGAGAACAATCGGAGCTCCGGAGTACTGTCACGCCAACTTCACAAAATATTTCACGCCGAGGTTTTGGTCGGACAGAAGATTCTCGAGCATATTCGATGGGCGGAGGCCGTGTTATTTTAACACTGGAGTTATGGTGATAGATCTGGTGAGATGGAGGCGGGTCGGGTACACGAAACGGATCGAGAGGTGGATGGAGGTCCAGAAGAGTAACAGGATCTACGAGCTGGGTTCATTACCGCCGTTCCTTTTGGTTTTTGCGGGACACGTGGCACCGATCGAGCATAGGTGGAACCAACACGGGTTAGGTGGTGATAATGTGAATGGGAGCTGTCGGGACCTGCACTCGGGTCCGGCTAGTCTTTTGCATTGGTCCGGTAGCGGCAAGCCGTGGCTCAGGCTAGACTCCAAAAGGCCGTGTCCGCTTGATGCAATTTGGGCGCCATACGACTTGTTTGGACACTCGCAATGATAGCAGCATGTTAATGATGTGTTGTACGGCACCGGTAAATTCTCCTCCGGGACTGCTTTTTCCCATACATTAAATTTTTTTATGCCTTTTGTTTAATTTTGTCATTTTCCATTTTTTAAAACTTTTTTCATCATTATTTCCCGTCTTAAAACTTCTTTTTCTTCTTCTACGTTTTATTACGATCTTATTAGTCATTTTTTCTTGGTTCTATGTTTTAGTGTAGGGACTTTGTATTTAAGTTGTTTGATATTCTCTGTGCATGGAAAATAAAACATTTAAAGCAGAAATTCAGTTTTTTTATGTAATAGTTCCGTTTCTGGATGGGCAAATGAGTTGCAGCTGTTCTGAAGTGGGCAAACTTATCCTTCAATGGCGGGTGGACAGTTCATGTGGGAGGAGGAGGAGGGAATAGCAATTTTAAAATGACCAAATTGGTCCTTCCATTTCATGTCATTAAGTTGCTAGATTATTTGCTGTCATTCTAGATTATAGTAGTACACAGCATTTATCCTTCCAGCACTAACCGTTAGGGCATTTGGGTAAATCAAATGGATTAACCTGCTTAACTAGGACCAGGATATACAGTTTAGCCCCGGCCTTTTATTAAACTTTGCACCCTATGCTATCTGATAGGGGAAAGTTGTATACTTGTCAAACGAAAGCTGCTGAAAAGAAGTGAAGGAAATGAATGACGACGTGTCTTATATGGTGGAGTGCAATGAGCAAAAGGTGGAAGGAGTTGAAGATCCATTTTGTACAGTGCTCAGAAAGAAACAAAATGAATAGTGTAATCGTTTTTGGTTTAAAAATCTTGAGCACAAGTTGACCTCAGTGTTATGCTTCGTGAGCAGTGAAAGACTTGTGAACTAACCTCCCTTTCCACGCTTTAGTGGCTTTGCCATTCCACGCCATGCCATCTCAGCTGTATGTTTATTTTTAGTTTAGTATGATATTAAAAAGATTTTGAATGATCCAAAATGCTTTTCCACAACATTAAGATAAAAGCAAAAGTACTGGAATTAAATTTTATCGGTGCGTGGGAAGTGGCCAAAGGAGGGAATGGGAGGACCAATTCCTTTTGCCCTGGCATCACACGTGGCCACTTGCTTCGACTCTCATGGAATCAGCTCTAAACCGACACTTACTTATAATAAATAAAACATACCCAATTTATATAATATTGGTTTATGTGGTTTAGACCTTCTTGTCTTGTTCATCTTTTGCCAGCTGTGTCTTAAGCTGACTGGGACTTGCTAACAGACGCTTAGATAGATGGGTGGTGAAAATCCTCAGTCAATCTGACCTTGACAGCTTTTCCTCTCTAAAATTTCCCCCAAATCATTGTAATCATACATTAATATAATTACAGTAACCTTTTAATGATTTGCTGTGATTATATTTGTTCTAGAAGGAAGCAAAAAGTTGCGCAGCATTGGTTCGGTAACCGGCCCATTCGTCTACAGAGTGAGATCCAGTTTTTGTTTAATTCTAAATCGTAACTAATATAAGTTATTATCCCCAGCGTCATTGTACTACATAGAGTAGAGGTGATTCTTGAGGAGGCGAAGCGTCAAGGGATGAGAGTTCAGAGGTAGGCAAACCCACGGCCCATAATAAAACGTCATGATCAATTGGCTGGTCCCCTGTTAAGGGTATGGCTTTGAGCACCTTTATTTATCTTTTGCCATTTAATAAAGTAGAGACATGACTGCCGACAATTTTCTGTTTAGGGACCATTGGTTTTTTTTAGCTTTGTTTTTTTTTTTTTTTAGCTTTGTTATTCCGTATAAAAATGTTCTTATGTCACACAAAGAATGAGATGAATCTGTTTAGGGACCATAGTGTTCCTTATGATGTCTGAAAACAACTGAGCCTCCACAGTCGCATGTGAAGAAAGGAACACATGGAACTTGGTTAAAGAGTCATTTAGACTTTAGCTGTAGAGAGGCCTTTACAGCTAGAAACAACCCTTTGGGTTATGACAAAAGGAGTCTATTAATTGCTCCTTGGTCCAACCCACCACCATTGTACTTATCGTTGTACTTGATATATAGGTCTGTGTGCTCCACAGTTGAATCTGTTAACCGGGTTCGGATCTTCTGTCCCACTAACCCTGGCCCTATTCTGTCCCACGACAAAACGTCGACGTTTTCGTTTGATTTTAACCAGCTTCCACTTCGTCTGCGTCTCAGCTTCGCGGTCGTCTTAGCCGAGTCGATGCTTCCTCCTCTTTATTTTGCTTCCCGCTTCACTTTTTCAATCTCACTCTCAACTCTTTCTTCTTGCTCTGTTCTTCGTCTTCTTCTTATGGCATCTGCTTCTTCTATCGAAAACAGCAAGCCCAGTTCTTCGTCTTCTTCTTATGTCCTCTGCTTTTGTTAGCAGTCTCTTGACATCTTCTTTTCCATTTTCAATCTACGAATGCTAACCAATTTTTTGG
>JAOSBL010000009.1:17887995-17898283 GCA_027568915.1 Erythroxylum roraimae
TTTATATCCTGATAAAGACTGTACATAGTTTTGTACAAAACGCCTTAAAAGCGATTGTCTTTAAGACACTACTCTAATACTGAGAATGATCCATATGATGGTAAAAGAAAGTGTGAAGCCTTGTGGCCTATCTTCAAAATAGCTCACCAGAAGGGTCGTTATATTTTCAACCTCTACCATCGAAGAAAGGAAATATCCAAAGAATTATACGAGTTCTGTTTGGAGCACGGCTATGCAGATCGCAATCTAATTACTAAGTGGAAAAAGGTCCGTATCAACTGTCCTACCTAACTTAAACTTGTAACTCTTGGTATTCATTTTGTTAATGCAAGCATTTGTGTTCTAATTTGGTTGTTTTTGTATGGAATGCAGTCGGGTTACGAACGTCTCTACTACTTAAGATGCATGCAACTGCGGGATCACAACTTCGCAATAACATGTGTTTGCCGGGTACCCAAGAACTTGAGGGGGGAGAAGGTTATAGAGTGTGTACACTGTGGATGTAGAGGCTGTGCAAGCGGAGATTAGTTCACTTCTGTTAAGATGTATGTTATATATTTCATTATTTAATTTTGGCATTTTTTATTATTGGATATTTAGATAATGATTAAAAATATAAATCAAGAAGTCTTACTTGAAATGAATTCTTGGATAGAGTTGTTGTGCAAATAAAACTCTATCTTGAATGAAGATTCACGTGGATCATGTTTCCTTTGGAGATATGGACAATGCAAGGTGACGTGTGGGTGGTGTGTGTGAAGGTTTCTATGTCTAGAATTTTTTGATGCTGCGTGACTTAGTTCTTTAAGGGACACACGTGAGTTATTGGGTGATTTTCTTCTTGGTGGATGTTGCCGTGAATCACTGCTGTGTTGGTCCTATTGCGTGGGTCATTGGGTGTTGTCTTAGTTTTGTAGAAAAATACGTGAGTGCTTTGGTGAGGTTTTTATGGTGAGTTTTGATGGTGAATGGAAGAGGAAAAGTGCGCAATTTTGATCTGAATATTTTAATGCATTGAGGGAGGCTTGCATGAGGGAATTTGTGGTGGTGTCTTGGTATTGGTTGATCAATTATGTACGGAAAAAATCACGTTGCTGTGTGTTGCAAATATAGTGAGATAGCTGAAGGAGTGTTATTGTGTGGGTGATTTGTCTTGTCTAAAATTTTTTGTGTACGTTATATTGCTTTTGTACCACACACACATGAGTGACTTGGTGAAGGTTTTGGCTGGGCGTTGATTGATGGTGTGTGCGTGAATGGTGAAATCTTGATTTGATTATTTTGGTGATTTGAGGGATTGTGTACGTGGACTGAAGTAAGAGTGGCGTGTGTGTGTGACTCCTCATCTGGTTTAACAACGTGTGTGCATGACAGTGTCGTGCGCTGAAGGACAGATTTTATGAGCTGCAAATCTTATGATGGTACATGTGTGACTCCTTTATGCGTGACTCTCTCTTTGTCTTGTTTTGGGTTGGTTGTTGGTGAATGAGCAGATCACGTGGTAGTGGAGTGCAGAAAATTTCAAGATAGCACCAGATTGGTAGCTAGTGTCATTGGTGAACAACTATCAGATTAATCTTCAGAAGAGCCGAAAACCTTTTGGGAAGTTGTTCTTGTCTATCTCAAGTGTATTCAGTTTTCGTTCTTTATTATTTTAATCACTTGAGTTACTTGTTTAGTGTTCTTTTGTTAAAAGATTGATTTAGAAAATCTTCTGTTGAGGTTAGTACGAGGCGGTCGAACTATTAGGTGTGAAATTCTTTCACGGGTAGTGAGGACGAGGGATAATATCAAAGGTTGAGCGGTTTTGGTTCAGTAAAGTCTTGTGTAAAAACTACTATCGTTAGTGAAAGTATTAAGCTAGGTGAGGGTCCCGCAGACGTAAGCAAAGTGTGCCGAACTGCGTTATCAAATTTCGGTGTTGATTTGTTTAATTTCATATTTATTTTTATGTTTTCGTTTGATATAGAAAAATTAAGAATTGCTGATACAATTACTTTATATCTAGTAACCGACAGATACAGTTACAAGTAAATGCAATAGAACCTTACAAGTAACTGCGATCAAATCGCAGAATTTGCGAAATTACTATAACCCTTTGGGTTTTTCAACTTCCATTTTGCTTGAACCTCAAGGGAATTTTCTTTCCAGGCACTTGTTCAATTGCGAACTATTACTGTTATAAGGTGGTGTATCATGATTTGGACTCTAATTTCGCTGTGATGTATTAGTGTATGGATTATGGAATTAGAATTTTAAGTTAAAGAGTCAGACGGTCTTGTCTTGTTACTTTTTTGTTAAATGTCAAAATGTCTCCTGGAACGTACTTCCAACAAATCGCCAATGGACCAAGAATCTACTACTATTTCTTCACTTTGAACCTTCCTCTGCCTTTCCAAGTGAGTTCAGACAATGATCTAAAAGTTGTTTTAACCACATATTATTAAGCCAATATGCAATTCTTTTCTCCCTTGTCTTCGCGACGAAGTAGTTAAAAAGGCGCACATGATAAGGTACACACCGATTTGTTTGTTGTCGCCTCTTATCTATGTTATCAACATTAACTTCGACAGAGACAAGATAGAAAAAGGAATGAAATAAATAACATTTGAAATAACTCAATTAGCTTTTTGTTGTTTTCCTCTGTTCCTCCCACCGCCACACTATTCATCTTTTCCCTTTCTGGATGGACAATGGAATCACAAAAACGACGCGTTTGGCAGAAGACAAGAACAACCAAGGCCGGTTGCCACAAGATGCACAAATCTGACGACTTGTAGGGATAAAAACGTAAATTCTGGAGGGAATGGTCAGTCAGTTGCTCACTGGGATTTTTGTCCATATGCGGGGGGCACTTTTTGATAATAAAGTAGAGTCGGAGGTCATTTTAGAAAGTTTTGTACATTGGGAAATTTGCAACCAAACCCCTATATTGGCCTTCGAGAGCCAGAGAAACTACCGCGTTTCTTCTCTGAGTCTCTCTTGTTGCTTCCCTTTGCGGTGCTTTAAGCTCTGTTTTATTTGGTCTTTGCTCTTTGCTCTTTGCTCTTCACTCTTTAAAAAGAAAATAAACAACAAAAACAAAAACCCACCACTTCTTTGTTGGAACTTAATCGAACAAGAGAAGATTCGTTATTCCTAAGTTTTGTTTTAGTTATGGAAAATGATAAATGGAGCTTCTGTCTCTCTGGTTCTTCAAGAAGCTATCAATCTCCTATAAAAGCTCTCACCGGTAAGTTAAAGGTTGGATTTTTATTTCTTTACTGGGTTTTATATTGGTATTCATTTGTTGGGTATTTTTAATGTTGTCGATTGATGGTTTGCTGATCGCGAATTTTTTCACTGGTGGGTTTATGATCTTGATTTTGGGCAGATCTTTATGTTGATTTCGAAGAGGAAGAGGTAGAGATAGAGGGAGATGATGATTTAGGGGCCGAGTACTCTTGTCCGTTTTGCAGCGGCGATTTTGATTTAGTTGAATTATGCTACCATATTGAAGAGGAGCATCATTTAGAAGCTAATTCTGGGGTAATTGTTTCCTTCGACTCTCGTCATGGATATTCCTTATTTCTAGCGATAACTGTTACTCGACTAGTCCTTGCTTGTGCGTTAAAGAGTTATTGTACATTTTTGCTGCTGGATTTTTGTGTTTTTGATAATTCTTCTCTCACAAAATTTCATACTATACCAATTTGCACCTTTGGATATTATAAAAGTGAGTTTCTTGCTTGATTTACACATAAATGTTCTAGTCGATGAATTGTTAGAACGATAGTTTGCATAGAAATTTTCACGTTTTTAATATGCTCAGTTGGATCACAGTGACATAGAATCATCTTTTTGTTTCTTCTAAAGCTGTATTCACCTCGTAGGATATTGCAGTCATATATAGTCCATTCTTGACCTTTATCCTGACCTTTTCAAATCTTTACGTTCATAAAATATGCAGTGTCAGTAATACAATTACTGTTATTGCTTAAGTTCCTGGTTTTGTTATATTTCCACAATTTCAGGCATAAAAGCATCCTATTAGCATGAGAGCCTAGGCAAAGTTTCTTGAATGCATAGGTTCATAAAGCTATGATATTTGAACTTGAGTAGTTGAGAAAGGTGGATTTCCCATGGGAGCTGTATTTGAAATGAAACGTTAACATTTTTCCTTTGATGATTTTCGTGAGAGAAAGACTAGGGATGTCTAATGCTAAAGTGACTCCATTCAAGTGGTGCTATTTATGCAGTTGGCTTTATACATGTTCAACAACGTGCATTTGTGTGATTTACTTGCCATGCCATCTTCATATGACATTCAGTAAAAATAGGACTTGGCTAGGTTTTAATAATACTCTTTCATTTCAATTTGCTTACAATAGACAATGTCTGCCGTTGCAGGCATGTCCAGTTTGTGCCACAAGAGTGGGAGTGAATTTGGTTGCGCACATACAGATACAACATGGAGACATGATCAAGATATCCTTTGCTAAGTTGATTTGTCCGTTATCTCCCTTTTAACAATTAATGTTGGTTTTGAATATCTTTATTTGTATGGGGTATTTTAATATTGTTGTTATGTGCTTGGTTGGTATTTTATAATGAGTTGAGCTTTTCAGTTTTTTCCTTGACTAGACATTACAGTTTGCAAAAGTTGAAATTTCAACAAAATGATTCGCATTCAACTCTTTCTTTCCTGAAGAAGGAGTTGGAAGATGGATACGTTCAATCACTAGTCAGGGGGTCATCCTCTATGGTTTCTTCTTCCAAGTTGGCACCTGATCCACTGCTGTCATTCCTTCGCATTGGACCTTCATCTGATAAGTCAGAAACTGTACAGTCTGATTGCTCAAATGAAGCAACGTCAGAAGATAAGAGCTCAAACGATAAAATGCTAGAAAGGTTAGTTGTTCAACAAACCTCATCACTTTGTCTTCTGAATCTTTATCCATCTTAAACCATTAGAGTTGCCATGAAATAAAGGTTACTATGAGCAGAAAGAACAATTAACAGACGGTAATTATATTAGTACAAACCTTTGTGAAAAAAATTGCATGTGGAACAATTTGAGCACCAAGCAGGACACGGTGAGCTCCTATGCCATTAAATTAATAAAATCACTCATGTCACTTTGTCATCGTAGTATTTAGTTTTAAGGCTAGGGGAAAATGAGACGTGATCAGATTGTCATTGCATTTGTTAGCATCTGCAGTTCCACTCTAATTAGCTATGAGACAGCATTTGAGCTAGATTTGGATGCATCTGGAGCCCTTTTAAATTGAAAGAAGCGTATATATACCATAAATATGTGATAGAATGAAATAACACTAACTTGAATTCAAATAAACATATATTAAAATGGTTGCAAGGAGGTAATACATGGCTTACCAAGTCATATTATTTGAATACATCAAGTTTGTCAGGTTATCTAAGATGGTTTGGGGTAATTTTATATTGTGCTTTGTATCTTGACACCTCACGTCCTCCATCTTTTGCTTTGAAGTGTCTGAAGATTCATTGCTTTCGCTTAAACTAGCTTTAATCATTTCTTTACTCAGATGTTTCCTATCCACGATCCTTTCCTTATTGTGCCTAACTTCAGGGTCATTTGCATGGTTGCAGAAACGTTCATCTCACCCCGATGTCCAGTAAGGAATGTATGGAAAAGGCAAAGAGAAGCGAGTTTGTACAAGGATTGTTGTTATCCACTATGTTTGACGATGGTTTATGATTGAAACTCTACATAGCGGTCTTTATTGTTAGCTTCAGATTGTAACAGGTCAATCATCAATCTTTGACGAATGTATATCTCGATAAGGGGAGCTAGGGTAGACTCTGGTAGTAAGCAGTATAATTCATATTGGTGTAACCCATTTGAACAGATGATTGATAAAGGGCATAGACATGTTGCATTTCGTTGTTGGTAGCTCATATGTTTAATGGGAATAGCTTTACTTTCTAATCCCAATCTTGCGTAGCATTCATACCACTTTTACCAGAAAGTTGTCACTCTTGCAATATAAGGCATATCCATTCAATGTTCAGCTTTCCCTCCCGTGTAGGTCCTTAAAGACTGACATAAATGCAGGTCCATAATAACAACATATACAATATATTTCACAACTGCACACCCTCCCTCAATGGATTTTGGCTATTTAGAAGTTAGCAATTAAAATTTCTTATCTACAGTTAATTTCGTCTTTTCGTTTTCCATAGATATATCAACTCCGAATGTATTCGCTAAAATTTTACATATCAGGACCTAGAAGTTCTTTGTTCACCTGAACCGCTCTTATAACTCGTGGAGAAAAGGCCCTATCTCCAGTAGCCTTCCAAAGAAGGCATCATGATTCATGATCCATAAAGGATTTATAATTCAGGGGCGCAGCTTTCTTAACAACCATTTCTTTCTTAATTTGGGATCCAATGCCATGAATGTTTTTGCTTTCATTTCATCCTCAAAGAGATCACAAGCATCTAGCACAAGATCTTCATCCATGTTTGGTAAAGCTTGGACAGCTTTAACCACGTCTTCTATTGAGATGGAGTTGGCGTTCTCATCCTTTTTTTTGTCTGATAAGCATGGAACTGTGGTCGTCATCTCAGAACGAGTGCTGGTCTTGCCCATCTCTTTGAATCTCAACTTTTTCGAACAAGCAGAAGTCGATAGGTTTTCCAATTGCCGCTTGTTATTCTGAGTTGACATTTTAGGTATTGAACCTGTTTGTACTGACTCCATCCTAAGTCCACTGGAAGCTGAAGTAGTTGGAGACTCGGAAAGCTGTGATGCTCCATGAAACCTTCCTGATTGGACATCATATTCCAGCAATAAAAATTGAGGAAAGAAGCGACCAGTTTCACCAACATTCTGATCATTGCAAATCATACACAGGTCTTTGTAGTATGGAAGAGGTCGAGTCATGAACTGCCTTGCATCTGTATGTGTCTGCAGTATAATAACGTCATAGGTTTAGATAATTATTCAATTGTGTAATACGTATACTTGATTGGAAAATGATCTAGTTTGTTAGTTTACTCCAATTCCTGCAAAACGTTGTAGTAATCATAATTATGTCCTCCACAATTTTCCTGCAGGATACACACACACGACACATACCTTGATATAGTCTTGCCATACATAATCATCAGCAATCACCATTTGACGAGCATCGTCCCATGCAAACCCATCCATTTCAAGGAGATTCTTTATGACATTATACTGCCTTCTCAGAGTTTTGTAACGATTTTTGAGAACATCCACATCATAGTCAAACTCAAATTTAGCATTGAAAGATGTAATCATATCTATCCATGCCTGTTTGTGAAACACACCATCGATTTTATTCCCTTTCTGCAATTGTTCCAACATAAGGTCAATGAAATACCGATCCATTGGAGGATGCCAATATGTCCTAGTGCGATTGCTTGTTGATTGAGTTGCACATGATGGGGTCCAATGCAGATCATCTAAGACTTCTTTGGATGTCGAATCATCTACCACATCCTTTGACACAGACATTGCATCAACTCTACTTTCTTGAAGTGCCACAATAGTGCCGTCACCAGGACTTGTCGGTTGAGTGGCTGCAACTGTTTCAGTTTCAACTAAGTGAGGCAAGTACTGCAGTTCATTTTCACCTATAACCAACCATCAATATAAGGAAACAATGAGCAAGACTTCCAACACATCAAATATCATTGAAGAACAAGGGTTTCACCTTTTTCTTCAATGCCTTTATTTTCATAGATCAAGCAAAGATCAGGATAATATGGGATCCTTTTGATCCTAAATGAACGAGCATTTGGATTTATCTGCAATCATCATTCATAAGACTTTCAGCAAATAAACAAACCATAAGCATAGCAAGGTACAAATTATGTAAATCCTTTTCACCTTGATATACTCATCCCAAACACTATTATCAGCTGTCACCATTTGGTGATTTCCATCCCAGATAAACCCCTCCTGATTAATAAGCTTCTTTACGGTCTTGTATAAATTCCTCAGGGTTTTATACCGGTTCTTCAATACATCTTTTTCATATTGGAAATTGAATTTTGTACTGAACAGTAAAGTCATTTGCTTCCATGCTCGCTTGCTGAACAAATAATCGTCAAACTTATTCCCTCTGCTGACTTGCTGAAGGAGGAGGTCTATAAAATATCTATCCATTTCAGGAGTCCAAATTGTTCTCAAGCGATCGTTACTGCTTGCTCCTTTGCCACCCATTTTGTCCGTCTACAGATATAAACAGGAGATTAGCAGAATTTCCCTTTTTTCACTTCCGCCATACACATAATCAAAAAAAGCAATACAAATATCATAAAGCTCTCCTGAACAACAATCTTCTAATTTCCAATTACATGGGAATTTAGATACTTCAGATAGTTAATGGCTGTAACTTGCTAGTTCGTTCGCAAATCGTCAAGGTTCCATTTTTCTTAAAAAGTTTCTTTTTTCAAGTGAAACCAAGTTATTTCCTTAACAACATGGACTTCATCAGTTCATTGCGCCACAGTCAACTGGTTTTAAAACCCATCAACACATCACACACGGTCGAGCTGTAGCTTCTTCAAAAACTAGGAGGACTTTGAGCACCCAAGACCCAATACTCAAGAGCCATGCCAGTACGTTAATAACTGTGCAGACACCGCAATATTTCTAAAGGTGAACTTACAAGATCAATTGGAACCGAATCCATATTAATCTGGTCAAAGAACAACATTGACGTCGAACTACAAATAAGTAAATAAAAACGCACCTGGAAATCGACTAGGGGGAAGGCCTGGGATAGGGACAGGAACAGTGGGATGTTTTAGAGGCTTAGGGATAAGAATTTCCTGGATAAGGGTGGAATACAACGATAACCTTGATAGGGTTATCCCTGATTGCAATTGCTCAAGGAGCCTCTATCTGTCACAAATATTATATGACCGTCCAATCGACTACGCGTTTTCCTTGTTCGGTAGCACATGTTTTTTTGGGCTGGGAGGACTCGCACGTTTCTTTTTCTTCTGTCATTTTTTTTTCTATTTCTTGGATAGCAATATGCTACTATTAATAGCCTACGCTCAACTTAAACCAAGAAATCGATGATAGATGATGAAGCATTAACGATATGATTAGTTCACGGTAATAGGTATTTTACTACCTTCTTTTCCTAATTATTAGGAATTTTATATTTAGTTTTAAAAAAAACTCACATAATAATCATTCCATATATTAGGTATTTCAAGACATTAGAGAATAGGTAAAAATAAATAACCCTTATCTTTACCTATTCCATGCATGTTCGGAAGGAATAGGTAAATGTGAAACTTTACAACTTCGTCCTCTCTTCCTCCCATGATGCTCTCACTCACGCAGCAGCGCAATCTGTCTGCTCTCATTCATTTCCAGTAGCTGTCCCTTCCTTTTCACGCTCTCGTCTCTTTTCTCGGCTCTCTAGTCTAATCTGGTTTGGTTCATGCTCATCTTTGACTCTCGCTCTTCACAGTGTCGACTATTTTCTCCAACATTTGTCGGTCGGCTGCGTTAAATTGATAAGCACAACCTTTTCCCCAACATTTGTTGCCAATAATTGCTTGTTTCTTCAATTTTTCTTGTAAACGCAACTTGACCCATTTGTAAAAGGAAACCCAATGCTGGTAGTTGCCATCACATCTCGTAGGTTTCACAGCTTTTCTGATTCTTTCAGAAAACTCTTGTTCATCTTCATAGGATAAAACCCAAGCCGAGGTGCTTCCTTGATTATAACATACAAGCATTGTTCAGTTCATCACTAGCGGGCACAAGTCTTCTGCTTCTAGTGTGGTATAAATGCGGGTGAAGAGGGAGTAGGAAAATGGCCTTGGATTTGTATCATATTACAATTAACCACTATAAAATGTTGAAAAAGTCACGTAATAAGAAGAAAATTAATAATAAAAAAAATTAATAATAATAATAATAATTTTATGATTAAAATTAAAATTATTAATTTTAATATTAAAATTAGGAAGAAGAAGAAGAAATTAATAATAATAAAGAATTTAATAATAATAATAATAAATAAAATTAATAATGAGAAGAATAATAATAAGTAGAAAATTAATAACAATAATAAAATTAATAAGAATAATAAAATAAATTAGAAATTAATAATAATAAGAAGAAGAAGAAGAAGAAAATTATTAATAATAAGGAATTTAATAATAATAATAATAATAAATAAATAAATAAATAAATAAATAAATAAAATTAATGATAATAAGTAGAAAATTAATAATAAGAATAATAAAATTAATAAGAAATATATAA
>JAOSBL010000009.1:17921084-17933856 GCA_027568915.1 Erythroxylum roraimae
CCTACAATAATTAAAGTTCAAGAACAATTCAAGACAAACACTTATATGCATTTTGTCAAACACTTGGTGTGCAAAAATTTCTTCATCCCTCATTCAACACAAAATCCCAAATTTCTTCCATTAATCTCCAACATTCAAACAAAACTATTATTAACAACCACTAATTAACATTTACAATCAAAAAATAAGTCAACATTAACCAAAAACAAAACCACCGAAGGTCATGGAAGGAGACGAAAGGTTTCAAGAACAACATTACCACCTTCGGTTAACACTGTTGACGCAGACGACGATGGATGGGAGACGGTGGCGACTCAAGCAGACGGCGGCGAAGGATGGGAGATGGTGGCAACAGACGACGGAGAAACAGGGAGGAGAAGACGTGCGCGGAAATGGGAGAGGGGAAGGTTTTTGAGGCTTTTAAACATTTTCCCAAAACGACGTTGTTTTGCTTATATTTTTAACGTTTCCCCTGCACAAAACGACGTCGTTTTCAAACGACGATTGAGTTTGAAGATTACCGACTACACTGTCGGTATTTTCAGACGAAATATTTTCTATCTGGATAATTCCGTCGGTCTTCCCCTGTCTGCCTTGTAGTGATTATCAGCAATTTGTAGAATTTCTTGATTATCATTTATGTTGACCGTAAGCTATTTAATTTCAACAGTTAGCTGTACAACGTCTATTTGAATTTTAAAACATTGTAATGACAATCACCTTATCGTTTGTGGGCTAAATTTTTAATTCAAACAGATTTATGCTAAACTTTATAATAAAACTACTAAATTACATTTCAATTTCTAATACCTGTGGGAAAATTAGAAAAAATAATTTGATATTCTATGCTAATTAATTATTTAAATATAATAAAAATTATTGTGGGATAAAATTTATTTTACTAAAATAATTAACTATAACTAAATGTCTCAACTCTTTATGTGATTAATTACGTACATAAATATATAATTATATATAATTAGGATTACTGTAGCTAAACCCTAATAATTAATCAATAAAATATTTTATCCAAAATTCTATTCACAATGCAAGATATAAACATAATAATCATGGGATTATCTGATTCATGATGAATGATTAGGTAAATATAATTTCAACACACAATAAGTCAAAATATAAGCTTCAAATCAGTTGGCAGAACCTTACCACGCATTCCATATGGGCACAAGTTCGAGCCTCAGCCATTGTATCAGAATTTGGTTTTAATAACAAATGATGTCGATTGTAAAAGGGTCTTCTTCAACCTTTATTGTATCAGAATTTGGTTTTAATAACAAATGATGTCGATGGTAAAAGGGTCTTCTTCAACCTTTAACCGGGTCATAACGACCTGGTTCGTAATCTATTGAATACCAACTAAAATCAAATCATAAAACACCACAAACCTATTTTTTAAAGTGTAAAAACACTCTCAAAACACTTAATTGAAGATTTCTATTTTTAACTGAAAAAATAACTTCTAAAACAACTCTAAAATGAAACATTTTCAATCTTTTTTTTTTCAGAATTCGAAATTTTCTAAAAATAATTGAAGGCAATTCAACATATATTTAATAATAATATACGTTAGAATAATAAATTAACCGGAAGAAATTGAAACACCTCCTGCTATTGATGTTTTTTATTAGAAAGTTTGCGAATTTTAGAAGTCCCAAAAGTCTGGAAAAAAAAAAGCTCCCGTCAAGTATATTGTTAGTTATCACAAAAATAGGATATTAACTATATAAAGTTGGATCATATATAGGTATTAAATCAAAATATGAAAAATAGCGACTGCATTTACTGGAATTTTTTTAGCATATCTGATGTTACAAATCTATTGAAGTTGCATTATTTAACATATCGTTAACGGAATAAAGAAATAAAACGAAACTCCATAAGACAGAAGTATTTGGTGTACGCCGTCTCAAACAAGCTGAGTTCAAGAGGATTGTACATGAGACGAAGCTAAGTTTAACGGATAGACCTTGCAAACGAATCTGGTCCATCTTGTCTCGAAGTCAACAGATCTAAATTAAAGAATTTCCAAGTTTGGTTTCATGTGGTACACCCGGACTCGGACTCGAACTTTTCAGTATGAGCTTCACGATTGCCAGGCTCAAGCTTATAAAAAACTCGGATCAATCCTGGCCCATTGCCAAGCTTACTAATGGAAAGAGATGGATGCAATATAAATTCTTATATGAATAATAAATCGATTTCTATATCAACTCATAAGCCAACATTTCCCTCTGCCAAACTGAAAAATAAAAAATTTCCATCCCCTATTTGCAGTAGGAGACCTTTGCGAAGACAATGTTTATCATTTTACTGTTACAACTCTCAACTGTAAAGCAAGCAGATGTGTGCGAAATCCGAAGGCATATCCCATCTACCCAGTAATAAACATGGACATGAGCAAAGAATAAGGAACAAACGGAGTAAAAAAGTACATATTGTGTGGTTTTGACCTGTCGAAAAGGATCTTCAATTAGTATTCCCCATTTGATATATAGTTCTTGGTTTCACAGACAACCTAGCAGCAGCAGCATCGATTCAACCACATGTAGAGGCTTATGGGGAAAAAGAGGGATCAAAGACAAGTGCCTTAAAGCCAAATAACTCGAGCAGTAGAAACCTGGACTCTCAGCTTCATTCCACCACTAACTTGATTTCGCTGCACAAAGGATCATAGATGTTAAGAGCAAGTACATAACTATGTTTGCAAATTGCATTTATGAAGGACAAACTGCAGTGGCATTATTCTCCAAGATAAAAGAATTCCATAATTTAGAAAGACCACCTCCCCTCCCGCTAAAAAATGGAATCCTCAACAAACCTATAAAGCCAATTGAGCTAGCACAAACAACTTTAAACTCCACATCCACCTACATCTAAGATGTCTCAGCTGCCCAGAAGGCTTGCCTTATTTTCATGTCAGAAAAACAGCATCTCAGACTACTCATTCTGGGACAAGAAAGAAGCATACCCTAACTGAAATTAAATCCACCAGACGGAACAGCACTTTCTCCAAAATTAAATCCAGACTGGGCAGTATCACCTGGTGGCAATGTCTCATTTTCATCATCTTCAACCCAATATGTCTCAAGAATCTTTACTGCTTTCTCATATATATCATTGTTGTCATGACTCTGAAGGTTCTCAATCTTTTCCAACCCCTCGGCATCGTCAATCATTTGAGCATACAGATTTACATCTCCTGTGTTGCCTAAACTCTTCTCTGCCTCCCCAACCTTCAGAATATTTTCAAGACCTTCTAAGCAAACTGTGACAATTCGAGGGTCAGGACAAATCAGGAGGTCACAAAATGGCTTGATACACCCCTGACTCACCAGAAACCTATAAAGCACAAAGAAAATCATATCTTTCAACAAATGCATGGACCAAGTGTATAACAAGTATACAAATCACAATAGTAGAACTATAACAGAAGTTCATGGGCAGATATCTATACTTGATCTGTTCATGTGTGCCACCAGATGTTGCATTTGAAATTGCCCAAGCAGCCTCTTTCTTGATCTCAAATTCAGCATTTTGAAGCAATTGGACAAGGGGGCCAATGATAGCAGCTTCAATTACAGCCTGTGTAATTGCAATATACTTGCCTTCATTGGGTAGGATATGGAAAAAAACAACAGAATTTTAAAGCAAGATAATCCACAAAGACATAGTTAGACTAAAGATGCCTTTGGCACATTAATAAATTAACCTGTATCTGATGGACATTCCCAGCAGTAATATTTGAGATTGTCCAGCATGCTTCTTTCTTTATGCTCTTCTTGTAGTTATTTGCCAGTAGGTTCAAAAGGCGTGGAAGAGCTTGATTGTTTATTATAAACTGAAAAAGATCAAAAGAATCAACACATAAATGCAAACTACAAAAATGCATGTTCTCTATATCCACAAAATGTGATCCAAGTTAAAATCATTAGAAGAGGAAGAAAAGGAATATAAGGCAATTTCCTAAAATGGAGGAGTTACATAAACTTTTATATCAGTTTGTATTGCTCAACCAGAAACCTGATTGCTACCTTGAAACATAAAGACTAATAGACCAAAACTTAAAACTCTAAAACTACTATTTATATTCTCAATTTCAATTACTAGTACCAAGGCAATAATCTTTTAGTCCAACACTAGAATGGTAATTCCATATCTGAATCCTCATTCTCTCCCTCTCCCCGTGGATCCCATTGTTTTACTCTTTCCTGAGAACAAAGCGTAACTTCAAAATAGCAGCACCTCCCATTTTAATTCACTAAAATGCTATAGAAATATAACCGGAAGGCAATTAGGGAAAAAGAATGAAAAAAATAATGGAAAAGAAAATACACAAAGAAACAACAGAAAGAAGTCGTGAAGTAATGAGTACCTGTGTCTGCATATCATCTCCAGTAACAACATTTCCAACTGTGCGCAGAGCAGGAATAAGCACTGTTGGAGATGGATGGCTAGAAGATTAAAAAAAAAAGGAGCAAATTAGCTTTCATAGCTAGAATGAATAGGCTTTCATCTGAAAGATAAGACTAACTCACAGTAAAAGTTCAATAAGTCGGGGGCAGACACCAGCATCAATAACAGCTTGGATTTTGTCATTTGTTCCATCTGATAAATAAGAAAGTGCCCAGCATGCATCTGTAAGGACTTCTTCATCATTTGAGTGAAGAAGATGCTCAAGAGCTGGGAGAGCAGGCTTTGTCTGCCCATTCAATCATATAGATTTTAGTAAGAAATTCAAACAAGGAGAGAAAGCATTTCTCTTCATCCAAAAGCTCAAATCAATCCCCCCTACCTGGTCAAATAAAGGTTGTGGCTTGCCCCTGCAGAAGTTGGATAATGTCCAAGTTGCATTTCTCAGCATGGACAGCTTTGCATGCTCATTAAACTGTGCAAGCAATGGCATCAAGGCTCCATGGCCAAGTACAAGATCACGACATTTAGGAGAGTCACCAGCAATATTTCCCAATGCCCAGACAGCCTGCAATTTGAGAGAAAGAAAAAAAGCTTAAATCAGCACGGTGGTATCGTGAATACTGATAAGTAGTTAATCAATTTGAAGGTACACGCCAAATATAATTGGCCTCAGGATATAGTAGTATCAAGAACTAAAGAGAAGCACTTACTATATCAAAGAAATATATAAACATGACAATGGACTTGGACTTGGACTTGGACTTGCACTTGCAAAATTTAAACTCACTAAAAATGAAAAAGAAAAAGAAAACCTAACATAGACCATGCACCTGTTCCCTGACATCATCTGAGGGTGAACCTAAAAGTCTAACGAAAACAGGGACAGCCCCATGGTCAATTACGACCTTTGTATTCTCCGATGTCCCAGAAGCAATATTTGTGAGAGCCCAAGCTGCCTCAAACTAAGCATATCAGACAACAAAGGAAAAAAGTTAAAATGGGACTAAGCAGTTAACATTAGATAAATCTTCAAGAGTATAACCAAACAAAAATAACATAGAGAATAAATTGAAACCTGAAGTTGAGGAAAGTCATCCCTTCCGAGAAATTCAACAAAACGAGGAACAACACCAGATTTTACAACTTCATTAATTGGAGGATAACGCTCTACATAAATATGCAAAATATAATAGTTAAATTTTGGGACACACATGCCACATCAATATGATATATAGAACATAATATCGCCTCAACCTATTGAGAGTAATTTGCGGAAATGGGTTGTCGACTCGAGTTGCAAATTTCTCTCATCCGACCACACACCTGCGACCATTGCTGGAAGACTTTCCAACTGCAGCCACATTAAAAACAGCATGAGATTGATTCAAATTAGCTGAGTGCAACAAATAAGAAATCATTTTCCCTAAGTTAAACCACAACACAAATAAATTATACCATGATATGGAACACCATTTCCCCTAACATATTTGCATTATATTCAAAAGTTTGCTCACGGTAAATCCATTTCTTTATTCTAAACGGAAGAACTTTAAGATATCAAATGATGTAAAGACTACCTGACTCATTTAGAATCAACAAAGTGAAATCAGTCATAGACAAACACCTATGCAAGATTCTAAAAAGAAAACAATAATATATGCTAATGATCTAACCAGGAACCAAACAAAATTATGATCTAACGGTTACCCAAATAGCTAGGTAAAAGTTAGAGAAACCCAAAGAGCATAACTCAAAATACTTAGCCAAACAAGACTAGAAGCAAATAACGCAAGGAACCTTCTTATCGGCACTGGAACTGGTGAGAGAGGAAGTGAGTGGTTGTTGATGCTGAGCTTGAAGTCCTTCGCGGCGCTTCTTCAACAAATTCTCTTCTCTTTTGTTCTTCCGAATCTCCACCATATTATCCTCCCTCCGCCGCCGCCCTTCGTCAGCGTCCACCGCCACCTTGTACCGGTTCCTCCGGACTTCCGTTCTGGCGCTGGGTCTCAACGACATCTTTCACTCGCCGGAATCAAATCGAAAGAGCTAAAAGTCAAAAAAACCTACACAAATTCGAATGAGGATTCAAAGCGTTGAGAGAGTGAAAGAGTATGATTTGGGGATTTAGTTGACATGAGATGCGGGGTGGGCGCTATAATTATAGAGGGTTTCATGTTTCAACCACCGGAGGCTATTGGCAAAGTGGGCCTGGATTTTGGGTTTATTAACGGTAACTGCCACTGTGATTTTTGAATTTGAACTTGCCTAGCGTCTAACGTACAGCCACCGCCGCCGTGAATCCGCCAATCTTTAGTTGTTAGTCAGTCCCGCGGATTATTTGTTGTAAACTCTTCATTATTTTGTAATTAAATCATCCTCAGCTGAGTTTATTCTATTATACGAGTATCCATTTCCTAGATCTTATTTATTAAATAAATACAATACATACTCATAATAATAATAATAATAATAGGTATTATTATTATTCGAAGACACTTATCTGGATTATGAATAAGGTAAGCAGGCCCGTCAGGAAAAGCTTAAATGATGGAAGCCCAGGCCCACATAACCCATTTCCATGTTAAATTGCTCTAACGAATACTTAGTTTGTTATATATTTATAAATTATTTTAATTTTTTTATAAACCCTCTCATTTCAGAGTAGAATTGAGCATTAGGCTTTACACTATAATAAGTTTGGCTCTAACTCCACCCACAAACACCGTATAAGGGAAGGTTTGACACCACACCAAAAAAACCATGTGAATCAGAAACCAAACCGAGGATAAGGAAGGCAAGCATAGACTCAAAGAATGCGATGTTCCATGGAGAATAAGCTGTCATCGGTGGCAAAGACATTTACTTCCTCACTCATCCAAGAACTCTCCCTTTTAGCAGAGAGTTGCAATGCCATCAACCTCGCCGAAGGTTTCCCGGACTTCCCTGCTCCGTCTGCCATTAAAGACGCCGCCATCTCAGCCATCAACTCTGACTTCAACCAGTACAGGTAATAGATTAAAGCATGTGTGTAGCGCGTTTTTGTGGTTTTTAGATGCTGTATTTGTCGATGTTCATTTCTGTGGTCACTGTTGCAAACTGAGGCACGTGCAAGGAATTTGTGACCACTTGGCGAAAAGTATGAAGGAGATGCATGGTTTGGACGTTGACCCTCAAACGGATATTGCTATTTGCTGCGGCCAGACTGAGGCCTTCGCGGCGGCTGTATTCGCAAGTAGGGTTTCTTCTCCGTTTGCACTTCGCATTGTAGAAAGTTGAGTGTTACTGTTTTGTGAACCTTATGTTACTCGTTGTTTCTGGGCTCAGTAATAAACCCCGGCGATGAAGTTATTGTTTTTGATCCTTCCTTTTTACCGTATGATGGATGCATTAGGATGGCTGGAGGAGTTCCTGTAAGCTCTTTGTTTACAACTGAATCTAACCTGTTTTAACGTTATTACAACTGGTTGATATCGATGGAACTACGATTTGAACTTCAGGTGTATGTGGAACTTGATCCGCCTTACTGGAATTTGGACCTAGACAAGTTCAAGAAGGCTTTTACTGCAAGAACAAAAGCTGTAGTATTAAACAGGTAAAATGAGAGCCAACTATTAAATTAAATCAAATAAGATAATTTCTTGTTTGTGTTCCATGCTGTGATAATGTTTGAGAAAGATGGCATAAACTTTGATTTTAGATGCTTACTGACAAGAAATAACACAGTCCTCACAATCCAACTGGGAAAGTTTTCACAAAAGATGAGCTTGAGGCTATTGCTGGCACTTGCTGCGGAAGGGATTGCTTGGCAATAACTGATGAAGTATGGAAATCTTTTACCTGTAATTGTATGATTACATCGAATAGTGACTAATTGAGTTTCTTGACAACCACCATGCTTCCTTTTTGTGGATGAAATCATTACGGATGCTTATTTACCACCTTGGACAGCCCTCAGTGGTGTTCTGCTCTTTTTCTTACTTATTAGTTGCTTTGTTATCATTATAAGAGAAGCACCTAAAAATTTCCCACCTCAGATTTCAATAAGCTTATAATAGAGAATATATACTTAAAAAGTATTTCTAAATTGTTTATGGAATCCTGTTGATATTTGTTGATTGACCTTGCAGCAAACTTGCGAGACTTACAGACGTAGTTGTTTTCTTCCTGCAGGTGTATGAGCATATCACATATGACAACATAAGACACATATCACTAGCTTCGCTTTCAGGAATGCAGGAGCGGACAATCATCACATCTTCCTTGTCAAAAACTTTCAGTGTCACGGGTAATAGATAATATATCACCTCGCTGGGTTGTTTATTGAATTTGCTCGTTCTGGGAAGTCTTATTATAAGACTGTCCCATTTCAATTGGTAGCCAATTTTCCATTCTTATCATAGACTCTGTTACTGTTATGTTTTCTTTATTAGGATGGAGGGTTGGATGGGCAATTGCTCCACCTTGCTTTGCCTCTGCAATTAGAAACATTCATGCTAAAATCACAGATTCTGCTCCAGCACCCTTCCAGGAAGCAGCCTTGACTGCTCTTTCTAGCCCTCAAGACTATTTTGAATCATTGAGAAGAGTAAGTCCTAAGAACCGATTTAACACAATCTGAGGTTGTGTATGATTATCTCTAGTAGTTTACATGTCAATGCAGGGCAATTAATATGCGGCATCAACATCAGGCTTCCCTTTCCTTCTATATTCAGTAATTATTTAGTACTTTCTTTTCTTTCTTTTTTTTGGGTATTCAGGAATATGAATCTAAAAGAGATTACGTTGTCAATATGCTTGCTCGGATTGGTTTCCAGATTTCTTTTAAGCCCCAAGGTTCATTCTTTATATTTGCAGAGCTTCCTCAGGATTCCTTACTTTCTGACGTAAGTGTCTTCTTGATTTTTCGAGTTCCAAAAACTTCCACTCATCTAATTCCAACGTACAAAATGGGGTTCTTCAATCTGTTGAATTTCCAGTATTATGCCTGATGGCTCAGGTGGAATATGCGGAGGAACTAATAAAGAAAAAAGGGGTGGTTGCCGTACCAGGTTGTGAATTCTTTCAATCAAATGATGCGGTGGAGAAATATCCTGATGTAGTTAAAAGCTACCGTAAGAGATACATCAGATTTGCTTTCTGTAAAAGTAGGGCTACACTGGCTGCTGCAGCCGAAAAGCTTAATGGGCCTTCAGTGCCTCAGAATTAGCCTAGATGCGGTAATTAGACACGAGGGCTCTGTTATGTTTTGTCGAACTGATATTTTGTTATGCTGATGATGTTATCTTTAGGCAGTTGAAAAGAGTAGGCATAATAGCATGAAAAAACTGACCACAGTAGCAAGTAGAGGATTATGCCGATCAACCAAGCCACCACGTTTGAGAATAAAGTGGGGATCCTGAGGTTTAGTAGCCAGTGAATCACTGATCAAAGAGTAAATTTTAGAGAGATTCTTCATCAAACTAACTCAAAGACTCAACATTATTTCACTTTAAAAAAAATAAGTTTTAGATAAGTCTGAACTTAGACAGTTCAAATTTGAATTTAATTAAAAAGATATTATTTTACATTTTTAATTTTAAAAAATTTTAGCAAAATTGCCAGTCATTGTCTGTGAGTAACAATTCAAAACTATAATATAAGAGGATTTCACCGCAACAAACAAAGAGTTGCAGTGAAACATAAGCCCTTGACTTTGCCATCTCTCTAGCCACCTTCCCACTCATCTTCCTTGGAAGAACTTAGGAGTCATGAAACACTTCTCACTTGACTAACTTTCATTCTACTTAACTACCTCACCTAACGTCATCTTTCTTTCCTCAACCTTTAATCTCATTTCTCGTTTTTATGTAGATTTGGCTTTGTTTTACACTTCTTTCTTTCCTCTCTCTTCAAAGGTCAATTTGATCTTCATCCTCTTCATTTCCTTCTCGCCTTGTACACTTTCACATTTTTGAAAATTACCTTTTGAAAAAGTTGACCCTGACCTTCTGACCTTTGCCTTATTGAGTCTTCTGCTCTACAAAAATGTTAGTAATCCCTTTGTCCATTACTGACTTTCCTCCTTTTACCCTAAAGGATGTAGAGGGTTCTTCTCTTCTTTCTCCAATATACTTATAGATTGCGCCTGCAATTCTTCAACAAGTTAGTAAAAGTTGGAAACAAGTAATAAGGGAGGGGTAGAATTGTACCTTGCATTATTGCTCTTTGAAAGATGGCAGATTGTTAGTTTCCCCAAAATTAGATTTTCTTCAGGCTGGTGCAAAAACTTGAAAAGCTTCATTGATTGACTTCTTTTGGGATAAGAGATCTGCATTTTCAATTATTAAAAAATGGACATAAAATATGTGGAAGAACAGAGGTTTATTGGAAGTGCTCATAGCAAAAGAAAACATGTTATTTACCTTCTCATCTAAAGATGCAACTATGAAAGTGGTCGAGGACGGTCCCTAGGCATATCTTAAACCAAACTTTATTTCTATAGTTATGGAGACCAAGGATTCGTGCAGATTCCATTAAACACCAAGTTGTTCCAAACTTTATTTCTATAGTTGTGGAGACCAAGGATTCGTGTAGATTCCATTAAACACCAAGTTGTTCATTTATGGGTGCATTTACACAATGCCTCATTTGAATATTGGACTACTAAAGATCTTAGCATGATAATTAACATCTTTATATGGATGAAAATACTACACAAAGAAAAAGAGTTGGATATGCAAGACTATGTATAAACATGGAGTCATTACAAAATATGCCAGAAAGTATAACAGTTATGCAATTGGGAGCCATTGTTTGAAGACAGTGTCTATGTTAATTATCAATGGAAGCCATCACTGAAATCTCAAGAAAAAAGGTGGATACCTACAGGTAAGAAGTTCTTAAGAGGAGATTATGAGAAGTTGATGGGATTGGATGAGCATGCAAGTAAAGAGTGCACTAAAAAACAATCAAATCAAGAGATTGTGCAAGAGGTAAACATAGAATCAGTGAGTAATGCACAGGCGGTGATACACTCATATTTTCATATATATTTAGGACTTAATTCAGAGTCATTTACATTTATTTTATGTTCATCTATGGCTGGTTTATCATGTTTTAGTATTATTCGAGGTTCGTTGACGTAAAATGCATAAATGAAATAAATAGACTCAAATTGCACTGTTTTTGAGTTTCTGACAAACTTGACCTTTAGTTATTGTGGGATTTTTATCTCGAGATTGGTTTAACTAAAAATTCTAAAATTTTATACTTAAATTATTGACTCATTGACGAATTTTTTGGGACTAATTGCAAATTTTTCTGAGCTGGGATCCAGGAGAAATAAGTTCCCGAAATTTGCGTCAGATTTTGGATCGCCAGAATGACCTTTTGACGATGTTTTGATCATAACTTTTGACTCAGATGGTGAAATCTCGTGATTCAAGTATCATATTGAAGTTAACTCAAAGACGAAGATACTGATAAAATTTGAGCTTCTAAATCGTCACCGTTTAGTTTTTATGCACTGTCGAATTTGACCTTGTAAAATTCATTCCAACCAGCCAAGGATCAACATCAGGCCCCCACCTTTTAATTATTTTAGCCCATGTGCAGCTCATTCTCCACTCTAAAAACAGCCTCCACTACAAGATAAAAAGAGCTTTCATTCTCCTACAATTACGCCAGCCTCCAACACCAACAAAAGATAGCATCCATTACAAGACAAAGTAGCCTCCATTTTATTCACGCAAGCAGCCTTCGTTGAAGCTTAAAAAAGAATCAGCCTTCATTTTTTGACTCCCGGTTCACGCCAACACGCAGCAGCCATCCTTCACGTCACTTCTATTCACCAAGGCCTCCAATTACGGACAAAAGACAACCTCCAAAGCAAGACAAAATACTCTCCATTAATTCATAAAAGGGGCTTCATCCATTCACATTGAGGGACCCATATATGAGGAGCAGCTTCCAAGAGAAAAACACGCCCTCCACTCTCTTCACAGCAACTCATCAACAACGATTTCTCCACCAATTCTGCACTCATTCCACGCACAAGACAACAAGCTCCCATAGACTTGCAACAGCTAGCCTCCACTCATAGCCATACACGCATACCTATCCACCAAAATTCACGCCTCCACCAACAAAACGCCATAGCCTCCTTCAGATTTCAGGCATTTTTTCCATTAAAACTCTCCACACCACCCACTCACCTCTCCACCAACAGCTAGCCTACAAGCCACACTCTTGATTCCTCTCCAACCACCGAAACAATCCATTCCTGATAAGTCAATTTAATTGCACATATTTTGGACGTAATTATTGTTAAGGTGTTGAAATTATTATCCGAATTTAATGG
>JAOSBL010000009.1:17933956-17968696 GCA_027568915.1 Erythroxylum roraimae
CACTTGCAACACCATCGCTGCACACGGATACCCATCCACCAAACTTCACGCCTCCACCAACAAAACACCATAGCCTCCTTCAAATTTTCATGCACTTTTATAAAAACTCTCCACACCACCCACTCACCTCTCCATCAACAGCTAGCCTACAAGCCATACTCTTGATTCCTCTCCAACCACCGAAACAATCCACTCCTCTCACTCACCAAAGCAAGCTCCAACCTTCATCTCACAAATCACAAGGCTGCTGGTGGCTTGTAGGCTAGCTGTTGGTGGAGAGGTGAGTGGGTGGTGTGCAGAATTTTTATGAAAATGCATTAAAATTTAAAGAAGGCTATAGTGTTTTGTTGGTAGAGGCGTGAAGTTTGGTCGATGGGTATGCGTGTGCGACTATGGTTGTTGCAAGTGTATGGGAGCTTGTTGTCTTATGTGTAGAATGAGTGCATTGTTGGTGGAGAAACCATTGTTGATGAGTTGCTGTGAAAAGAGTGGAGGGCGTGTTTTTCTCTTAGAAGTTGCTCCTCGTGTCTGGGTCCCTCAATGTAAATAGATGAAGCCCCTTTTTATGAATTAATGGAGAGTATTTTTTCTTGCTTTGGAGGGTGTCTTTTATCCGTAATTGGAGGCCTTAGTGAATGGAAGTGGCGTGAAGGATAGCTGCTGCGTGTTGGCATAGAGCGGCAGTCAAAAAATGAAGGCTGATTCTTTTTTAAGCTTCAACGAAGGCTGCTTGCGTGAATAAAATGGAGGCTATTTTGTCTTGTAATAGAGGCTATCTTTTATTCGCGTTGGAGGCTGGCGTAATTGTAGGAAAATAGAGGCTCTTTTTATCTTGTAGTGGAAGCTGTTTTTGGAGTAGATAATGAACTGTACATGGACTGAAATAATTAAAAGGTGGGGGCTGATGTTGATCCTTGGCTGGTTAGAATAGATTTTTCAAAGTCAAATTTGACAGTGCATAAAAACTAAACGGTGACTATTTAGGAGCTCAAATTTTATCAGTAACTTCGTCTTTGAGTTAGCTTCAATATGAGACTTGAATCACAAGATTTCACCATCTAAGTCAAAAGTTATGATCAAAATATCGTCAAAAGGTCATTCTGGCGATCCAAAATCTGACGCAAATTTCGAAAATTTATTTCTTCTGAATCCCAGCTTAGAAAAATTTGCAATTGGTCCCAAAAAATTCGTCAATGAATCAAGAATTTAAGTATGAAATTTCAGAATTTTTGGCTAAACCAATCTCGAGATAAAAATCTCACAATGACTAAAGGTCAAGTATGCTAGAAACCTAAAAACAATGCAATTCGAGTCTATTTGTTTCATTTATGTATTTTACGTCAACGAACCTAGAATAATGCTAAAACATGATAAACCAGCCATAAATAAACATAAAATGAATGTAAATGACTTTGAATTAAGTCCTAAACATATATAAAAATATGAGTATATCAAATGCACAAGTGGTAACTTCCCTCTTTGTAGATGCCAAGATTCAAATGGACACTCCATAAAAGAATGGGGAAAAGAAAGAGGATTTATAACAATTTAAACTCTCCTACAAGGTTAAATAGAAGTGGATCACTCGAAACCTTCTCCTTTTCTATAATGGGAGATGATCCGCGAACATCTATTCTATAGTTATAGGTTTTAATCCAGAAATTGTGGAGGTAGATGTCTTGGAAGTGGAAATGCAGGTGATGCACATGAGATGACACTTCAAAGTAGAGGATGTGTATATTTTCTCCTGTGTCATATATGACTCTAATTATGCCTTCCAAAGGAAGGAGCTATGGAAGAGTTTGACGGATTTCCATAATAGAGTGGTTGGCCCATAGGTTATCAATGAAGATTGTAACGTTACTCTGTATAGAACTGAAGCTGAAAGGAATGCTCTTCTAAGGAACTACACATAGGACTTCGAGGATTGTGTGAAGACAATAGACCTAATTGATCTCAAATGTCAGGGTCATATGTTTACTTGAAGTAATAAATAAGCAAATGACTAGTCTATAAGGAAAAACTTGGATCGAGTGCTAGTAAATCATAGTTGGTTACTTCAGTTTCCTATAAGTTTTGCCTCTTTTTAAGATCTTCTCTTCTCTGACCACTCTTCTACCAGGATAGAGGTTATGTTTCTAAAATAGAATGCTAAATTTCCTTTCAAATTTAACAACTTTTTGGCAAAAATGGAAGGCTTTCAAGAGGTTGCTCAAACAGGAATGTTGAAGTGTATGGAAACAATTTATATGTGTTCAAAGGCTCAAAGCGATCAAGGATGAATTGAAAAAACTAAATGGAAAAAGGGGAAGCCCCACTATTGATGCTATTAAAAGATCTAAGAGTGATCTTGTAAATTTGCAATGGGCCTACAGGCCCACACGAAAAGAAAAGTTAGGTCACACACAAGTCCAAATGAAGTTCCAACCTAAAACCAATTGGCGATAGGTGGAGTAACCCACCAGACTTTTATGCTAGTCTTCTTTCCCCCTCTTTGTCCAATGTGGTACACTCACATATGGATATTTTCAACACTCCCCCTCATATGTGAGTCTCTTTTTACTTGGGCAATCTGGAGAGGTACGTAGACAATCCTCATCAGGGCTGAACTTCTGATTGAGGTCAAATAAGCCCCCTCTTGGGGCTGGATCACTTGCTCCATGCAGACTTTAATTCTTTCTCCAATTGCTTAAATAACGGACCCCCTTCTGGGACAAATAGTAGGCCAAGATCTTCTTTGGCTCTGATACAATGTAAATTTACAATGAACTTACGGGCCCACACGAGAAGGAAAGTTATACCACACACAAGCCCAATTGAAGTTCCAACTTAAAACCAATTGGCGATAAGTGAAATAGCCCACTAGACTTATATGTTAGTCTTCTTTCCTCTCTTTCTCCAATGTGGGACACATGTGGGTATTCTCAACAGATCTTTTTATTATTCAGGGGCAACTTTCTAATAACCTTAGGGACCCTCTACTTTTGTCATTGGAGAAAAAGAAACTTAACAACTATCTCTCGACAAGAATCATGAAAGTCTGATAAAGCATTGCAAGAAGCTGATGAATGTTCTAATCTCTTCTTCAACTCATTCGTGGGGAGGATGAATAATAATAGAATTTGTTTAATTCAAATTGAGGATGTCAGGCTACTCAAGCATCATGATCAAATCTTACAAAAGACAAAGAAATATTTTAGTAGATTTTATGATCAATCTGTAAGGATTTCATTTACCTAGCAATTGATAAACTCCTTCATCTCGAAGAAGCTATCTCAAAAAGAGAATCTTAATTTAGTCAAACCTATACAAGATGCAAAGATTGAAAAAGTGATCTCCCAACTGAATCCAAATAAAGCTTTAGGTCTCGATGGCCTAAATGGGGTTTTCTTTGAGAAAGCTTGGGGTGAGATTGGAAGGATGGTTAAGCAAGTTGTAAATGAATTATTCTTTGCTAATGCATTGTTAAAGCAGATTAATAAAACCTTTCTTTGCTTAATTCCCAATACTAGTAACCTTAACTCCTTTGAACGGTTCAGGCTTATTTCTTGTTCTAATTTTCTTTATAAGGTGATCTCTAAAATTTTAGCTAATAGCCTCACAACAATTTTGGGGACGTTAGTTAGTAATAACCAAAACGCTTTCATGCAAGGAAAGATGATAAGGGAAAACATCTCCATTGTTCAAGAGCTCATTAAAGGGTACCAAAGGAGGAGTTCTCTGCCAAACTGTGCTTTTAAAATTGACTTCAAAAAGGCCTTTGATTGTGTGGAATGGAAATTTATACTTATGGTGATGGAGGTGATGGGATTCCCTTCTATATTCATTAAATGGATAAAGGCATGTATAATCATCACTTCCTATTCAATGCTAGTGAATAGTGTACCAACTAGATTATTCAAAGGAGCAAGAGGGCTTCGACAAGGTGATTCTATGTCTCCTTATTTGTTCATCCTCTGTATAGAGGTTATAACCCTATTATTGAAGCATAAAGTGAAGAAGGAAGAGGGATTCAAGTTTCACAGCAAATGCAAGAAAGTATCTCTAATCAATCTCTGTTTTGCTAACGATTTGTTACTCTTTTGCAAGGCACATCCAACTTTTATTAAAATCTTGATGTCCTCTCTAAAGCAATTTGGAGAAATGTCAGGGTTAGTAATCAACTTAGCAAAGAGTCATTTTTGTACTGACTAATAGTCCAAATGGATTAGAAGTTGAGATAGCTGCAATATCTTCTATGGAAAGGAAACAATATCCTTTGTGCTTTCTAGGACTACCTATCACTACAAGAAGGATTTATTTATTTGGATGCTACCCTTCAGTGGAAAGAATACAACATAGATTAAACCTTTGGACAAATACATTCTTATCTTTCGGGGGAAGACTTTAGCTAATTAAATCAGTTTTGAATCCCTTGCAAGTTTATTGGTTTGCTAGTATCTTTCTGGCTAAAGGAGTAGTGAAGGCAATTGAAACATTATTTCGGAGGTTTTAATGGGGAAAGCATAACTCTTGAGGAAAGTTTAATGAAAGTTAAATGGGATGAGGTTTGCAAGTCAAAGAAGGAGGGGGGCTAGGGATAATCCCTATTGCCACTACAAACAAGGTATTGATGCTAAAAAAGATCTGACATATTTTGTATAACAAAGATACATTGTGAACCAAGTGGTTTCATTCTTATATACTTAAAGGAAAATCATTATGGTCCATTTTCCCTAAAGAACTCTCAATCTTAGTTTATCAACAATTTGATAAGGCTCAAGGAAAATATGAAATTGGGAGTGAAATGTAAAGTGGGTAATGGAAAAGAAGCCTACTTTTGGTTTGATAATTGAACAGATCATGGTCCATTAATTCATATTCCTGAGCAGTCCAATGTTGGAGCAATATCTCACTTAATGGTAAAGTTTGTGCAGTCATCATGGCAACACGTGGAAAGAATTTTCAAACCAGGTGATATACCTCGTCCCCAATTATTCCCCTAATTGCAAGACTTAAGACAAATACTATTTGTTAAGCCAACCTTAACTCCTTTCCAAACAAGACATGTAGGGAGTGGCTAACACAGGGACCATACAACTCAGTTGATTGGTACCCTGTAGTTTGGCATAAGTCCTTAAGACCCAACGCCTCTTGCTTATTATGGTTGGCTACATTGAACAAAATGGCCACCATTTACAACTACGATCTTTAAATCTGGACAACTCATGTGTCTTATGTAGGAATGACAGTAAAACTAGAAATAACCTTTTTTTTCAATGCTCTTTTGCAGAGAGCATATGGAAAAGAATTAAAGAGAAGTGTCACCAGAGATGGGATGAGATTTTGCTTACTTTCATACTAGAAAGATTAAGAGGTCTGAAGATTGATCCTAAAGGTGATAGAGTAGTATATATAATCTCGTTTGCTTCTAATATTGAGGAGATATGAAAAGAGAGAAATTTGAGAATTTTAAAAAGCAGAGCACGTTCAAATCTAGAAGTGATGAATTCTCTAATCATGAGGATCAGAGAATTCATTTTTCTTTTAAAAAGCAGAGCACGTTCAAATCTAGAATTACGAATTCTATAATCATGAGGATTAGAGAATTCATTTTTCTTTTAAAAGAACTTCCTACTTACAGCTAGAATGTTGTTAAGGCATGGAATTTGGGTCAACGATACACAACCCTAAAGCATGCAGTACCAAAGTGAAAGATGAGAATGGATTAAGCAGTTACTGAAGGAAGAAGAACTCCCAAGTTGCTTTGTGTAAGTCGTTCCATTGGAAGACTGGTAGCTTCGTCTCATCGACTGAAGAAATGAAGGATGCAACAAAGAGATAGGAGAATGATCAAGAAGTAGAAGAAGAAGCAAGATCAGGACAGAAATCCTTACCTCGGTTGAAATCACCAGCACGGAGATGAAGAAATAATCCAATGACTTTACCATAATTCGGAAACTTCCAGAGCCCCATTTAGATGAGAGGGATTTCTTACCCTCTAAGCCTTTGTATAGATGGAAGGAAAGCAAGAGAAAAGAAACGAAAAGAATTGCATTTCTCTTGGTTTCTATTGTTTGGACAAAAATAAGCAAAGGGAAAGTGAGAGAATGGAGAGGAATAGGAGAGAAATTTGGACCAAATGTATTTCCCACTAAATTGGTGGGAAAGGAGGAGAAATTCAAGACAAAATAAGCCTAATATAAGTAAATTACCATTGTATCCTTATTTAACAAAAGATAAACAAATTCTATAATCAAGAGCATAAAGGTCTCAAAAAATTCTTTTGTCCAATATAAGTTTCAATTCCCTCCTTTGATAAATTAGGAAAACAAACAAGGGAAAGGAAATCTTATTTCTCTTCCATTCTTTTCTCCTCTTTTTCCCCTCAATATTTCCTTTCCTTTCTCTTGTACAAGTAAGGATCCAAACAAAAGCTAAAGGAAAGTCACTATCGTTTTAGGCATTATTACGGTGTCGTTTTGGCTGTTGCATCCACGGATTTTATAACGTTGTCGTTTAGCTTCCTGGATGTAGGAGAAGCTTTTTTAATTGTATGTTCATATTTCATTTTATTTCAATAAATTTAATTTTCAAAAGAGAAAACTTACCAAATATTCTAATATTGATCGAAAGGTAAAGAAACAACCCTAGAAAAATAAGAAAGAACACAAAATTTTGATACATTTTCTCAAATATTGGCGTATGAAGAAGGACAAGGGTATGTGTTATATACAGATTTAAGTTCCTCCTTCAATTTACTATAGGAACCCCAGCCCGTCCCCATTCAGGTCATCACCCCCTATCATGGGACAATCACTTGTATGATGTCCAAACTGCTCAAAGGGCGCTGGGAATCGCCTCCGTTTCCTGTAGATGTTTATCCCATCTCTTGGTCTTCTCTCTCTTATCTTTCCCAAAGCTATAGAGTCGCTGGAACTCCCACTAGCTAAATTTTGGACAAATCCATCAGAATCTTCAACCTGTGGAAGCATCAAAGAATCAGATGGACTGTTATAATAAATATCATTGCCACTATGTGCTGGCCCAGGTAGTCCTTTGATACGGGACAACACCTCGGCAACTTGATCATAAGCAACATCGAGACGCTCTTCTGTCTCTACTGATTCCAAAACAAGTGTCGAAACCATTGATTGCAGTAACTGTACTTTCCCTCCATGTTCCTCTGAAGTAAAATCCTGGTAAGATTTTGTTAAAGATGTACCCTCGCGCCAGCGAACAGGCAAATAACGCTCTGGAATGTTGAAACAATTGTTTGTTGATAGGACACGGATAATATGCCGACAAATAATTCCTGAAAACTCAAACAAATGGCAGCTACAGTTGATGACTTCTTCTTGAGGGATCCACAGGACTTTGCATCCCCCATCCATATCTGTATGGTGTCTCACAATGAAATAAGTCTCATCTACCATCAGTGATGCATATTGCTGGGCCAATACAAGCTCCTCTTGTAATTTGCTAAAAGCGTGTGGTGTAAGAACACAAGCAGCATGAGACTCAATTGGAGATCCCATTTTGAGCGAGACTTTGTGGGCCTTTCTTTGCATCTTTTGCTTTGGTCCCGCTTCTTCTTTATACTCAACCACAACACCTACCTGCAAATAGGATCTTTAAACATCGTAAATCAATAACATTATCAACAATACAAAAGCAAAGGCGATACAGTCCAACCTGCTCGACAAAGTTATCGTGAGATTGAGCACTTAAAACCCGAAGGATATAGGCACTAATCAACTCTGACTGGAATGTACTGGTCATTCCGGCAAAAAAGTAACATCTCAAATATGGTAGAGCCCAAAATGTGCGGAGTGCATATAGACTGATGATGTGCTTATTTCCATGTAGTCCATAAGTGTCAACCATGTCACTCCAGCCTGCTTCAAAATCCTCCATCGAGTGCAAATTATAAAGGCAATGGAATTCATTCTTCCATTTATCGTATTGTGATCCAAGCGGAACCGAAAACCAATCAGAGAACTTTGCAAGGATATGCCATATGCAGAAAGCATGCTTGGTCCTTGGCATTTCAGCAACAATAGCTTCTTTAAGCCACATGTTTTGATCAGTCAATATAGTTTCAGGAGCCTTTCCATCCATGAATTCCAAGAATGTCTGCCATAAATGTTTTAAGAACGTGAAAAGGCAAACAAATGCAGGACAATACCAAATGACTACAACAACGGGTATGATCCAATAGAGAATAGCCACGATTGGGCCTTCATGCTATCCCAGCTTAATGCTACGTGATCAACACAAAAGCATTAATTGTAACTTGTAACATAAACTGAACTCACTATTACTTCGATCCAAATGGATTAAAGTAGAGTTATATATTTTATTGTAGACTATAATATGAAATAAAAAATCAATGGTCTGATAAATCCATGGGACTTAAAAGAAACTGCCGTATGCAATCCTTCCTTTCAAAGAAGTAGATAGATAATGAATTGGCAAAGTTTACAATAAACTCCTATGCAAGTACAAAGAGAAAAGTTTGCTAAATTCTAGTCATCATGAAGTAAAAACTTTCCATCAAAATAAAAATTACTGGTTACACAGTGGAAAAAGCCATCATGCATATAATCAAGAAGTCTAAGACAATACTGAAGTTAGATCCTCACATAACAACGGATTTCAATTAATAATATTTTACCTTTAGCGCCCATGAAAAAGATGGGGTATTTTCATCCCGTAGAAGCACACAACCAAAGAAGCAATTAAGCCCATGATTATCCACACCCATCCAAACCCCTAGAATCATATCATAAGCATCCAAACGATGGGTTGTATCAAATACTACAGCATCTCCAAAAGCCTCATACAAATGAATGGATGAAGCATAGGACCAAGCAATGTATTCCAAACGGTTATTTGCATCAATCTGGAAGTTGTACTTAAAATCGGGATCTTTATCCTTTTTGTATTTGCACATTTTAAGAAGGTCAATAGCATCATTATCTCTATTGACATTCCTAAAAGATTGTAGAAGATTTCTAACATCAATTTCTGTGAATGGCAAACAACCAATCTTAACACCCTTTTCTAGCTCCAGTAACCTTAACATTTGTCGTACAGACATTCCAGCTTTAGCATACATGCAAATTCGACTCTTGTCATCTGCAGACATGGTACAATAAGCAGGGAGTAGCTGAACCTCATTTGATTTCAGAAGTTCATGGTTGTGGATGTTGCTGAAACCAGTAATACGCCATTCAGGGACATCAAAATCAGCTTTTTTAACAATTCTCATGTACGCCTGGCATCCACATCTTGATGATTTTCGATTTCTCTGAAGCTTTCCATCCTCGGAAGTCTTTACTTGAGCATAACCACCACGATGGCATGTAAAATCCCTTCTAGTAACTCCCCTACCAACACCATCTTTTCCCCGTGTGCGATGTCTCCTGATTGAAAATCCACATTGCTTTGCAAAACTGCAGTAGAATTCATAGGCAGCATCTTGGGAAACAAATCTCTGGCCGATAAATGGGACAAGATTTATAGAAGTTTGCCTAGACAAGATTATGTTCTCTGGCATTTCTTCCACGGAACCAGTGTCATCTGGACATGAATCTATGCCACTGTCAGAGGTTTCCTTCATCCCACGAGGTAGCTTTGACATCATTTTCATAGTAAAAAACGAATTGTGGATATAACCCTGCAAGAAAATTTCAAAAGGTTCAGCACCAAAAACTACATGAAAGCAGATGAAATGTACTTTACAATTGTTGCGTGACTTTCTCTGGGAGTCATTTTCTTCTCTTTGCAGAAGACTCCGTTGATTAAAATTAGCAACCAAATATTTGCATAGGAAAATCACACTATCGTTAACCCATAAATCCGATCCACATTGAAGCTGGAGATGACAACATTATCTAATACCCCATCTGGAACTGTGGTAGATCGTTTCACTTCCTGTTTAGCCAAACAACCTAAATCTACACATGTACCTATCCATGTGTGTGTCCTATCATGCAAATGATCTACCACAGTAATATCTACAACCTATGCTTTCCTTAGGTATAAAGTGCACGTGAAATCATCCCATATCATAAAGCCCAACAGCTACACTACTAAATAAACTTACTTATAAGTTAAATATGGGCAGCGAACGTCACTGTCCAGCTCAACCGAAACCCTAAACCTTCACGATTCCTCATTCTCCACCCTCCTGGACAAGAAATTCAATTTCAAAGCAGTGGATAATCCCAAGTGCGCTCCGATCTTAATCGAAATGCAGACTGTATCTCAGATGCATTCCCTAGCAACCAAGAGAAGATAATGCCTGCATGAGATCAGAGCTACCAAACACATGAATGAATGAACACATAGCTTTCGCGCGGAAATCGAAGCAACAGAATCTCAAGAAAATGACATAAAAAAGAAAAGACACAAAGATGATACAGATCGATATAACAGCATACCGAAATTTGTAGATTTAAATTTTCCGGGAAAAAATTAGCGGATAAGGATCGGGTGTGAGTTGGGAGCTAGAGACGTTGACGACAAAGGGTTAAATAGCGGGAGTACGCTATCGTGCGCGGTTAGGAGACACAAGCTTATCGAGCGCTACATTGTCATTTCTTGACCGTAGGATTACCTGATGGGGCTAGCAAGTGATGACCAATGTGATAGGGGTCGTTGAGCGATCAACGGCTAAGAGGAGAGGAATGGGGCCTGAGCATCCCGGCGTCTGATAGACTAAAGCGGTATGGGCGCCAATGGCTTCTTCTTGCAAAACGGTCTTACCTTGGAAGGTGAACCAACTAAGTTAGAAAAGGGGCCGGATTCTTTTCTGGGCTTTAGATTCTTGAATAGGGGCCTCAGAATTGCTTATAAGCCTGTTTCCCTAAAATTTACACAAGAAGATGATTGTTAAAAGCCTACGGTATTTGTTTGATATTGCAACAGAGTGGCAATAAGCCTTACAATAAGAAAATGATAAGTTTAGTGTACCGATAACTTTGCAAGTTTGGTAATAGCATCAATGAATAGATTTACTAACATTAACAAGAGAGAAATTTGTCTAGTACTAAAATTTATTAATAATTATTCTCATTATTTAATTTTAAGTACCACGAGTGTTAAGTTTTTGGCTAGGCTTCAGGTCAGGTATAGTTAGGAGAAGATTTCCACGATAGACGCCTAAAACCGTTGAATTGTCGTATTTTCAGGGTCGCGCAGTGAAGACTCCTAACACGACTAGCGGCAAAAGAGTCGGTCTTTACAAGGTGTAAGATAATAGCAGATCTAGTCAACCATCAGGTATGTCCTTATTATCTTGTATTGTAATTCTATTTACTTAAATTTTCTGCGTGCGAGTTTTTTTTCCTGCATCATGATTTTTTCCGTCACATCTGCATGTGGGTCTATAAAAAACAGCTTCTCTATTATGTAGGGGTAAGGCTGCGTACTATCATATCTTTCTAGATCCCGTTTCACTGCGAGACTTCGGGCTGAGTGTGATAAAGATGATGATGATTATATAAAATGCCTTGTTTTATTAAAAATTATATCTATATTTTAAATTGAGCAAAAACAAGGAAGATCCTTTCACTTGCTAAGACACACTGTTCACAGCATATCCTGTAAGTGACATTACCATGGATGAAAGTTAGCTCCCGTCGTTCTCCAAAACCATTATCCAAAAGCTAGGAGATATGGGACCTAATCAAACCAGTTGTGCCCACAAGTGGTCGCAAATCACATTATTTACGGGCTCCAGTGCTCTGCTTCTGTACGAGGCAAGTTAGGACACTTGTGCACGCACTCTCCACTTAAAAAGTAGCATTACAATGGTTTTCTGTTTGTTCTTCAACCGTGTATCACATGTGGAATTAAAACCTTACAGATATTATATAAAGCCGAAAAGAGTTTCGTGAGTGATTAAAACGTCGCCAGTACTGACTCACGCAGACCAATAGCATTAGCAGCTGCGGTTGACCTGGCCTTAAAAAGAGATTAATTCATAGCCATTGGTGCTGCACCATCCCAATAACTTCTGATTAGACCTCAAGAGACTAACATGGTTCCCCTTCAAGCATTCTGCGATCTTGTGATGTGGGAAGTTCCTTTACCATACAAGCGTGTGATTACGCATAGGAAATGTAACTGTACTGTACGTGCATCTTTATTGCCCTTTTGTGACAGAGAAGCAAAGCCAACAGTTCACTATCTATATCCATCATCCGAAGTGCTCTCTTTCATCATTTTGCTTATGTGAGATTCTATTTGACAAGAAGGAACACTGTTACATCTTAGTTTTTCTTTCTGTATCTGCCCTATCTGACAGATTTAGAATTTAGAAGTGCAATGGTTAGGCATGATTCACTAAATAGACATGCACATGTTCGTTAATTCTCATTGAACAGCAATTTCTCCGAAGAGAAAAGGACGAGGGAAAATAATGATGTGATGCACTATTATTCCTAGACCCAATTGGTACGTCAGGATTGGTGGTAAGTATAGCTATTGTCCTGTTTTTCAATCTAAGCATATCTAACTAGCCACTACAGGTCTATCTAGATGTAAATCAACCGGATCAATCTCACTCTTTTATTTGTTTGAGTTTGTCGTATTGGGGGCAACTATATCTTGTTATTGATATCGTATGTTTTATTGGTACAGCATTTGGAATGAGATTAGACTTCCGCGTGCAAGGACATAGTAATAGCTCCAAGCGAGTTGTCGGCAGTTTGATTGGTAAACTTCAGGCCTTCTTAATTGTTTTCTAAGGTTGAAGCTATAAGTTTGTGATTTTCGTTTTTTTAATTATTATTATCAAAAGCATTAAGTGAAAACTTGACTGTATTGAGGAGTTTGTTGTTGCTTGGAATACTTTTTGATTCAGAGTTTGTAGGAAAAAACTTTGGCAATAATCGGACTACGAGCCCCATTGTACTATCTCTACATTAGCTGTTTAAAACTGAAGCAATCTTACTTGGCCGACCAAGTAATAAAGTTCCGAACATGAGTGTATCGCGGTGATAGCATATGCTTCGAGTGATGTTTCAAAGGTACGATAAAGGTTTTACTACGTAAACCAAAGTCATAAGAAAATTAAAAAATTGCTGCGACATAATAAAGAAGGCATTCTAACTATTCGATGTCTCCACCATTTCTCATTAACGAAACCAAGCTTACTGTGGAACCAATTTGGTGATGGAGACCAACAAAACACAGCGACTTTTATTGTCCGTAAGCGTGAATTCTGTAACAGTTAGTGGAAACGAATCACGGCACCATATACATCATAATAGCCTAGTAGGACCACTTTTAGGTATCAAAGTTGATTATTCTCTTCGACTGCCGCATTCTAAAGAGCAGATGGAAATGTTGATTTGACACCATAAGAGATGTGGTGGGCACTAAGATAGCTAGCTTAGCCTCGCTCAGGCATACCACCGATTTTTCCCGCTTGACATGAACTGATCTTTGTAAAGTACACATGGCTGAGAAGAAAAGAGTTCACATGGGTGTAGATAATGTTCCGTGGATCAGCCAACTTATAGAAGAGGACATGATATGTATAGGCTAAATTGATAATGATGTTTCAATGGACCTGCAGATCAATTGCAGAGATGACCGCAAGTACTACTATAATCTTGAGTTTACAACGCATGAGATGAACAAGGCATTATTAAAGTTTGGTTGGAGACAAGTACGAGCAATGATTTTGAGGTTCTCGCAAGGTTTCCTGCTAGCCAGCCTTTGCCGGATCTGTGAAGATCATGATAAGAGAGAGAATTCGTGCTAAAAATGTTGCTGTTAAGCTTTAGCTGAAGGAGTATGTATCCTGCTTATACCGAACGACATACCTAATATTTACAAACACATTTGAGTGAGCATTGTTGGAAATAAATCCTTTAGGTCACTCGTGTTATAAAGGAAATTAGAGAATTTAATAATTTAATAAGTAAGCCTTTAATCTTTTAGCCTCTGTTTGGTTGAGCTTATACCAGTAGAGCTTTTATTATTAGAGCTTTTTCTGTAAATCTTTTTGGGAAGAATGTTTATAAGAAGTCAGTTGACTGTTTGACTGTTATTTAAAAAAAGCTTTTTTGAAAGAGCTTCATACAGTAGACTATTTGACAACATAAAAATAAAAAGCACTTTTAATTTTAACTGTATTTTATTTTGTAATAAAAAATTATTTATGCATATAAATATTGTTTAAAGTATATTAAACAATATGCAAAGTACAATATATTAATTATTATATAATTTTAAACAATATGAAACATAAATGAAAATATATCTAACCAAATATTTTATATGGATTATAACATAAGTAAAACTAATATTAGAAATAAATATTAAAACATATAAAAAGGCCAAATAATATTATATAAATTCCAAAATAAATATTCAAGTTAAGTAAATAGTTAAATACATAATAAATTATGCATTTTATTGTAACAGAGAAGATGAGTTTGCAAGATAAACGTGAAGATGAGTTTGTGGGTATTGTGAGAATTATGTGTAAAACATAAGGACAAAAGAGACTAAAAAATAGACTCATTAATTGATCTGAAAAATCTACCCGAAAAAGCCATTTGAAAGATTTTTTTAAGAAGCTCCAAATTTGAACTTCTTAAAAAGCTATATTTTAACTGCCAAAAAAGTCATATTTATTAAAGAAGTATTTTTTTATTTTACAGTCAAACATCTATTTTTTTAAAAAAAAAGGCTTTTGAGTGAAAAAGGTGCTTATTGACCTTCCAAAAACTCATCCAAATAGGCAATTAATCTATTGCCATGAAAAGTTATTTAAGTATATTAGAGTTTTATCTCTACCTAATAAGTTTTTATCTTCTCACAAAATGGCATCACGTATGAAAAACAAGATATAATTTTGAGAAAGAGAGATTGGGTAAGGAGCTTATGTCTGTGAATCGTTTTTACATCACTACCAAATAGAGAAAGGTTAGTATTCAAAAACTCTTATCTTTTTATGATAATATAATTTTGAATATAAATTTATGTATGTGAGTTCCATGAATTTTTAGATCATGTCATGTTTTATGATACTATGCTTAGATGTAGTATTGGTTCTCTTTTACTGTGAATTTTTCATGATTTAGAGAATTTTATAAACTTTAATTTAAAATTTTGGAAAACCATAAATTTTGTTTTTTTTATATGTTTCTGAATTATATGAAAAATTTTATGATTTTGAATGTTAAATCAATTGTATTTGTATAGAATAAAAAAATAAAAGAAAACAGAAATTATGGGCGTTGGCATTGGGAATAACATTCTAGCGCTGGTAACTGGCTAGTGCTAGGTGATGGAGAAAGTTGCCAACATATTAATTAATTTTTGTATTTTTAATTCCAAATATTATGTTTTAAATTTCAATTACTTATAATTTGATACTAATGAATTGTAAGTTATAAGTAAATTGAAGCTCATTACTATAGAGTATTTTTAAAATCTCCTAAAGATGGTTTGTTTATTTTATAGTCAATAAGAATGAATATGGTATATTGATCAATTGTCTAAAGGTAAACATAAATATAAAAATTATGAAAATCAGGATGGCCAAAAGAGCAAAATAACCCCTGACATTTGAATTAGACCCTAATGTTTCAGGGTGTTCAAAATGTACCATAACATTTACAAAAACATTCAAAATGAACCCTAATGTTTAGAAAACGTTTATAATGAATCCTTACTGGACGGAACCGCTAACGGTGTTAAGCCTCTATTAGTTAACTGCTGATGTGGCAACGTTTTTTGCTGACATGGAAATTTTTAAAAAAGATTTTGGAGTGGAACCCAATGATGATGATGTCAAAATTTTTTAAACGTTATCTCTTTTTGTTTTCCCCTTATTATTCCTCAGATTTTGATTTTCTACTAATTAACAGGATGAAGGCGAGGAGGTTGTTCTTGTGGAAGATGTGAAGGAAGACGACACAGATGAAGATGACGATGACGATGATGACGAAGACGATGACGAAGAGGATGATGAAAAGGAAGATGCATCTCTAGGTCTCCCCTTTACTATTTGTTTGATATAATCAAATTTTTATTCTGATCCCAAAGCCAAGATGAAATCAAAACAGTTACCGATTAGCTGCACCTAAGTTTTGTTCTGTTTCGACATCTTTTTATCTTTATGGATTAGAGTGTTATAGTAGAATTTGTTTTTACCTCTTTTTGACATAGTTCCAAGTCCTAGACTTGAACTCTAAATGCAATAATGCGTTTATCAGGTGTCCATCCATCGTGGCACGTCATTATTCTTATGATACTTTTCCAGCTTGGTAAAAAGCTCTTTGCTTGTAGTTCTAAAAAGTCTATTTATTTCAAATGGGATACAGGTACAAATGAGAGCTCAAAGTAGAGGAGAATCGAAAAGAAGAGTCTCAAGGCAATGCTAAAGCTTGACATGAAACCTGTTACTGGTGTTAGCAGGGTCTCCGTTAAAAAAACTAAAAATGTGTTAGCTTTTGGTCTAATTTTGTCTTATTTCATTTGCCTTTGTGAGTAGTTGCAATTAACCAGTACCTTTTGCCCTTCTGGATTCTGTTTTTCATCTCCAAACCTAATGTCTTTAAGAGCCCCAATTTTGAGACCTATGTCATTTGTTGAGAGGCCAAGAATGAGGATTTGAGCTCCCAGATGCAAACGCAAGCTCTCATTTTGTGTATATCTTGTAATGAGTGCATTCCAGGACACCACATTCCTCTCCATCATCTTCATAAACATGTACTTGACAGCTTTCACACTCTCTGCATTTGCACAGCCACTCACCATTGAGGTCTCAAGACATAGCATTTCCCAGTGACATCCTGTTAAAAAGACATCTAGCTTCACTAACTCTTCCACATTTTGCATACATATCAACCAATGAATTACCCAAGATAAGATCATCCCTGAGTCTATCACACTTCATCCCGTGAGCTTGAATTCGCAAACCTTCCTTAAATGTTGCCAAACTTGCACAAGCTACTAAAGGGAGGAGGAGAGGAGCAGCATACGCTACGTTTAAATGGAAGTGTTTAAACACAATCATCAAAATGTTGAACGCAAGAGGTAGAGGATGCGGGAGTGTGAGTGTGAGGGGTTTAGGGTTTTGTAGGGTGAAAAAAAACAAAACACATAAGGGGAAGGGGGTTTGAATTTCAGGTGTGCAATAGAGAAGAGATGGATGAGACAGAAGATGAGGAGAGACGAGTGAAGGTGGAAAAAAGGAATGGGTGTTTAGGATTTTGCAAAAACAAGGGAAAGAATAGAGATGGGAGAAAGAGGAGTGGGAGGAACGTAATTAACATGCAACGTTTAAATGGAAGTGAGACTGACCTCTATTTTTAAAAATTCCACATCATCATTGGATAGGTCCTACTTTTAAAAAATTTTAAAAAAGTTTGCCACGTCAATAGTTAATTGACAAAGGCTTAACACCGTTAGTGGTTCCGTCCAGTCAGGGTTCATTTCAAACGTTTTTCAAAAATTAGGATTCATTTTGAACACCCTGAAATGTTAGGGTCCAATTTAGATTTCAATGTAAACATTAAGGATTATTTTGCTCTTTCGGCCAAATCAGGATTTATTGTATGGTATGTTAATAGGTTGCCTAAAGGTGAACATTAATATACAATTTATGAAATTTTTCTGAATGTGTGTAACATTTTGTTGTGTGACTCAAAGCATTAAATTTCAGTTTTAATTTCCTGTCGTAGCTATTACCATGCATCCAAATCTCTTTTCTATTATAATGTTTAATGGACTAAACTTCTCCAAATGAAGTTAATAAATCAGCACTTAGGGGTTTAAACTTGGATTTAGTATTCATAACTAAGAAGCCAAATGCTCTAAATGTTTTAAGCACTAATGAGGAGAAAATTCATTTTAACAACTGGAAAAGATCAAACAAATTGAGTTTGATGTACTCAAAGATGACGATTGCTAACAGTATTAAGTCTATTCTTCCTAAAACTAAAAATGCTTAGGAATTACTTAAGTTTATGGAAGAGCACTCCCAAATTGTTGACAAGTCTTTTGTTGAGACTCTTTTATGTACATTAACCACCATGAAATTTAATGGATTACGTACTATGCATGAACAAGTCATTGAGATGACAAACATTATAGCAAGACTTTAGTCCTTGGGAATGGAAATGGATGAAAGCTTCCTTGTCTAGTTCATCTTTAACTCATTACCGTTTGAGTATGGTCCCTTTCAAATGAACTATAATACCAAGAAGGACAAATGGAATATGGATAAGTTCCAAAGTATGTTGGTTCATGAAGAGACTAGACTAAAAAACAAACGAAATCACTTTATTCACTACAAGAAAATTGCAAATTACTAACGAAAAATTAAACAAAAAAATTTGTAGTAACTTAGCAACAAAAATTGCTTTCTATAGGAAAATTTTTTGGGAAAAAAAGTAATTTGTGATAGAAAAAATCCATCATTAAAGGAGGAGACCAAACTTTGCTGACGGAATTTAGCGACGAAGTAGTGAAAATCGTCTTAAAAATAAGTGCCAATGGTTCCTGGTAAAAATTGCGTATGAAATTTATCGAAGGAAAAATTTTCCCAACAAAAAGAGAGTTTCTTAAGGAAATTACTACGGAGGGAAGTTTCTGTAGGGAATTTCGTAGGTAAATTAGGTAATTTACCTACAAAAACACCATTTCGTAGGTAATTTACCTACGGAAATACCAGTCCGTAAGGAAATTCCTTATGAAAACACTATTTCATAGGGAAATTACATATGGAGTAATTTTTGTCAGTAATTTACCTACAAAACTCTCTTTCCGTAAGTAAATTCAAATAATGTCGGGATTTTGGTTTTAATTGAAAGGAAAACGACATTATTTGTTCAACCATAAATGGCGTCATTTCCATATCTGTTTAAACGTTGACAACATCTTCTCCCCCACCCTCACCATAGATTTTTTTTCCTCTTCCCTCACCGTCGTCATCTTCAGTTCCATACACTATCATCATCGTCTTTATCTCCAGTTAATCGTCCATCGTGGTTAGTTATTCCTCCTTTGCACTTGGTTTTTTTTTTAATTTTTTTGCTTGTTGTTAGGGAAGCTTTTATTTGGTCAGTTTTGGTTTATGTGGTTTGTGTTATCTGCGTCTATTTTAGCTGTTAATGGTTCATTGTATGTCTGAATGTGTTCCTGTTGGCGAAGAATGCCACGTACCTATGTTTTTGCTAATAGTTAGGTATGAATTTCTTATGCCTATAAAATGTTCGATGAAAGTTCTATCATATATTTTGTTATGTTGCTTGAGTTTATTGTTTCCTTTTATTGTTTGAAAACAAGAGCAACTAATTTACTCTTTCATTTGATGAATGTTAAAGCTCTAATAATCTCCAACATTGTTTATTTTGTTTAAGAATGCATATTTGTCGATATGGCTAAACATTCATCAAGTAAGACCATTTATCTACTGTCTTAAACAACGATTAGATATGGTAAGCAAAAACCAAGATCTAAGACCATTTAAGAATAATGTGAGAAAAAAGAAAGAATGATGTTTGAAATTGGCTTTAAGCTGACAATGTTGAGTCTTGGTACATATATAAAAATATCTTGTCAATAAAAAAATAATAAAACTTAACAAAGTTAAATGTTATGTTTATTTGAAAATTGAATTTGTTATGACTACAAAATGTTAACATTATTTTAAATACTCTCAAACATTAGGGTATACCTGTATATCAATGAAAAATAAAAAGCCTTTTTGCTTCCTATTTTACCTAATTTTAATACCTATTAGCAACTTTATACTAGTGGCTTTGCATTTGTTTACTTATCTATTTTCTTGATAAAAATATATTTGATTTAATATGTATACTTTTCTATCTTTTTAACCTTATAATGTATGTTAGCATTTAGCAATCTTATCTTAAAAATTTGAAGCTTTGTATCCATTATATTTGTTTACTTACCAGTTTTGTTGGTAAAAATTGATTCGATTCAATATGTATACTTTTTATTTTTATTTTTTTAACCTTGTTATGTATGTTAGCATTTAGTAATCTTATTGTAAAAATTTCAAGCTTTATATCTATTCAATATCAACATGAGTTACTCTTTATATAGCTTTATTTTAGCAACTTTCTATATGAAGTGTTAGGTAGACTAATAATAGAAGCCAAAAAAACAACTTTTACACACACTTTAATTATGGCCATTAAAACCTTTATATAGCTAATACATAATCTAAAATAAAAAAAAATTAATACTAATAAAATATGTAAGAAGTAACAAAAATTTCAACTGGCCTCCTAAAGCTAGGACAATATTGGCATAAATCAAACAAATAACAAAAAATTAAATATTGTAGAGTCCATGGACTTGGTCTATGCAATTTATTGATAATTGGAAAATTTATTTCAATACCTTCCTTTAAACTAATGTTTACAACATAAGCTTAATGATCATGCATATATATTTTCCATGTTGCATACTCCAAGAAATTTTTTGAGCTTCTAAATGCAACAAATTTGACACTCAATGCAAATTTTTAAGCTTTTAAACTAATTTAAAAGTTATTGTAACATAAGTTTAACGAAAATCCATATATTCTTTCATGTTGCATACTTCAAGCAATTTTATGCAATTAATTTGAGGGTTTTTTTGAATAAGTTAGTAACTTAATCCTCACTTTTTAAATAAATAATATTAACTATTTCTCTTTTGTAAGTTCATGCAAACTGATAATATTATATTAATGTATTTATTGCTTCCATCAAAAATTAATAGTTAACTTATTGTCATAGTAAATTAGGTTAAAACCTTCTTAATTGAAACAAAGCTTCTCAAGAATATTCCTCAACCAGATTACTTAATAATCTTATATTTTTAATGATATAAACTCAGCTTAAGCAGCTAAAAGAGAGATGATAGATTGCTTCTTTGATGATAATGAAATAGCTTCTAACCCTATCATAAAGATATTGTCAAATGTGCTTTTTCTATCATCTTGATCTCCCATATAATTGATAATTGTAAATATAAGAAAATATGATTTGTCTTCTTTCTTATATAATATTCCATTTTTTATCCTTTACAAATATTGTAAAATTAATTTTGTAGCCACGAGATGCATCTCTTTTAGACATTCCATAAATTTATTAATGAGATTCACAATAAGCATAATGTTTAGTCTTATTAGAGTTAAACACATCAAACTTCCCACATTTTTCTTGTAACTTTTCTATCCTTAACTTGGTTAGTTTCTTCATATGTGACTTTTAGAGTATGACAAGTTTCATATACTAACTTACACATGGATAAATATTAAATTCATTTCGATGAAATGCATGAATTACAATGTGGATGTCTTTACGATTCAGTGAAATAAGCCTATTATTATTGGTGCACTAGGTGTTAGAATCTAAACTGTATTTCTTCTTTCAATTTCGATTGGTGCACTAGGTGTTAGAATTTTAGTGTCCCAAATCTGAAAGACTATTTGGCTGGGTCTCTCTCTTTACCAAGTGTTCATTTCTGGAGTATAAACCAGGTAAGAGCCATCTTCTTATTTAACTATGTTCTATTTCCCATCATAAAAATTGCTCCTTTACTAGAACGGATATTGTAGCATATGTTTTAGATATTAGTGTCTCTACATTTGTTAATTAAAAGTTTTGATCTTTTTTAGTTGATGCTTACAAAAATGTCACTGTAAATTCCCAGTGCCTTTTTTTACTAAATTTGGTGGTTTTATTGTTATAGCAATGCAATGGTTGTGGGATTTTATTCTTAAACATACTTGTTTTTATAAAAACTCTAAAGCGTTGAAGGTGGAATTGGTTGTGATTGAGTTTTCTAATTGTGAAATCATATGGGGGGATTTGTTGGTTTCAATTTGGAGGGGAAATGGTTAAAGACCTGTAAAAACTTAGGGGAAATGAAGCATCTAATGATGAAAGGATTTATACCTAACCATCACTCTAAGGACTCAATGAACATCAAGAATCCCAAAGCATATGCTATAATACAATGCTTTATTCTTATGTTATTGTTAATGTGTAAACAAAAGATTAAATGTTCTGTAAGATTAATATGGATACTACCATAATGATTATTATATCTAACTATGGAATACTTTTTAAAATAATAGTTTTGCATAAATAAGTAATGCTGATAGATCTTGGATGTATAGACGATTAACACACGATGGTTTCATTAATCCTGAGTTTGTAAGGGAGTTCAAGCATTTTTTTAAGGATAAAGTTGTAAGCTTTTATTGAATCTGCATGTTCTGAACCTGCATATGGATGGTATAAAGATCAAATGTCCATGTAAAAAGTGCAAACATGTTCGTTTTCTTCCTATTGATGAAGTGAATCTCCATTTGTTAAGAAAATGGTTTGTTCTAAATTATTTTGAGTGGACATGACATGGGGAGCCATTGATTTGTATCACCTCAAGGGATAATGAAGTAAACTCGTCAATATAAGTTTGAAAAGGGACTGGTTTTATGACAAATAATGAGGGTTCAACTAAAAATATTTACACTCAAATATTTATGATGCAGCTAGTTATACCTTTCAGGCAAATATAGAAAATCTTAAAGAAGAGCCAAACTCAAATTTAAAAAAGTTTTTTGACTTACTAAAATCAGCTAAGCCAGAATTATAGCCAAATTGTGGACCATGACAGAATTATCTTCAATTGCTCGCATATTGAACATAAAGTCTGAAGGACATATTTCTGACCGAAGTTTGGATAAAATTCTTGCTTGGATAATGAATCATTACCTCCTGATCATACAATAGTTGATAATCTTTACAATATAAAGAAACTTATTAGGGGTCTTGGTTTGTTAATTGAAAAAATTGATTGTTACAATTTGTGATGTATATTGTTGTAGGGAGATGATGGGGAATTATAAGAGTGCAAATTTTGTGGTCAATCTAGGTTCAAACCTAGAAAGCGTACTATGAAACAGAAATTATTACCTTGGAAGTGGATGTATTATTTTTCGCTAACTTTGAGACTTCAAAGACTATGTGCCTCGGATGTTACTGCATCTCATATGAGATGGCATAATGAACATGAATAGGAAGATGGAATAATGAGTCATCCATCGAATGCACTCATATAGAAACATTTCAATAACACTCATTCTGAGTTTATAGTTGAAAGTTGAAATGTTAAGTTGGGATTGTTGACAGATAGATTCCAACCTTTTGGTCAATCCGACCAACAATATTCATCATGGTCAATCATAATTACTCCTTATAATTTGCCTTCATTGATGTGTATAAATGAGGCATATATGTTCTTGATGGTGATTGTGCCAAGGCCTGCAAATCTCAAATATAAAATTGATGTATTTTTGCAACCATTAGTATCTTAATTGCATCATTTTTAGGAATTTGGTGTTGAGACATATGATGTGTCTTCTATTTTTTTTTAGAGCAACTTTGATGTAGATTATTAGTGATTTCTTTGCATTCTCTATATTGTTTGGATGGAGCACAACAGGAAAATTGGCTTGTCCTTATTATGGCAATGATTCTAATGCATTTTATCTTCCTAACAGGGCCCAAACATCTTAGTTTGACAACCACAAGAAATTTCTTCCTCTAGATCGTTCGTCTAGATGCAATAAATAAAAGTTCATTAAGAATAGAATGGTAAAAACACCTCCCCCCCTCCCCCCCACAAAGCTAGTGAAGAGATATTGCAAGAGATTGATAAATTAGGGTTGCTAAAAGTTATAGAACTTGAAGTTGAAGAAGTTAATAGAAGCATTAGTAAAAACTTTGGTTGGAGAAAATGAAGTATCTTTTGTGATTTGTCATATTAGAAAACTAATTTGATACATCATAACAAATGTGATGTATATTAAAAAAAAATTGACATTTTTTTCAACACCATAATGAACATTGAAGGAAGGACAAAGGACAATGCAAAATCACAAGCTAATTTGAAACTTTTTTATTAAAAGAATGAGTTAGGTAAAGATCTTCGCACAGGTAAATATCCAAAAGCATATTATAATTTGGACAAAAAAACAAAGCAAATTTTGTGTGAATGGTTGAAAAGTCTAAAGTTTTCCAATAGATATTTTTCGAACTTGGCAAGGTGTGTGGACATGAGGAAATACAAATTATTTGGGACGAAAAGTCACGACTGTCATGTGTTTATGTAAAGACTAATTCTAATTGCAGTTTAGGAGTTGCTACTTAATAAGCTTTGGGAAGCTATAACAGAATTAAGTTTGTTTTTCAAAAAATTAACATCATCTGAAATTTTGTTTTTCAAAAAATTAACATCATCTGAAATAAAGTTGGCTGAAATGGAAAAACTAGAAAGGGAAATTCTAGTTATCTTATGCAAATTAGAAGGGATCTTCCCTCCAAGTTTCTTTGATTGTATGGAGCATCTACCTATACATTTAGCACACGAGATTAAATTTGTTAGTCTAGTTCAATATCGCTGGATGTATCCATTTGAGAAGTAATAATAGTTAATATTTTAAGAAAACTTATAGCATGATTTAATCACAGAATTGTATGTAGGTATTTGCATCACTCGAAGAAAAATGTAAAAAAACAAAGCTAGAGTTGAAGATTCGATATATTGTGCTTATTTAGTGGAAGAAGCAAGTATATTTTGTTCATATTATTTTGAGCAGCATATGCACACAAGAGAAAGAAAAGTTCCTTGTAATAACGATGGGGGAGAAATGGGTGATGTTTATGGTAACTTATCCATTTTCACATATCCTAGACAAATATATGGACGCTCAACAAGAAGAATATTAATAGAAGAAGAAATAGAGGATGCCCGTGGTTACATTTTATTGAATTTCCAAGAGGTTAACCTTTTGTGCAGTAAGTTTAAGTTAAATACATAATAATACTTTTAGATTATACAAGGAATGGTTACACGAGCTAATGCTTGAAAAAACACAAGATGATATCAATAAAGAAGTTGAAAGACACTTTCCTTGATGGTTCCATAAATATATAAGTTTTCACTTGCAATAATTGAAATGGTTTAATTATCATATCAAAGTGTTTAAATGACATTATACTATTTAATATGATAATTTTTTTGGATGTAGGCCTTAGAAAATCTAATAGAGAACAATTTCAAATGTGATCTTACGAAAGGACCTTTGCGAACTGTTAAATCTTATCCATTGTATTTTATTAATGGATATAAATTTCGTACAAAATATCATGGTCATAGCATGACAACAGTAAATAATAGAGTTTGCATATAGGGAGAATTGATGGATTATTATGGTAAAATTATTGAGATACTTGACCTACATTGCAAATAAAACGGAGTATTTAAGTGTGAATGGTTTGATCCAACTCCTAATGTTGGAACAAAAGTGCATAGCCAATACACTCTTATTGAAATCAACCAGCGAAGAAGATTTAGAAAATTTGAAACTTTCGTGTTGGCGATGCAAGTGATTCAGGTATATTATGTCCCTTTTCCCAGCTTAAGATGAGATAAGTCAGATTGGTTGGTCGTTTGCAAAATAAGACCTAGAGGTGTTTTAAATTACGTAGAAAAAGAGAAAATAAGATAATTGAAAGTGAAGCGTTTCAAGAGGATGTTCATGAACTAAATGCATATGTAACATATGATGAGAATGAACCTTTGAACGATCCAAATAATGAATATCTTGAAATTTCATCTAGAGAGGATGAGGAATCTATAAAGGTCAAGAGATATGAAGAGGACCCTGACTTTAACTCTAATTCTTCAGAAAAAGAAGATGATGATTTTGATTTACAATTAACTGATGATAGCGATTAACTTGTGTAAGTAGTAGAATATTATATGAATACATTTATTATTGCATCAAGAATATATTGTTATAATTAATTTATATTGTTATGTTAGTGCAATAATCAATAAAATGTGAATTTTAGGTTAAAAATATGCCATAAAAGAGAAAAAAAAACTAATGTTGCTGCCAAGAGTCAGGTTACCACCATTTGGAGAAGCTAGTGTATGCCTAGGTGAAGCATCACATTCTATAGAGGCTACAAAAATAGGAAATTTTGCACATTCAGCTAGTGCACATCTAGATGAGACATCACCTTCCCCACCTACAGTCTCTGTACCATCTAATAGCTTTATTGCTACACCATCCAACAACCCTACTCCCATACAAGAATCTAAATCTATATTGACAGAGATATCAAGGGTAAACATTGCGGATGAAGGAGGCAGCTTCTAACCTAGAGCTAAGGGAGTTAATGGAAGAATTTAGACGACAATTGTCAACGATCTGTAAGTGAAATTCTAAAAATTTTGTAATACATGATAACACCATAGGTTTATACTAAAGTTATAGGTTTTAATTTGAGAATGATCTAAATTAGCTTATATATTAGGTTGGTTCCGTATGGAATGTGCTCCATAAATATCTCATCCAAGTTCAAGGAGAGGATAAAATTGGAGGGTTATATATAGAAGAATATCTCTCAGAAGACAAAAGATTTTTATTATCAGGAGTTTCAAGTACAAAAAAAATTGATCTTTTTTATTTATCTAATTTTATACATTAATTAGATAAATATTGTAGTTTATAAGTACTTATAGTATGTTATTTTTTCTTTTAGAAAGAAATCTTTTGGGATTCAAAATTTAATATTGTCATTTATAATGTATGGTAGAAGCGGCCCTGTGTATGTTATAGAGACTTTCTTGGTTCGATACACAAGAATGGTGTACAACCTCTTTATATATCTAAAGAAATATGGAGTCATTGGCAGCAATTTTGGGCAACACCCAAGGCAATTTCTACTTCAGAGCGTAATTCTGCAAACAGACATGGAGGACTAGAGGGAGAGAGTCTACCTGTACACACTGCAGGATCTATGACCCACCAGGAGCATGCAGAGAAACTTGTAAGTATCTAAATTTTACATTTATATTCTGATTTTTGTACTTTGATGTATGAAATTTGTTTCAATGTAATTTGATGTATGAAATTTAGAATAAAAATATGTGAATTATGGAGAATGATAATGTTATAAATGTCTAGTGTCATGAATGACTGTGTTGTTGAGAAAATGTTTTAGTTTAAAAGGGTAAATATCATAAAAATAGAGAAAAATCTGCCAAAATTTTTGTAAATCATAGTTCACGTATAACACTTTATTTTGATGTAGGAAGCCTACACTATAAGAAGCATGACGGTATGAACTTTGTCAACACCCAATGCAGACAACTTCATATATGTAAAATTTATTCTTTAAATTAAAATTTTAAACATTATCGCTTATTAACTTAAACAATTATAATGATAAGACCAAATACAATAAAGCATTGAACAACAATCTTAGAACTCTGAAATTGTTGATGAGAATTAGACATATCTTGATGTAGTTGGTTATAAGGACTGTCATGGAAGGATTTTCGGCTTAGATTCATATGTAAACACATGTTATTTGCAATTCTCTACATCTAGTACAACTGGATTAAGTAGGCAGTCCACATCTAATGAGAGAGATGTTCAATTTGAGAGCACAGTAGAGAGGTTGGTAACTTAGTTGGAACAGTCGATGGAGTACATAGCCCAGCTCCATAATGAGATGGATGAGTGGAAGGGGAGGGGAAGCACCTCATCACAAGAGTCAGATCACCCTCATTCACCAACTACATAGAAATATTATATTATTTAAAGAAATTAAATGTAGAAAAAATCAATAGATTAACAACAAAATATTCGGGTGGGAAGTGAAAAGTGGTAGTTGAAAATATCATAGGTAAATTACGGACAAAAAGCTATCTTTCGTAGGTAAATTACCAACGGAATGCTATATTTTGTAGGTAAATTACCGACAGAAAGTAGCTTCCGTAGGTAAATTATCGACGGAAGCCTAGCAATGGAAATTGTTTCTCTTTCACTAAAATTACCTACGAATATTGCAGTTCTGTCGATAATTTACCTATGGAATATACCATTCTGTAGACAATTTACCTACGGAAGATATCTTTTCATTGGTAAATTTAGCGACGGAATTGCAATATCTGTAGGTAATTTTTGTTACTAAAATTGTGATTCCCTTGGTAAATTTTAGCGACCACAATTTTAATCCATCAGTAAGCGTCGAATTTATAATATTTGTCGCTGAATTTTACCTACAGTCATTTCTCCTATGAATCTTTCGGTCGGTAATTTTCGTCGCCAAATTTGTGCTATGACGAAATATCAGTATTTTTCGTTGGTAATTTCTGTCACTAAAACCAATTTTTCTTGTAGTGATTGATTATGTCAAGAATCAAGGAGCTGGTAAGAAAGATAGAAAGAAGCATGAGAAGAAAGTGAAGGGACCCTGAAAGTTAATGGGGATTCCCAAGACGGAACATAATCAATGCATATGTCATTTCTATAAGAAGGTTGGGCATTTCCAAAAGTAATGTTTTAAACATAAGGCATGATTTGAGAAGAAAGGTAAGCCTAATGCTTATCTATGTTTTGAAACAAACCTTGACGAAGTTCTTTTTAATACTTGGTAGATTGATTCCAGTTGTATGGCTCATGTTTCTAATACCTTACTAGGATTCTTTATGACCCAAACTATAAGAGCAAATGAAAGATTTATCTATGTGGGCAACATAATGAGAGTTCCAATGGAAGTTGTTGGGACTTATTACTCAATCCTAGATATTGGATATCATATGGACTTATATGAAACTTTTTATGTTCTACTATATCTAGGAATTTAGTTTTTTTTTTATCTAAACTTGATTGATCTGGATATTTATTTAAATTTGGTAGTGGTAGTTTCATTTTAGATAGACATAACCACTTGATTGGTAGTGGTGTATTGTATAACGGTTTATATAAATTAAACCTTGACATTTTCATGTTAAAGCTTCGTTGACTTTGGATCTCAATATTTTGTGTCAAGCGTAGTTTGATTAATGATAGATCTACTTAATTGTGGCATAAGCATTTAAGACACACTTTCAAATAACGACTTCAAAGATTTGTAAAGAATGAAATACTAATTAAAGAAATTTTACTAATCTTAACATTTATGTGGATTGTCTTTAATGAAAACAAACAAAACACAAAATAAAGAAAGAAGCCACAAGAAGCACCCAACCTCTTGAAATAAATCACACTGATGTGTGTAGGTCATTTGATGTGCCTACTTTTAATAATGAAACATATTTTTATCACCTTTATAGATAATTATTCACGTAATGGATATATTTATTTATTATATGATAAATATAATACGGTAAATACCTTGGAGGTATATATTAATGCAATTGAAAGGTAATTAAACAGAAAGGTGAAAATAGTCAGGTTCGATAGAAGTGGTGATATAATGGTAAGTAAAGTGAAAATGGTTAAAATCTTAGTCTTTTTGCTAAATTCATCGAAAGATATAGTATTAGTGAGTAATACACAATGTTAGGCACACCACAACAAAATGGTGTGACAGAAAGACATAATAGAACTTTGTTAGATATAGTTAGGAGTATGACGTATAATTCATTTTCATCCACTTCCTTGTAGACGTATGCTCTGAAAACTGTCATGTACTTATTAAATAGGGTTCCTTGTAAGGCAATTTCAATGACTTCTTTTGAACTCTGGATTGGAAGGAAATATACTTTAAGGCACTTGTATATTTGAGGTTGCCAGGAAGAAATTACACATTATAATTCACACGAAAAGAAACTGGATGCAAGAAAAATCAGTGACTATTTCATTGGATATCTAGAGAAATCTAAAAGGTTTATATTTTATTATCCTAGCATACTATAATAATTGTGGAAAGTAGTAATGTCAGGTTTATTGAACATAGTGAGACTAGTGGGAGTGAAACACCACAAAAAATGGATATTCAAGAAATAGGAATGGATGTCCTTATGGCTGTGCAAGTCTATGTGGCTTATACACCTATGCAAATTTTGTTTCACAAATTATTGAACCACCTAATAATTATGAAGAATAACAAATTAATGAACCCACCATTTAAAATGAAATTTAACATAAAGTGAATAAACCTATAGTAAAAGAACCATAACAAATATCGTTAAGGAGGTCTCAAAGAGAAAGAAGACCAACTATTTCTTATGATTATGTTGTATATCTTCATTAGTTTGAAAATGACATGGGAATTGAGAATGACCTAGTGACCTTTTCATAAGCCATGAATAATGAAAACTTTGATAAATGGTTAGATGCTATGAAAGATGAATTCAAATATATAAAATAGAATAAAGTATGAAACCTTGCAGAATTGCTAGAAGATTACAAGAGAAGTAGTCATTGATGTTTCTTTAAAACCAAACGCGATTCTTAACCTAAAACATTACAAGGTCATACTAGTTGCTAAAGGAATTACTCAGAAAGATGATATTGATTATAAGGAGACATTCTCACAAGTCTTTAAGAAGGATTCACACAAAACTATTATGGCTTTGTCAGCGCATTATAATTTGGAATTACACCAAATGGAACTGAAAATTATCTTTCTAAATGGAGATTTAGAGGAAGAAGTCTATATAAACCCATTGGTTCATAAAGGTTGGAAATAAACACTTAGTGCGTAAACTGAAGAAGTCATTATACAAACTTAAACAAGCTTCCCGACAATGGTATTTTAAGTTCAATGATATTATTGCTTCCTTTGAAATAAAAAAAGAAACACTGTTGACTAGTGTACATATTTAAAGGTCAATAAGAGTAAGTCTATTTTTTAGTTTTGTATGCTGATGACATTTTGCTTACATTTAATGATCTTGGTCTATTAAATAAGACTAAGAAATTTCTCTCTAGTCATTTTGAAATGAAAGATATAGGTGAGACAATATATGTGATAGGAATAGAAATATTATGTGATAGATCACAAGGATTGTTAGGTTTGTCTTAGAAAGCATATATTAATAAAGTGTTATAGAGATCTAGGATGAAAAAGTATTCAACATCACCCATTTTAATTCAAAAATGGAATAAGTTTAGCATCATGCAATGTCCAAAAAGTGACTTAGAACGGAAGCAAGTGGAATCACTTCCATATGCATATCTAGTTAGGAGCCTAATGTATGTTTAGACATGTAAATATGAGACTAGATATAAGTTTTGCAATGGAGATGTAAGGGACATACCAAAGTAATCATAGTATGGATCACTGGAAAGCTATAAAGAAAGTTTTGAGATATTTGCAGGGAACTAAAGAACACACGCTTACTTGTAGGAGTTCTAATCACCTTGAGGTGGTTAGATACTCATATTCAAACTTTGATGGTTGTATAGATATAAGAAAATGCACTTTTGACTACATTTATATGTTCGCTGGAGGAGTCATCTTATAGAATAGTGTGAAACAATATGTAATTGTTGCATCCACTATGGAGGTTGAGTTTATGGCATATTTTAAGGCCATGATTAAGATTAAATGGTTGTGAAACTTTGTTTCAGTGTTTGGGATTATCAACAGTATAGCCAGGCTGCTGAAAATTTGTTGTAATAATTCTGCAACAATTTTCATCTCCAAGAATGAGAGTTATTTCAAATGTACTAAACATGTGGAACTGAAATACTTTGTCGTTAAAGAAGAGGTTAAAAAACATAAAGTACCAATCGAGCATGTTAGTATCAATCTTATGTTTGTTAACCCTTTTAACAAAGGAGTTACTGCCCAGAATATTATATGAGTGTTATATGTTCTGATGATTAGTAGATGGTACTATTGTATTGGCTCTTATTATATATTTGACACTCTTTGTGCTTTAATGAATGTATGTTTTTGTGTTTTTTTGTATGTATTTGATTGCAATATTTGTTGTTAAAAATAGAACTGAATGGTAAATCCCATTATATGCTTTCCATTTATAATCATAAATATGGAGAATGACTAGTGTAGTGATACAAGAAGGAAGCATGTTGAATTAATGGTGTATGACCTTTATGAACTTTGTTAGTCTTAAACTTCATTATTATTACTGATGATACTGGCATATATGAATGATGACTATTATATATTATGATTGTTTAAATTATTGATCAAATAGACTGCATAAAATCACGTAAGTAAAATAAGAAAATGTTGGAAATAAATCCTTTAAGTGACTCATATGTTAAAAAGACACTTAAGGGATTTAATAATTTAATAAATGAGTCTTTGAACTTTTAGCACATTATAATGGGAATTTTTAAAATTGATTGATGATTGTCCTTTTTTAAAGTATATTAGGATTCTATCTCTGCCTAATAAGTTTTTGTCCTCTCATAAAATACTATCCTTACGAAAAGTTAGATTGAAAATTTAAGAAAGAGACCGATTAGATAAAAAGCTGACGTCTATAAATCATTTCTGCATTACTGAGCAGTGGAGAAAGGTTAACATTTAGAAACTCCATGTCTATAAAAGAATAGAATTTTAAATATAAATACATACATGTGAGTTACGTGAATTTTTAAATCCTGTCATGAGATTATGTTTACAAAGACACGATACATTTACAGGAGGAAATATGAACTGAAGCATGACTTACACTAGACGTGGTAGTCTACGATTAAAAGTGTCCATACATGCGCAGTTGGGTGGCCGACAAAAACCATCTTATCAACTTACAAACAACAAGCTGACACGTGATGGTATTCTAACGGTGGTAATGAAGTATCGTCTTCCATGTACAACAAATGATTTAGCTCCTTGGCCAATATTAGGATTAGAACGTCAGGTCTCTTGTTCTAAGTCTCGCTTCCACGCTTCAGCTATTCCCGTGTTGTACTTCAATTACCATCCAGCTCCGAATTCGCGCACTGAACTGACTTTTTCCAGGTTCTGAGAATTAATTAGACCTAGCGTTTTATGGTTTTTAATGTTCTGAGAGAGATCCGACAAAGCAATTCCGGAGCCAAAGGTGGGGACATGCGGCAAGAGTATGTGTATTGTTTTGAATCAAGGCCAGGCATAGATTTATTATCATGACTAGGCCTTTACGCCAACACCAACATGACATGTTCACATAATTTGAAGGTAACAGACAACCTTAATATCACAACTGTCAAGAATGAAACATGGATCACCGCCAAAGATCCATATGACTTATCCCTGGCGTTCAGATAGAATCAATCATTGTCAGGATGTGAATGCATGATTTACACTTGGCGAGTAGGACTTTTTTTTCCCCATTCCTAGGCATGATTCCAAGTCCGATGACCGGATAATAATAAGAAACGGTTGTGAATGGTTTCTATGCACGGTCATACAATTTTGATTTTTTTCAAAAGTCTTTAGATAAATATGGTTGTCTGTTTGAACGTGTCTTTTGAAAATTAAAGGTGAAAATATAAATTAGAACACGACAATATTGAAGTGGCAGAGGATTTTTTGAAGAAGACAATTTCGGACACAGACGTATTGAAGCTTATGTCTATATATGCAGAAAAATAATAAGATCTATAGCATGGGGGCACGAGCATATTAGAATCAATATCCATGTTTTTGAAAAAGATAGTGAAATATACGACCTAGAATATGGCGATATCTAAGACCGTGTACATAATAATCAACTTTATATGGAAATGTATTTTTTTGATGAATTTGTAACGCTAGAAAGATTCCATATTAGAATAATGCTTTAAGTTAGAATAATTTGGTAAAGGGGCAAGTTGTGTAAGTCTGTATTATATAACTACATACAATTATACTTGTATAAAATTAGTCTACATACAATTATACTTGTATAAAATTATATAACTACATACAATTATACGATTATACTTGTATAATCTCCAAATTATTTCTTTAGAAAGTCAGTTGTTATTAGCTATCAAAGACGTAAGTACACCTAATTAATCGAACCTCGTTAGAAATCTTCTTATATTCTTATTGTTTTTCTTTCTATTCTATTCTTGTTAGCTTATATTTTCCCAATAAGTAATATCCGAGCATAACTAAGGTAACAATGATTTTAATTGCAAAGATTGAAGTTGAAAAGTTCAATAAAACTGACAATTTTAAAATATGGCAATGAAGAGTGAAGAATTTATTGATGCAACAAGGTATGCCAAAGGGGCTATAAGAGAATAAGTTGAAAGATATGGATGAGCTCGATTAGGAATAGTTACATGCGCAATCGGTTAGAACAATAAAACTTTTACGTCAAACAAGGTCATGTACCATGTCATAGAGATTGCATTTGTTGTGGCTATATATATATATATATATATATAAAGTTTTTATGGATTATTTTACTGTCTATGGTGATTTCTTTGATCATTGTTTAGGAAACTTGTCTCTGATCTTGAAAAGATGTATGGGGACTAACCTTGTTTTGAATCGAAGTCAAAACTGAATCCAGTATCAAATCAAATATGTATTTCTGTTCGTTATTCAACCTTGATTGTAATAATAGGTCTTCTGGATCAACCTGTATACTCTTCTCACTTTGTATTTCTTTAGTTTCATTTTCATGATAATTAATACAGATAAGTTGGGTCATCAATTCAAATTTTAGATTAGGAATGGTATCTCTACTCTTTTTTGGCAGGATCCTTGGCACCCGTGTGGTATATTGAGGTCCTTGACTACCCCGAGAGCGATCAACGGCTCGGAGCTCCCACTCTCAGCTCGAGTGACGACAGTAATACTTAATGATAATTGGAGATTGAATGAGGTGTCTTTGGATATTATCAGGCTCCTTGAACCACCAAGGTATACCCCCAGTCTTCCCTTCCCGATCGTTTGGAATGGTTAGCGAGCCCTACCAACCGCTATACCAATATTTCAGCCTACA